>JAXQQM020060530.1:0-469190 GCA_034641835.2 Pinus albicaulis | reverse complement strand
AGAAACCAAAGGAGATGTAGTTGGCGTTGACTTAGAATTTTCTACTTCTTTACCAGTAACAAGATTTTTACTTCCATAGTCTTGCTATTGAGTCGCAGCCATTACTTGAGACATCATCAAAATATCTGCTGATGTATGTTAGGTCCCTATATCACTAGTATAGCCCCTTATTATTGTTAGTGTAAACCCCTTATTGTTATTATTGTACCCTTGTAACCCCCATTTTGTTATTATTGTGCCCTTAAATTATTATTGTTAGGTCGGCTAGGATTACATTGTGGCCCACTAGGATTACATTATGGCCCCATGAACTCCTATATATAGAAAGGAGGTTTTGTGAATTGTATCATCCAAGAATTGTTCATTCATGTAATGTATTGGAGGTTGCCCCCTTGAATTGGATTATTTATAAGGCGTTCATATCTCTTTTCTTCTATTTTTGGAGCTGGTTACACAACATTTGGTATCAGAGCTTTGGATTCTAGGGTTTCGTTGCTCAAAACAGGTCATCGTGGAATGTTCGCTATAACTTTTTTTATAAGAAGTTTCAGAAGCTGAAATTTTTAGGGTGCGAAGCCAGAATCTTGAGGAAGCTTGTATAAAAATTTCATAGTTTGGTTCGCAATAATTTCGGAGATATGATCTGTGGAAGTCAGGTATTGTTTTCAAGCTCCTAAACAGGTCATCGTGGAATTTGCGCTATAAATTTTTTTCTACGAAGGTTCAGAATCTGAAATTCATATGGCGCCAAGATTAAATCCTGAGGAAATTCATCAAAAAATTTCAGAGCTTGGTTCGCAATATTTTTGGAGATATGATCTGTGGAAGGTAGTGCTTTTTCAGGCTCCTGAATTTCATCTCAAAGAGGTGATCGTGGGAAAAGTTCAATAACTCTCTCTCTGAAGATTGGATTGGAGTGCCATCAAAAGTGGTCACAAGAAAACGGCCTGTAGTTTCTTGGCTATCAATTTCAGAGACAAAGGACAAAACAGTGACACGTGGCAAGTCGTACAAGTTCGCTCTACTGAACCAGTCCAGAATTAGGTCATTGTGGGAGATTGGACACAACTTTGTCTTGGAGAATCAAAATCAGGTCAGACTTGTGGCATTTGAAAGAAGCTTCAGAGGGCTACTACAGCGCTGAATTTCAGATATCGAAGATTTTCAATCACAGAGATAATACAATTTCAATATCGAGCTCCTCAAAGCTAGTAAAAGGTGTGTATTTTTTTTCCGAATTGCATAAGTCTTGTTTGAAGAATCAAGTTGAATTGATTGCAAGGGCCTATTGTAGAATAGATATCAATATTGGAGTCTGGAATGGCCCCTAAAAAGAATTCAACACCCATTAAGCCTTTAGAAGGCTCTACTATTACTCATGAAGATGAAGAATGGCAACATGACATGTCAAAATTACAAGAGCAAATGCAACAAATTTCGCTCTCGCAAAGAACAACAAAAAAATGAAGATGGACGGTTTGAAAAGGCATGGAAACTAAGATGGATGGTTTGAAGAAAGGCGTGGAAGCTAAGATGAATGGTTTGGAAGCTAAGATGGATGGCATGGAAGTGGGCATGGAAGCTAAGATGGATGACATGAAAGACAACATGGAAAACATGAAGAATGATCTAAAAGAATACATGGAAGGCTTGATGACAAGCTTAAAACCAGAAATGATTCCTAATGGCGGAAATATAGGAGAAGAACCTCCTGATGAGAACAAAATAAATGTTAATCATGATTCCATAAACTCGAATGTTGGCGGAAGGAACCACCATATTCCAAAAATGGATATGAGGAAGTTTGATGGAAAGGATCCTGTAACATGGATACTACAGATGGAGCAATATTTTGATCTCCATAACGTGCAAAACACGCAAAAGGTACGCATTGCAACTTTACATTTAGAACAAAATACATTTGTATAGTATCAATGGCTTTGCTCCCGTAAAAAAATTGTCACTTGGTCAATTTTTACGGAGGAAATGATAGCACATTATGAGGATACAAAGAGCAACACCTTCTTTACCCAATTGATAAATCTCAAACAAAAGGGTTTAGTGGGGCAGCACATTGAGGACTTCCAAAAGTTGAATATAAGGGTAACTGATCTTACAGAGGAACACAGGATTGATCTCTTCCTAGGCACTTTAAAGGATAACATCCAACATGAAGTTCGCGTTTTGGAACCTGATTCATTGGAGAAGGCATTCAGGTTGGCAAGAAAAGTTGAATATAAAATTATGGCGACAAGGAAGCCTACCACTCAATTCTATAAAGAAGGAAGTGTTGCTACGCCTAGATTTCCACAACCTACAAGGTTGACACCACAACAATTGGAAGAAAAAAGAGCAAAAGGGTTTTGCTACAGTTGTGATAGCAAATACACTAAAGGTCATAAGTGTGCTGAGAAGAAATTATTTTACATAGATTGTGAAGAGGAAGAAGAAAATGAACAAGAGGATATACACCAGGAACCAACCCTAGAAGAGGAAGAAATGAATCCGACCATATCGTGTAATGCACTGGCAGGAATTACCACTCCTCAAACTCTCAAGATACAAGGACAAATCAAGAAGAAAAAGGTAATAGTGTTGATTGATTCGGGTAGCACCCATAATTTTATTCATTGTAAGGTAGCCAAGGAATTAAATTGTTTCCTATACCCAACACCAGAATGTCAAGTGATGGTTGCAAATGGAGGAACTATAAATTGCTCTGGAAAATGCCATAATATCAAGCTAACCATGGGGAATATGTATTGACTAGTCCAATGCTTGCCATTCCTATGGGAGGTGCTGATGTTGTACTAGGAGTACAATGGTTACAATCTTTGGGGACGGTAGCTTTTAATTTTCAAGAACTTTTCTTGAAATTTTTTTCAGAAGGAAAGGAAGTCGAAGTACGGGGTATTGCAGGGAAGCCAGGAAGGATAATAAGCTCTAATGTCATGACAAAGCTTCTAAAGAAAGAACAGCGAGGCGTAATTGCACAATTATGCTCACTAGAAGTTTCAACATCAAAATCATCTATTTCTGCAGATCTCCAACAAGTCTTGGACAATCATTCCAAGGTGTTTGAAACTCCCAAAGGACTCCCACCTATTCGTGATCATGATCATGCTATTCATTTGATTCCAGGAAGTGTTCCTCCAAACATCAGGCCTTATAGATATCCTTACTTCCCAAAGAGCGAAATTGAACGTATGATTGCAGAAATGTTAGAGGCGGGTATAATTCAACCTAGTCAAAGTTCTTTCTCTGCTCCTGTAGTATTGGTACACAAGAAGGATGGATCATGGCGAATGTGTCAGGATTATAGGGAGCTCAATAAGCTCACCATTAAAGATAAATTTCCCATTTCTGTGATTGATGAATTATTGGATGAATTACATGGAGCAATTTATTTTACCAAGTTGGATCTTCGTTCGGGATATCATCAAATTAGAATGAAGACTGAAGATATTCCAAAAACAACATTTCGAACTCATGAGGGTCATTATGAATTTTTGGTCATGCCTTTTGGCCTTACCAATGCACCTTCCACATTTCAAGGGTTGATGATTCCATTTTCAAACCCTTCCTTAGAAAATTTGTGCTAGTATTTTTTGATGATATACTAATCTATAGCAGGTCTTGGAAGGATCATGTTGAACATGTTGACGGGGTGCTCAAACTATTGCAGGAGAAACAATTATATGCAAAAAAATCCAAATGTTTCTTTGGAGTACAAGAGGTGGAATATCTGGGTCATATTGTATCTCACGAGGGTGTTAAAGTGGACCTAACAAAATTAAAGCCATTAAGGAATGGAAAGTTCCCACAACCATAAAGCAGTTGCGAGGATTTCTCGGGTTAACAGGGTATTATCGCAAGTTTGTTAAGAATTATGGGAGAATAGCAGCACCTCTAACAACATTATTGAAAAAAGATGCATTTTCATGGACTCCTGAAGCAACTAAGGCCTTTGAACGTCTTAAAGAGGCAATGTGCCTAGCACCGGTCTTAGCTACACCAGACTTCACGAAAACCTTTATTGTGGAATGTGATGCCTCAGGAAATGGAATTGGTGCAGTTTTAATGCAAGAAGGAAGACCCATTGCTTTTGAAAGTCGTCCAATCAAAGGAAAGTATTTACAGAAACCTATTTATGAGAAGGAAATGTTAGCAATACTACATGCACTAAAGAAATGGCGAACTTACCTAATGGGAAGACACTTCAAGGTAAAAACTGATCATGATAGTCTTAAACACTTTTTGGAACAAAGACTATCGTCAGAGGAGCAGCAAAAATGGGTCACAAAGATGTTGGGTTATGACTTTGAAATAATCTACAAAAAAGGAAAGCTTAATGTTGTTGCAGATGCACTCTCAAGAAAGAATGAAGAGGTGGAAGCATTGCTTTGTGCCATTTCTATTATCCAACCAGTTTGGATAACCGAAGCAAGAGATGAATGGAAGAAGGACAAAGATGTATGGACACTCATTCAAAAGTTGCAGCAAGATCCTAGTACATCTGATACATTTAGTTAGAAAAATGATTCCTTATGGTACAAAGATCGCTTATATCTTTTTAAGAATTCCCAACTAAAACAAAAGATTCTTCTGGAATTGCACACTTCTCCTTTAGGAGGACACTCAGGATTTTTAAAAACTTACCACAGGGTGAAGAAAGAATTTTTTGGGATGGCCTTAAATCTGATATTCGAAAGTTTGTGGCGGAATGTTTGGTTTGCCAGTAGAATAAAGTGGAAACAATTAAGACCCCAGGACTTCTACAACCTTTATCCATTCCAAGTCAACATTGGGAGGAGATTTCAATGGATTTTATCACAGGTTTACCTAAGTCCGAAGGAAAGAGTGTCATCATGGTGGTAGTTGATAGACTTACCAAGTATGCACACTTTTGTGCAGTATCTCATCCATTTAAAGCAAGTACAGTTGCTACTACATTTATGGACAGAATTCAAAAGCTACATGGAAGCCCAAGGGTTATTGTAAGCGACAGAGATCCCATTTTTACTGGAAATTTTTGGACGGAGTTATTTTCTTGTTTGGGTACTCAATTAGCTCATAGCTCATCTTATCATCCTCAATCTGATGGTCAAGCTGAGATAGTAAATAAATGTTTGGAAGGATATCTTCGTTGTTTTGTATCTGATAAACAAACACAATGGGTCAAGTGGTTACCTCTTATTGAATGGTGGTATAACACTTCCTTCCATACTGCAGCAAAAATGACCCCATTTATGGCACTTTATGGATATCATCCACCATCCATCACATCATATTTAAGAGAAAATTCGAAGGTTCAAGCAGTGGAAGATCACATCGAGCATCGGCAAGAAGTTCTCCAACTCTTAAAGGATAACCTGAATTTGGCACAAAATCGAATGAAACAACAGGCAGATCAACATCGCAGCGAGAGAAGTTTTGATGTAGGAGATTGGGTATTTTACGGCTACAACCATACAAACAAATGTCCCTCAAGCAAGCTAAGAAGGATAATAAATTATCGCCAAAGTACTATGGTCCTTACAAGGTGTTGCAAAAGATTGGTACTATGGCATACAAATTGGAGCTTCCTGCTTCTTCACGAGTGCATCCAATTTTCCATGTTTCATGCTTAAAGAAGGTTATAGGTGAAAATCTTCCAGTTCAAACAATATTGCCAGAACTTGATGAGGAAGGAAAAATCATATTGGAACCTGAAGTGGTCATGGAAACAAGAACTCGACAACTACGAAATCGATTAATTTCAGAGTATCTCATCAAGTGGAAGAACTTACCCACTGAAGATTCTACATGGGAGGAGGAGAATTTTATACAGAAGCACCCGGAGCTACTCAAGCGTTGAGGACAACACTTTTTTTGAAGGAGAGGGGCATGTTAGGTCCCTATATCACTAGTATAGTGCCTTATTATTGTTAGTGTAAACCCCTTATTGTTATTATTGTACCCTTGTAACCCCCATTTTGTTATTATTGTGCCCTTAAATTATTATTGTTAGGTCGGCTAGGATTACATTGTGGCCCACTAGGATAACATTATGGCCCCATGGACTCCTATATATAGAAAGGAGGTTTTGTGAATTGTATCATCCAAGAATTGTTCATTTATGTAATGTATTGGAGGTTTCCCCCTCGAAGTGGCTCATTTCTAAGGCGTTTACATCTCTTTTCTTCTATTTTTGGAGCTGGTTACACAACAATGTATTGGAAGAATATCCAATCATTTTTCTATCTTGAACAGGAAAAGGATCCTTCAAGACAGCGGGCGTGGGTGAACCTTTAATGAACTTAGATACCTCAGACCTATGCGGACATTCCTTGGTGAAATGATCCTCGTCACAGATAAGACAAGGATAACGAGGTTTTCGTTTATCATCAGTCGACCCATTTTTCTCAGTTTTTTCCTTGGGAGATGAAGTTTGTTTACTTTTATTCTTCCCTTTCTTCTTGTTGCCATATTTTGACTTTGTGGTAGATGAATCTACAATGTGGATATCAGCAGAAGTTTCCAGGGAAGAATCTCCTTTTGGTGAATTAGGTAAAGTTATTATGGGAGAAGGAAGCTTTGAAGATTTCTTCTTACTCTTAGTCATACTAACTGAACCGACTACACCATTAGCGGCATGAGACCCTGAAGGAGTTGCTTTTATCTGACCAAGACGTGGTAAATTAGAAATTTTCTCGTAAAAATTACCTGACTGGGTATATACCAAATCAAGGTACTGAGCTTGAGAAATGACTTGTTCTTCTGTAACAACTCCTCCTTTAGCTACATCTTCAATGATTTTGGGTAGTAATGATTTTATAAACCATTCTACCAATATCTGATCCGAAATAAAAAAATTCACCAAACTACTTCTATGTCTTCATTCATGTATGTGATCTGATATGTAAGTAGACGTAGATTATTTTAGTGAAGTTAGAAATTCCATGCCATTATCGTATCTGACTGGAAACTGAAAATGAGTTAAGAAGGCAGTTGCTAAGGCATTAAAATTGTTAAATGAGCCTCATGGTAGTTCAATGTACCATTTGGAAGCTAATCCTATTAAGATTCTCTGAAAAAATATTAGTCGAATGGAATCGTCGATAAATGAGTTGGATGCACACCAAAGGTGGTAAGTCATGATATGGTTAGAAGGATCCTCTCTGTTAGCACCTAATTTGAAACTTAGGTTGAAAGAAGGAAAATCAAGGTAACCTCAAACCATGCTCAGCCTTGTAGCTAGCCCTACAAGGTTAGGAGAGGGCTCTCTTCAGGAAAAATATTCAATGAAATATAAAGGTAAACTGATTTTAGGCTAGGTATAATAATTGGAAATGTTTTTATAAATTTTCAGGGTTGTATGGAGAAGATGGGGCAGTTTGAATCTAGGGAATTAAATCAGAGATACAGGGTATTTCATGGGGCAATGTAGGCAGGGATTTTAACAACTTATTTTAAATAATTATGAGATGATTAAGACTGGTGAGGAGCTGAAAAGGGCATAGGAGATGGATCCTTTTCAAACAGCAGAAAACATAGAGTGTTGAATAATTTCCCAAGGCAGAGCATTATACAATCGATTCTACCTATCTATCTTGAAAGCATTCAACCATAAATGTGAATGAATGAATGGTAAACATAACAATTAACAGATGAACACAAAGGAAAAAACAATGCTAAAATCCATACCACAGGGATCGCACAAATAAGAACTGCATTTCTCTATTAATTCCCTGCCAAACTGTTACAAATGGAGCGTAGAGATAATTTTACAACTTATCCCACCCTTTATTCCCCCTTACAAATGATGAATAATTACATTAAATATACAAAATTTGAGGGGAGTAGATCCACAAAAAAAGGAGATGTTTCACCAGCTCAAAAACTGAAATCTGAACATAGGAAAAAGACCAACAATCTGCCCCTGAAAAGAAGGAGCAACAAAACATTTTGACCATCTTGAAGATTTGCTGTTACACCCAATGAATGAAATTAGGAAATCTGAAGAACAGATCCCTTTTTCATAGCTGCTATAGATGTCTCTAGTTCATAATTAGTTCACAGCCTTTGACTATTATCTCTGTCTTTACTCTTTGAAGAAAAACCAATTGTCGAAGAAAATTCCTTTGAAAACGATGAAAACCATATTTACTGTCTAAATGAAGAAAAGTCCATTTTTGGGTGAAAAAGAGCAAAGGAAAGGATGGTGGGCCCAATTTGCGATCTCAAATTGCAATCACAAATCACAATCGGGAGAGGGGAGGGAGTGTATCACATAGCGGAGCAAATGTGATTGGGAATTTTGCGATGTGATAGTGTATAGGGGGAGTCGTATAGGAAAATCGCAATCGCAATCAGGAATCGCAGCGGGAGAGGAGTGGGCACATCGTATTGATAATTTGTGATGCGATGGAAGTGGGTGCGATGGAGTAATACAATAGAGATGCGGGGATAAGTGAAGTTCGATGGTGTAATAGAGAAATCCCTTTAAAACGAATTAAAAGGAGTTCTACACTTTTACAAAGGGAAAAACCATTTTTCATTGAAAAGGCGGAAGGGATTTAAGGCGGGACCCATGGAAATCGCAATCGCAATCAGAAAGAGAGGCGAGTTTAACACATAACGGCGGGGATGTGACATGTGATTGTGATGGGAATAAAAATTTAGTGGGATTGGGGGAAAATCACAATCACAAATCTGCGGGGGAGGGGAGCGTAGAAAAAGTACTTGGGAAATGCTGATTTTGATGTGTGATTCATCGCATCGGTGGAAGGGAGTGAGGAATTCTAAAACATGGCGCGATGCGATGCAATGGAATAACTTAAGAAACCCTTAAAATTTATTTATCGCATTTAACAAAGGGAATGGCACTCTTTTTTGGGAAAAGGCAGAAGGGTTTATGGTGGGCTTCAGGCCAATCGCAATCACAAATTGATGGAGGAGTGGAGCGGAATTTGAACTGTGGGAAATGCCGATTGCGATGATGCGATGGCTTGTGAGCCGTCTGATTGGAAGGGTAGATCGACGACGGAGTTGCAATCGACATGAGTCAATCGCATCGGAGAAAATCAAAGGAGTGGAGACAAAAGTTGGGAGCACTGTGAAGTTGCGATGTGATCGAACGATTGCAATCGGATGTGGGCCGTCGGATCGTTGGGAAGATCAACAGTCAGGATATGGTCGGGAGGGTTCAATCGCATCAGAAGTTTCAATCGGAAGTGGGTCAATCGGGACTGTGCAATTGCGATAATGCAATCAGATCAGAAGAAAAGGGGTGCGATCAGATCGGAAAAGGGAAAAACTTTAAAAATATATAAAAAGGTGGAAGTTATAAGGTCTAAGGGACAAATGAGAAAGGGGGTGTGGTTAGGCTATTGGGGACTTTTGTTCACTTAGGCATATTTTTCAATCCAAGAGTCAGTTTTGAGAGTATAATATACCGTTGGAAAGCTCTTTCTGATCTCTTTTTGATGGACATACTTATAACATGATTTTTCACTAAAAATAATATGGAAAACACCTTTGAAAAGTAGGGTGTTGTGGAGATGGCAGCTTCTAAAGTTCAACTTATTACATAAAATTACATAAAAGATGATAATAAAAGCAAAGTACCATGTTTTCACCTCAAAACATGGTTTTGAGGTGAAAATTACATCAAGATCAATGAACCATTTCTTTGATCTTTCCAGATACTATGCCTATGAGTTTATTTGACCTCCTCATGACCTTGCTGATATTTATTGACACTTGACTCATTTATTTAACCATGATGAGACCCTAGAACCTAATGAGACCAACCCTATGACCTAATAATATGGATTGGGAGTGCCAGTGCATCATGACTGAAGACCATAGAGAGGAGAATCAACAAGTTTTTATGCATGAGGGAAAACTGATGAAAAACCACTACCATCAATGAATCCATGACCTAATGGAATGGTGAAAATTTATGGTATGGGACTCCTAATATGCAAATGCAAAAGAGTAAATTTGATCACTGATGGCAGTATGACCAGACTGACACTAACACTCTCTTGATTTTCCTTCAAACTTCGGGATATCACTGGGCAAATTATTTGGCATTGGTAGCCAATACGGATGGTAATAGATGGGATCATTCGCAAGGCGTGTCAAATAAGGTAAATCAAAAGTTGCTATGAAAGGAAACCAACAGTTAGGGTCTTGCTGATAACCTTGTGAAACTAAACCAGTTCCAGGAAGAGGATATCTAGGATATCCTGGAATAGCCTATGCATTTGGAATCAGAATGCCCCCTAGATAACCAGGAATAACCGTACCATATAGGGGTTGAACAGGTGTTTGATATGTATAACCAGGATACAGTTGTTGCAGGTATACTGGATTTTGTGGAATAGGTCCATATGGATTTTTCCCTTGATACGGTTGATAGGTAAACTGAGGCTGGCTTGTTATAATTGTACTTGTGCCAGGTTGTCTTGCAGGCATCTGAACAGTAGTCTGAACTGTAGGTCCAGGCTGTGGAGCAGAAACTTGAGGAATCTAAACCGATATTTGAGGGGCAGTAGAAACATGAGTTGTAGACACTCTAGGAATAGGCGTGGTATCTTGAACAAAGGTTGGAGCAACAGTTTGTGGTGGGGTTTTAGGTGTACTCGGACCAGGCTATTGAACTGTGCCAGATGCAAGTACCTGAACAATAGCTTGAATAGATTGGACAGCTTTTTGGATGTGAGTATAACAATCGGTTGTCCACGTTGATAATAAGGTACTTGTACATTTGGTTGCAAATTATGTTGAACTTGGGATGGATCCCACACCATATTTACTCCGGGATATGAAGGTCCCATTGAAGGTTGTACATAAGAAGGACCATAACCAGGTTGAACATATGGTTGGTAATTAGCTGGATAACTTCCACCTCCTTGTAACATTTTCTATTCCGGATAGAATTGTTGTCCTAAAGGAGGTTGTGGACCCTGAGTTGGATACTGACCTTGAGGTTGATATTGACCTTGAGGTATATACTGTCCTTGGGGCGTGTACTATCATTGGGGTTGATATTGACCTTGAGGTATGTACTGTCCTTGGGGCATGTATTGTCCTTGGGGTTGATATTGAACTTGAGGTTGCCCCCCAGGCTTTAAATTGCTAACTTGAGGTTGCCCCCTAGGCTGTAAATTACTACCTTGAGGGTTAGGGTTTGGAATGTTTTTAAACATCATAGAAACTTGTTCACTGTTAAAAGTTCTGGTATTTGATTCATTTGGACCAGATGCTGATATTTTTTTGTTGGGAAAAGGGGATGCCCCTAAGAAGGTACCAAGGAGCGACTGATAGCCTGCAGGAACAAATGGACCACCATACAAAAATGTTTCTGGAGATTCAGAAAACATAGATGACTTACTCGACATTTTTAATGGAGGTCTATAACCTATTGGCTTAGGGTAATAAGGAATTGGGGGTGGTGAATAATTTAGACCAACGTTTTTTAGAAAGTATTTTAGTGAATAATGCTAAGCATCTTGTCTAAAATGACTGTAAAAAAATGATTCACGTTCTCTAAGTTTTAAAGTTTCCTGAGTTGAAGGAAGAACAACTTCTTCCTCTGTGTCAGTAACATCTTCAATACTAACGAGACCAAGAGGAAGATATTTTGTAATCTGATCCCTCACTCTTACTGTTTTGTTGATCCAGTCCCTGATGTTTTTCCTTTTTTAGTTTTAATTTTTTCTAATTGGCTTGGTGTATATTCAGGGGGTTTCCCCTGCATTCTACGTGATTGTCTCGGTAATTCGACCACGATTAAAACTTTTAATCACATGCAATCAAAGAAAAATTTAATAAAAAATCCTAAAGTCTCTAAGGAAAAAATCAAATGAATAACACGTCTATAAAAATCTGAGAGATCAATCCACGCACAAACAGTAGATTCCCACACTAAAAACACTAGATGGTGATGAAATCCAACATCGTAGAATTTTAATGCAGAAATGGCAGTTGGAGTAACTACCCTGACAACCTGATTAATGAAACAGACTAGTGCAAGTTTCTCCAATTAAACCATCTCGAGTGAAGATAACCCTCTGGAAAGTCCAAGTGAGTCTAGCCGACATCTGCTCCATGTACAGTGGGGCCTTCCCTCCACCGTCACTTTGGGAAAGAATCCTAAAGTTTATAGCCATTAAGGTCACCAATGGGAACACATATACTTGGAGGAACAGTCTACAATCTGATATACACGCAAGGGCAGAGTAACAAGTTCAATCCCCTTGAAGGCTCCTTAACATAATCCAAGTCTTATCGACAAGTGACCCCAGGCTCCTCGACAATGGTGTATCCAAGGTTTACCGTTGTTAATACGTGCACATCTTCTATCATTCCCAATGACATAGGTATGATTACCTCACTGGTTCGGATATGATCTCGTGCTTGACTCCTTTAGGAGGAGCTTCCCAGAGCATACATGCTACAATTGGATTTTCCTACCGCAAGATTGACTACTTGTTTGTTTTTACTGCCTTGGAAATTTAACTAAAACCTATTCCAAGACACTAGCTTAAGCTATGTTGGTGGAAAAGAGCCCTAGAAAATATAAAATTTCTAGATTGATTTTAATTAAGCATTACTTTTAGTCGGCTATTTCTTAGGACAAAGGCACGAAAGTGAAACTTCGATGATGTTTAATGACCCAACTCAAAATATGCTACAATGCATCTATATGAGAAACAACTCATTTCTTTTCAATGAAATCTATCTAGAGGAAAGAGTTAAGAGATTTGAATAACCTTCAAAACATAAATTCTTTCTTTCCTACATAAGAAACTTTGAAAAGAAGAAAATTCAGAGAACTCAATTTCATAGAAAGAAGAAATTTTGCTCAAAATGAAATTTCCTATTAAGATCAAATCAGAAACAAGAATCAAACTTCTTCCAAAAGAAAGCTAAAAGTTTTAAAAATCACAAAATTCAAAACTAAAAGAAAACTCTAATCTTGAACTCTATCTAAAAGTTGGAGGATGTTTAAGCTCAGTTTGTAATGTAACCAAGAACTTTCTGCTTATTCTAGCAAGAAACTAAAGCATCCAATAATGGTTTTAAAATGAAATTCTGACCTTAACAATCTGAAAGGTTTCCTAAGTTTGCAAATGAAAATGAAATCAATTTTTCATAAGAATAATAATTGCATCAAGTTCAATCGCTCAACAGAAAAACAATGACATACCAAGTAGCTGAGGTAACTAAAATTTTTTTATTCAAAGCAACGAGAGGACAAGGAAAACACTTACTCATAAAATGCAAACTAGCTGAAAAAATCGCTTCAAACACATAAATTGTTGAAAGAAAATCACATAGAGGTCTTTGACAGTCAATAAAAATTGGTATAATAACAAAGAATCATGTAATTGGATTCCAGAAAACAGAATTTCTACTTTTTCTAAAATTTTCCAGAAGTCCACAGTTTTTAATGGAACAAGGTGCGATACCACACTATATTGTACTAAAATTTGTGGAGTCTACCACTCTATTTTTAAACAAAAAGTGCGGAAGGCAGGAAAAGTAGAGAAAAAATAAAAATACAGATTTACAGTCAGGGATCCTATTGATCTTCTAGCCAACCCAGTTTTGAGCTAATCAAAATCAAAGAAATTTTTCAAAAATCAAACTGAAAATGAAAAATAAAACTAAGTTTAGAATCCCTAGTGGAGTCACCATTTTGTTAGATGGACAAATCCTTCTTGTGGACAAGAACGATCTCCCTAGTATCCTAAGGATATCTAGAAACAAACAGACAAATACAAACCATTTTCTCTAGAACATTATGCTTCAGAATTATTACTTAGCTATATATGGAGATATTCTCCTACTTGAAGTCCAACGCTTATTTGATCTTCAATCCAGTCGCTCCAGAAGATATCGATCTAGCATGTAAGATCTGAAATCAAAGACAATTGAAAAAGAGATGAAAAGAACCTGCAAGATATAATAATTCATAAACAATAATATATCTTAGTGATAAAGGAATCCAAGAATTAAATTATTCAAAATATACATGAAAAACTTAATAAGAAAATAGAATCCATTTGTATTAACTTTGAATGAAAAGAAGAAACCTTACAAACTTGACACCTTGATGTTTGTACAAGTTCTTCCAGGGTCTCGAGCAACTGTTTTCCTCAATTTGACAAGACTCCAACTCTCTAAATTAGCATGAAACTATGGTCATGAGTATGTAATCCTTCTCATGCCAATGATGCCAAATGTGGAGAGTATAATTTCTTCAACAATTCACCTCAAAACAACCAAGTTCTAAGTATCCTTGAGACTGAAACATGTTCTCAATTTATAGTAGAAGGGAGGTAGTTTCAGTTCCAATAAGGAAGGGATAAAGCCCTCTCATAATGGGATTTTAGCTCCAAAAACCAAGGGATAGCTCCATTAATGAAGGGATAGAGGTTCATGAATGGAAGAGTGTTAGGTCCCTATATTACTAATATAGTCCCTTATTATTGTTAGTGTAACCCCCTTATTGTTATTATTGTACCCTTCTAACCCTCATATTGTTATTATTGTGCCCTTAAATTATTATTGTTAGGTCGGCTAGGATTACATTGTGGCCCCACTAGGATTACATTCTGGCCCCATGGACTCCTATATATAGAAAGGAGGATTTTTAATTTGAATCATCCAAGAATTGTTCATTTATGTAATGTATTGGAGGTTTCCCCCTCGAAGTGGCTTATTTCTAAGGCGTTGATATCTCTTTTCTTCTATTTTTGGAGTTGGTTACACAACATTTGGTATCAGAGCTTTGGATTCTAGGGTTTTGCTGCTCTAAACAGGTCATTGTGGAATTTTCACTATAAATTTTTTTTCTATGAAGGATCAGAATATGAAATGTTTAGGGTGTGAAGCCAAAATCCTGATGAAAATTGTCAAAAAATTTCAGACCTTGGTTCGTAACAGTTTCGGAGATATGATCAGTGGAAGGTAGTGCTTTTTCAGGCTCCCGAATTTCATCTCAAAGAGGTGATCGTGGGAAAAGATTCATAACTCTCTCTCTGAGCATCGAATTGGAGTGCCGTAAATTTTTTTCACAATTACACAGACTTTAGTTTCGTAGCTATCAATTTCAAAGCCTAAGGACGAAAAAATGACACGTGGAAAATTGTACAAGTTCACTCTACTGAACCAGTCCAAAATTGGGTCATTGTGGGATATTGGACATAACTTTGTCTTGAAAAATCCAATTCAGATCAGACCTATGGCATTTTAAAGAAGCTTCAGAGGGCTACTACAGGGCTGAATTTTAGATATCGAAGATTTTCAATTACATAGATAATTCAATTTCAATATCGATCTCCTAAAAGCTAGTAAAAGGTGTGTATTTTTTTTCCGAATTGCATAAGTCTTGTTTGAAGAATCAAGTTGAATTGATTCCAAGGGCATAGTGTAGAATATATATCAGTATTGTATTCTAAAATGGCCCCTAAAAATAATTCAACGCCCATTAAGCCTTCAGAAGGCTCTACTATGACTCATGAAGATGAAGAATGGCAACATGACATATCAAAATTACAAGAGCAAATTTCGCTCTCGCAAAGAACAACAAAAAATGAAATGGAAGTTTTAAAGAAAGGCGTGGAAACTAAGATGGATGGTTTGAAGAAAGGCGTGGAAGCTAAGATGATTGGTTTGGAAGCTAAGATGGATGGCATGGAAGTGGGCATGGAAGCTAAGATTGATGACATGGAAGCTAAGATCGATGAGAAAATGGAAAACATGAAGAATTTTCTAAAAGCAGACATGGAAGGTTTGACAAAGTTTATACAAGAAAAGTTTCCTAATGGTGAAAAGATAGTAGAAGAACCTCATGATGAGAACAAAATAAATGTTAATTGTGATTTCATAAACTCTAATGTTGGCGGGAAGAACCACCATATTCCAAAGATGGATATGAGGAAGTTTGATGGAAAGGATCCTGTAACATGGATACTACAGATGGAGCGATATTTTGATCTCCATAATGTGCAAAACACACAAAAGGTACGCATTGCAACTTTACATTTAGAACAAAATACATTTGTATGGTATCGATGGCTTTGCTCCGGTAAAAAAATTGTCACTTGGTAAATTTTTACAGAGGAAATGATAGCACATTATGAGGATACAAAGAGAAACACCTTCTTTAGCCAATTGATAAATCTCAAACAAAAGGGTTTAATGGGGGAGCACATTGAGGACTTCCAAAAATTGAATAGAAGGGTAACTGATATTCCAGAGGAACATAGGATTGATCTCTTCATAGTTACTTTAAAGGATAACATCCAACATGAAGTTCGCATTTTGGAACCTGATTCATTGGAGAAGGCATTCAGGTTGGCAAGAAAAATTGAATGTAAAATTGTGGCGACAAGGAAGCCTACCACTCACTTCTATAAAGAGGGAAGTGTTGCTACTCCTAGATTTCTACAACCTACAAGGTTGACACCACAACAATTGGAAGAAAAAAGAGCAAAAGGGCTTTGCTACAGTTGTGATAGAAAATACACTAAAGGTCATAAGTGTGCTGAGAAGAAATTATTTTACATAGATTGTGAAGAGAAGAAGAAAATGAACAAGAAGAGGATATACACCAGGAACCAACCCTAGAAGAGGAAGAAATGAGTCTGACCATATTGTGTAATGCATTGGCAGGAATTACCACTCCTCAAACTCTCAAGATAGAAGGACATATCAAGAAGAAAAAGTTAATAGTGTTGATTGATTCGAGTAGTACCCATAATTTTATTCATTGTAAGGTAGCCAAGGAATTGAATTGTTTCCTATACCCAGCACCAGAATGTCAAGTGATGGTTGCAAATGGAGGAACTATAAATTGCTCTGGAAAATGCCATAATATCAAGCGAACCATGGGGGAATATGTATTGAATAGTCCTATGCTTTCCATTCCTACGAGAGGTGCCGATGTTGTACTAGGAGTACAATGGTTACAATCTGGGGATTCGTAGCTTAATTTTCAAGAACTTTTCTTTGAAATTTTTTTCTGTAAGAGTAGAAGCTTGAATTAATGGTGGTATTGCAGGAAGCTGAAAGATAATAGGTTTCAATGCTGTCATGAAAAGCTTTAAAGAATGACGAACGAGGCATAATTGCACAATTATTTCATCACTAGAAACGAAACATCAAAATCATCTATTTCTACAGATCTCCAAAAAGTCTTGGACAATCATTCCAAGGTTTTTGAAACTCCCAAAGGACTTCCACCTATTCATGATCATGATCATGCTATTCATTTGATTCCAGGAAGTGTTCCTCCAAACATTAGGCCTTATAGATATCCTTATGTCCAAAAGAGCGAAATTGAACTTATGATTGCAGAAATGTTAGAGGCGGGTATAATTCAACCTAGTCAAAGTTCTTTCTCTGCTCCTGTAGTATTGGTACACAAGAAGGATGGATCATGGAGCATGTGCCTGGATTATAGGGAGCTCAATAAGCTCACCATTAAATATAAGTTTCCCATTCATGTGATTGATGAATTATTGGATGAATTACATGGAACAATTTATTTTACCAAATTGGATCTTCATTCAGGGTATCATCAAATTAGAATGAAGACTGAAGATATTCTTAAAATATCATTTCGAACTCATGAGGGTCATTATGAATTTTTGGTTGTTAGTCATCAGTGTTTTTCACCTGTTGATGATAACTAGTTTTTTAAGCCAAGTTTTCTAGAAGCTGATCTCCAATTTGTCAAATCTGTCATCTAGAAAACACCCCTAAACAATTTTTGTCCTCCTACCTTTTCCAGTCGGCCTATGATGAGAAAAAAAACCTAGTTGTCAAGTCTTATCTAGTTTCAGTCATATAATCCTGTCCATGAGCTGTCATAATCTAAAGGTTATCTGCTATCATTTACCCTCATTCCCAAGTCATTCATTATCCAAGTGTTGATAAAATGTCAGCCACCCTACCTCTGGTCATATGTCATTTTGAGATCTAATCCTACCCAAAGAAAATACTCAAAATATGTCAAGATCTCCCCTAAGTTAGGTAGTGGCACTTTAGGGAATTCCTTGGCAAAAACATCCTGAGCCAGAATACTTTGTTCAATACCAGCCAACCCTGAATTAGCACTTAATCTGCAAAAAACAAATCTTGATACACCCATAGGTCGCGCCACTAAGAGGTCTTGATGTCTCAATAGTACATGTTTAAAAAAGCTAAACTGATATAATGTTGATCTACAGTGTTTCAATATCTCTTTCAGAAGCAGAGATGCACAAGTATTCCAGAAGAAATCATCAAACGGAACATAAGAAGACAGCTGCTTCTCATGTTGTTTTAAGCCTGGGATAAGAATACTAGTCAGAGAGAAAATTCAATAAACCTCTGCAAACACAGTCAAAAAAGGTTAGTAAGTAATGACTAGCAAGAAAATACTCTACAAATACAAGTCATGTGGCTCCTGGTTTAAAAGTTCACAAGGATATTCTGACAACAGGATACATATCTCAGAACATGCCTCTTATAGCATATTGTCAGATTTTTCACTTTATTACTTATGGTGATATACCAAGAAGAGATATGCATTACAAGGAAAGATGACACAGTTTGAAAAATGGATGAAATTTCATGACTGTGTTAACATCCTCCAAGAAAGAGCAGATGGTTGGGTGACATGTTGAAAACCTCCTCCAAGTGAGAGCAGATGATTGGGTCACATGTTGAAAACCTCCTCCAGTATAAAGAGAAAATGGTTTGGAAATATTATGTTAACCTCCTTCATTTAAAAGCAAATGGTTAGGAACATGATAAGGGCCTCCTTCATTTAAAAGTAGAGGGTTAGGAATAGAGGTATAGCCTCATTCAAAGAGCACGAGACTAATAGTGTTTCAAATGATTTAAAAACTTGTTTACACCACTTTCTCCAAAAGGATGAAAAAACTGATATATCAGTAGTGTTTCAAATGGTGTTTAAATGAGTTCACTGTTTAAAGGGAAAAGTTGAAAATCAGTGAAAGAAACTAATGTATGGCAAATATATAATACTATGTTTGAAAAGGTTTTTATTGGTAATAATAGTTGAGAAATCATGGTTAATACAAATGAAAATTCATCATGTTGAAAAACTCTTCCACATAGAAAACATACAGTGGCATAAGGGTGCTGAAAGTATCTAGTCCAATTGGGAAGTCAGAATTGAAAATCAATAGGAAGCAGTTGAAGGTTTATGAGTTGAAGTTTGGTGTTAAACATAAGCCAAGCAGTGATATTATGGGTTAAAGAAGCTTTTTTTTTCTTCTGTCCATAAAAGTCTTCTTCAAAGAGTAATCTGAGGCTAGAATGCCCAATACTTAGAACAAGCTCATCAAAATGACAAGAAGGTAGAATATCCTTGTTTCTCAAAATGACCTTTGCAACTGAATACACAGAGACAATATGGATAAGGAAGGCTATAACACAATGATTCAAGTTCAAGAGAACCTTCAAAGAAATAAAACATACCACAGTCATAGACAAGACCTTTTAATGTACATAAGAACAAACTTTGTTGTTTGTATATGATTGCATTAAGGGTTTTTAAAGGCCATATCCTTGATGAACAGATGTAGGTCAAGTCTTGGTATGTGAAAATAGGGGTTTATCCACAGTCAGAATAAAATTTTAATATAAGGTGCCTAACAGTGTTTGACAAACTTCAATAATGGGCATAATCAATCATCAAACACTAGAGAGTTGAATTTTCAAAATAATTTCTGGAATTGTCAATCACCTCCTTCCAAGAGATAGGCAAAGGATGCATCAACAGTCTTTGATATGGTTCTTGAGAAATTTTCCTTTTGAAGGACAGAATAGCCTCAGTCTTCAACAATAGCCTCTGCATATGCATACAAAGAAGAGAGTTAAGAAAATGGGTCTTTATGGTATTTTAAAAGTGACATAATACTGAGGGCAGTGATTTATGTTTTTATATGACAAAAACCTTTTCAAAAAACATCCAAACCCTTCCAAAGTAGCTGCAAAGGTATTTGAGCTTATTCGAATTTTAAAGGAGGGAGCAGACCATTTAAAAGGGCCCATTAGCAATTTCAAAAACCAAAGCAAACATCCCTTGGCTGCACACTGAAGAGAGGAAGTAGTTTTTGGGCATTTTTTCAAGTTTTCGATGCTCAAACTCTGCGCGGCGCGCCTGTAGATGTGCGTAGTGCACCTTTGAGCACCCGAACGAAGAAGTTGAATGGAGGCGTGGCGCACCTATAGATGTGTGCAGTGCGCCTGTGCCTGCTATCACCGGGCACCCGAAACTAACCCAACACCTCCATCTGCGCGATGCCTTCTACTGCAAACAGCCTGCTCATCCACCAGGCTTCCAAAAACTCTTTTGAAAGCTGCGCCAACGATCAACAAAGTCCACGAACTTATCTTCAAGGTATTTCTTCACTTTTTGATAAATTTTGGGGTTAAAAAGGGGTCTCTTAACAGTGTTTTGCAAAGGCATTTTTTGTTAAAAAACTCAAAAGAGAAACAGTGGCTTTAAAGGCACTTTATCATCTAAAAACAAGGAGAGAAATAGTGAAAGAAAGGATGGTTAATATACCAATATGAAAGAGTTATTTGTGCTATAGAATAGCTGGGACTACCCACAATTGCTAAACAGAAAAGCAAACTTAGATTGAAGGGTCTTCAAATCAATTTAAAAAGGGTGTCTTGACACTGTTTTTAAAAGAGCATCATGTTTGTTAAACTCAGAGAAAAATAGTGACTATAAGATGAAATTTTTATCAATTGAAAGGAGCCTTTAAACATTGATTTCAAAAGTGCCATGATCATCTAAGAAAAGAGAGAAACAGTGATTAGATTATAAGGCTTTTGGTCTATTTAAAGAGGTCCTTTTGTGTTATGAAAAAATAAAGGATTTGCAGTCTCCAAAATCAGAAAAAAGCAAAGTTTGTGAAGGGTATCATGATCAGTTTGAAGGAGTATTTAAAAAAAAATGTGTTTTCAATAAGTCCCTTTTGTTTCTAATAACCATAGAGAGACAGTGAAAGGGATAAGGGTTGATATGCAAATTTGAAAGTCCTTTTGTACTATAAAATAGCTAAGACTACACACAGTTGATAGAAGGAAAAACTGAGTTTGTTTGTGGAGGTCTTAAATCAGTTTAAAGAGGTATTTTAACAGTGATTTCAGGACACCTTGTTTACTAAATCAAAGAAGAGACAGTGAATAAGGGATGAATATTTTTTGTCAAATTAAAAGAGGTCCTCTTCTTGCTATGGATAGCAAGGATAAAAATAGTGATTGAAGGAAGGAGGTTTTTGGTGCCAAAAACACAAGGATACTTCTCTTCAAAAAACCACAAACATGTCTTGGTAAAGGCTTCTTGACTCAAAAACAATACTAAAGAGATGAAATTAGTGATGATGAGGAACAAGGCAAAGATTCTAAACATAGTAGTGATAATGAAGAGTAAAGTGATGAAGCACAAAACAGTGAAGGGAAAGAGCATGACAGTCATGAAGAAAGTAGTGACAAAGACAAACAAGAGAGCCCCCAAGCAGGCAATGATGAGGGCAAGAAAACACAAAACATGGATCATGAAGGGAATTCTCCAAAGCATGTGCTAGCTGCCTCTCCTAGGCAAGGGGCCATGGCTTCTTCTCCAAAGCTAAAATGCTAAACAACAAGGAAGAAAACCAAGAAAAGCTCAAAACTGCCCAAAGAGGGTGCCTGGTGAGAAAAGAGGAGAAAGACACATCTAGGCTTGGAATTTTTTCCTGACCTTCTAGAAACGTTTCTAAAAATCCTTGAGGGAATTGCTCACCAAAATTGAGAAAATTTTGACATGTTCTTGTTTTTTGACATTTTTGGGCCTAATTACATAAAATCATGGGCGCTGCCATTTTTGTTTGAAGCATCCTCAACTATTGAGAGTGGTACCATTGGATGCATTAAATTTAGGGGCATCTACTCAGAAATTTTCAGATCAATTGAAGATGTTTTGGTCCCCCAAAGAGGCAAAAAACACTCACTTTTTCGACACTCTGCCCACATATCAGCAAAGGGCTAATTTCTGGTTTTTTCCACTCAGGTCAGTTTTTCGCATGCTTATAGTAATCATTTTGTCGAAAACGAAGTATTTTCAGAAACTAGACATCTAGGGCTTTCCAACGAGCCATCACGGGCCTCTTTTTGACATCGGGAGGTCCTTCAAAAGTTGCCCACAAGACAGGGAATTTCTGCTGCTATATTTCTGAAGCATTTTGGTGAAAAATGCAGTTTTCTGAAGTGGCTTTTCCAAATGTGCGTTTAGCCTTTTTTGGCCATTTTCAGTTGGGAAAAGTCAATTTAATTTCCTTTTTTAGAATTTTAAAGATATTTTCATAGATATTTTGTGCCTTGGGTTTTGCAAAGCCTCAAGGACAAATCAGATATTTGTAATGGGCCAATGGGCTTGCTAGTTTCTCTAGGAGGTTTTCCTTCTCTTTGGCCTATTTATTCCAAGAGATTTCATTGTAAATAAGGCTGAAATTGATGATATAGAGCAATATATGGTTATACAATCTTGGAAGAAACACTTGTCTCATGCATTGGATAGTTTCTTGAATGTTTTGGATGATGAAAGAGGACTGTTGTTAGATTCCTTGACTTGGTAAAATGGTATAGTGTTCCTCTGTGTTATGTTTCCTTAGTTTTCATACAAATTTCATGCTCTTTTCTTGTTGTAAGATAGTAGAGAATAGATTTGAGACATGCCCATGGAGGCACCTCATATTTCCTGATTCATTACAGCTTCTATGTTTTCTTCCTTCTTAATCATATCAAAGAATTTTTAACTGCTCTTTGATCACTGAAGAAATTTTTTGCTTGTTTCATTTATGGTTGTTATGCATGCTAAGTATGATTCACGGTACACCCTGCTCAGTCATGGTTAGTCAAAGCTCCATTTTTGAAACCTTTCTTTGAATGTTTGATTGTCCTAGTTCAACCAAAGAGGTCTCGTATCGATCTTGCCCTTTGCCTAAAACTCTACAATCTTAGTTCAAAGTGCCCGATAACCCAAAATACTATGTCTAGGAGTTCCCTCTTAGTAGTTTGAGTTATTTTTTTGTCTTAATTTTTTTTCCCAAAATATGATAGCGATTTTCCTAAAGTTAGAGAGTCATATATCTCTACGTATCGCTTGAATGTTTATTTCTATGCATCTATGAGTTTGAAGTTACATTTATCATGATTAATGGTTGGCCCTAGTATATAAATGTCTGCTATTGAACTATTTATGTTTGAAAGCCTTTGTCCTTCACAAACTTAGTGTCCATCCCACTTCATTTTACCTAAAGATCCATTTTACCTTGATCAAATCAACCCTTCAATATACCTTGTATCACCATCTGAGGCTTTCTCGACCTTTTCGACCCCATAGCCCAATTGATCTAACAATATTTTTATCTATTTAGTCTTTGATCAGTTCCTCCCTCAAAAACCTTAAAAAAAAACCAAAAACCCACTTTACAGCTAGCCTAAAATAAAAAACACAAGAAGCAAACAACTATACATCCCTTACACAAGTAGAGAGAGCCCTCTCTGAGTCCAGGAAGGCTAGGTCCTTGGGCTCCAAAGTTGGTTTGATGTTACCCTATCACTTGGCTTGCCAATCAGCCAAATCACGGGACCCTAACATAATGGCGATCATGGTGGGACCTTCTGAGTTAGCGGCAAACTCAGAATCTTACACATAGAAAAATCCCTCAACCTAGAAGTATTATCAAAGAGTAGAATCAAGTTATCTCACCATCCTAGCAAAATGATGACCCAACTTTAGAAAAATCTTACAAACCTCAAGGTTACACATAGAAAACTCAAAAAACCCCAAAAAACATCCCTAGATTGGCTTTTTATCAATAATGGTGGTGGACCATACACATATCTCTAAAAACAACTAAAAAAATCCACCTGGAGACTCCACTAGCCTCCAATAGGCCTATTACTCCACTAGTCCTTATAAAATCTCATGGGAATTCATTAAGCAATCCCAATCATGCTGATGGTGGACAACAAAGTTCAAATCTTCCATATGGCGACTCCACAACCCTCAATAGACCAAAAGACTCCACTGGTAGAGAACTCTAGACTGGTTGAAAAGACATAGTGACCCTTTCTAATTAACAAAGATGGATCCAAGGATGCAAAAGAGATATGCTCTGATGAGTAGAGACCATATCCCTGGATTCCCACACAAAATGCCGGAAATAAATTGGATGAAAAACCTACCTATCTTTCAAGATGAAAAGGTTGATGACCCCTTGTTACACATCATCAAATTTCATATACACATATGGAGGTTGAAGGTTGAATGGCATGAGGACTGCCTCATGAAAATTTTTATGGCAACATTAGAAGGTAGCGCAATAAATTGGTATGAATGGTTAGAACCTGGAATCTTGTTTTCTTTGAAGGATTTCCACAAGTTATTCTATAAATACTATATAGGATATTTCCCATCTCTATCATTAGTTGAAAATTGTTGTGATCAATCTCAGGATATCATACAGTACCTTATAGATAGTGATGAAAATTTAGAAAATTTGTAACCTGAAGACCTCTTAACATCCATTCATGAATTTCATTCTCAAGATAACTATCATGACAACCTAGTTGAGTTAGTTGAGGAAGAAATCATTCAAGGTAGAGAAAAAAACCCACAAGATCTCTCTGAAGTCACAAGTGATCATTTATCACCCCCACTAGATGAGGCTCAAGAAGATATCCAACCTCAAAATCAGTCTTCTCTAGAGAAGGAAAACAATTGTTTCCCAATCCAAAGAAAACAGAAAATGCCTCCTCCTTTAACTACAAAAGAGGCAAATCACATGTTGAGAGTAAAACCAGCCTCTGAACCTTTATATAAGGAAAATATCCTTGTTTGTACCATTCCTTCTACCATGTCCTCTACAACAACCCCCCATTTCATATAATTTTTATTCACAACATTTACAATATGAAATGGGTCCCTTTTATTTTTTAATTAGTATCAATTTTTGTATTATGCAAAATAGTCCAAAAATGAAATAAAACATAACAAAAAACCTTTTAAACAAACCAATAAAAGCCTTGGGATATAAATAAACTAAATCTTTTATCATTGCGATAAAGCGATCGCAAGATCGCATATCGCAATGACAAAGGAGACGTAACATAGGGTACTTTTGGTTTGCACCCTATAATTCCATATTACTCTTATATTTCATCATTAATCGAAGTAGATTGTTGCTAACATAAGTCTAAAAGATCGCAGATAAATTATGTGCTGTGCTGGAATAATCGGCCGTTGCTGAAACAGTCAAACTTCGTTGCTGAAACAGTCGACTCCGTTGCTGAAACAGTCGACTCCGTTGCTGAAACAGCCAGCAGGCACGCAAATTCCGCCACTATTCGTAATTTGCGATTCTGGAAGAGCATTTTGTGGAACAATGGCAACAACATGAAGATGTGGTTACATGGATTATTCTGAAGATAGTACTCTTTTGGTATCTGTTGTAACAATATCTTTTTATGGAAGAACAGAATAGCCTGTTTTAAGAAAGAAGAACAGATTTGGGATAAACGTAGATTTGCTCTCATGTAATTGTAAGAGATGTCTCCTCTTTAAAAAGAGGAGACATCATCATTAGAGGGGAGTTCGAGTTTGAAAGCTACAGGAGAACATTGTGTTTGAGAGAACTGGAGCTAGACTCCATTTGTAATGTATCATTTCTTTTGACAGATGAATAAAATTTCCTTTTGAGCGCTCCAATTTAATTCTTTCCCTGGGGAATCTTGTGAGAGGGAAAGGGCCCGCCTTCCTCACAAGATTCACCCGACTATTCCTGTAGTTTGTTTGATTTCTTTATGATATTCTCACTTTACTTTAATTCTGTTTGCTGAAACACCAGTTACAAAGTTCTGTAGTTTATTGAGCATTCTATTTCTTTTAACGCTGCATGTGTTTAGTACATTCATTCTTAAGAAGTTAAGAGATCTATTTCTGTTAATTGTTTGAATGTATGATTGATGCTGGGAAGCAGGTGCTGAAGGTTCCTGTACAAAGGAATAGGGTCCTGTTTCCATTGATTATCTTTCTTTTCCTGTAGTGTGATTAGAAATAGGAGACAGGTGTTGAAGTTTCCTGTTCATGGGAATAGGGTCCTGTTCTCTTGAGTTATCTTTTCTACAGAGTCATTAGTGTCAGGCAGCAGGTGCTGAAGTTCATATTTAAAGGAATAGGGTCCTGTTCCTGTTATGGTTGATTGGTTTCCTTTCCTGTAGATTGATTTCCCTTTATTTGGATTCTAAAATGCAATATAGGAATTACTTCTGCTATAACATAATTAACTTCAGCTTTGATTAAACAGAGTGTGAATAATTAGATTTGTATGATTGATCATTGTGTGGCTTTTTACTACAACATTGTTTTTTCTTTTGAAATTGAGCATATCCAGTGCGTTATTTTCTTTGGAATAAACAGACTTCCTCGGGTTGACAATTTATGTGGAGCTTGAATTGTAAAAACAATTAAAGCGACCAACATTCTGGCGCCGTTGCCGGGGAAGGAAATTATAGATTTCAAAAGAATTAATATTTTCTTTCTAGATGTGCAGATTGTATGAGAGGACGCAGAAACCAGAATAAAACTAACCCCACAGGTGGCAAAGGCAAAGGAAGGGGAGGAAGAAAGACTTTTATTGACGAGATTGTATCAAAGGCTGAATCATCACAGAGATTAAGTTCTCGAAGACCAAAACTTCAGCACTCCCCTCAATCAGATTAAAAAACAGAGGAAGTTGTGGGTCTTGAAAATATAGAGGAGCCAGTGATTAAAGAACCAGCAGTCAGTGCTGGAAAGTCAGAAGAAAGTGCTAGCAAATCAGCAGAGCACATTGAGGAAATAATAGAGAGTATTGGACAACCAGTGGAAAACATTGAGGAGCCAGTAGAAGATCTTGACGATCGAGCAAGTGCAGTAGGAGAACAGACAATGGAAGGAAACAATGAAGAATTCTTTGGAGGAGGGCACGCAGATCCTGAAGGAGAAGGAAAGGATGAAAATTCTCTCTCTACCTTGGGATTTCCTATCAGTGATCTCCCTATAGGAACAACTCCTATGAAAAACATTCCATTGTCAGATTTACCTAACTTCCATGGTTTATCCTCTGAAGATCCAGATGAATTTCTTTTTGAATTTGATATATTATGCAGAAGTTATGATTATTTTACTAATGCTCAAAAGTTGAAACTGTTTCCAGCAACATTAAAAGGAAATGCTTTAAGATGGTTCATGAGCCTTGGGAGTCAGGTAATCACAACATGGGAGCAGATGAAACAGAAATTTCTGCTTAAATATCAAGACTACTGTCGGACGAGAGAAAAGAAGGATGAACTATTAAATATGGCACAAAAGCCTGACGAGAATCTAGAGGACTATGTAGAAAGGCTGCAGTACAATATACAGAGATCTGATCATCCGAATATAAGTAAGGAAATTCGTAAAACAATATTACTTAGAGGTTTAAGGGATGATTGTTTAGATATGTTAAACATGCTGGGCAAGGGAGATATATCTAAGGAATCATATGATGAGATTGTTGAACTTTCTAAGAGGTGTTCAAGGGGAGCTGCAAGGAACAGAGTAAGTAATAGAGATTCCACCTATTCAAGAGTGCAGAAATCAGCCAGTGGGGGAGCAACAAGAGCTGAAATAGGTAATTTACTTGAAGAATTTAAAACTGAGATGTTAAGTTCTTTTGTTTCACAAATTGACACTTTGCAGGTTAAGAAGAAGCAGGCTGAAGCAGAAGCAACTCTAGCTGTCTTTTGCCCGAAGTGCAGAGACAAACATCCACTAAGGGAATGCCCAATGGATAAAATACCAATTTGTACCCTTTGTGAGAAAGATCATGAAACAAAACAATGTCCATCTCTACCAGGAATAAAGGCAGCATTGCAACCAACGGAAGAAGAAGCTGAAGCAGTTTATCTGCTAACTCAAAGAAGACAATGGCAACCAAAAGGACAAGGTATGAACTCTAGTATGCCATTTAATCGTTGGAATAATTATTCTGCTTTCGGTCAAACAAATTACCCTCCCTTTAATCAAATGCAATACCCACCCTTTAATCAAATGAATTTCCCACCCATGCAACAATCAAACCCCCCCTTTGTTGATCCTACAATGTGGACTCCTTGGCCTCCACAGCAGCCATCTTCTTTTAACCCTTGGAATTCAAATTGGAGAAGCCAACAACTCCCGTATCCAAATCAATTGCCTCAATTCCAACAACCACTTCCTCTACCATCAAATGCTCCTCCAAATAACCAAATGAGACCCCAGCTACCTGTGCAACCAAATCCTAACCCCAATAATAAAGTTGTGCAAGTCATTGATATTCAGAATCACTCTATATTTCCTACTATGCAATGTAATGATATTCATTTAAGATCCGGGAAAATAGTAGAGCCTATTATTGATGATATAACTTCTTCTGATTCTGATAAAGAGGAAACTGAGAAACATAAGAAAGCACAACCACCCTCTAACAAGGGTATTGAAATAACAGAACCACCATTCCCCGAGCATTTGGTTTTAACTAGAATGCCTGAAACACCTGCTTTTAATCTTTTAGGTGAATTTCAAAACTTGTATGTTAAAATTTCACTTTTACAGGCATTAAGAGATGTACCAATTTATGCCAGAACAATAAGGGATATTTGTGTTAAGAAACCTGGTAGGAAAACTAAAGATCCCCTTACAGTACATGTGATGGGTGATTTATCTGCATTAATGTCCGGGAAAACCCCTCCTGTGAAATATGGTGACCCCGGCCATCCTACCGTGACAGTTCAAATTGGTAAAACAATGATTCCTCAAGTTCTGGTAGATTTAGGTGCTGTAATAAACATAATGACTCTTGAAACTTCACAATTGTTACAGCTGAATAACACAATAAGAGATACACCTACCATTCTAGAGTTGGCTGACCGTTCTACAATTAAACCTGAAGGAGTTGTTGAAGATCTACTTATCTTAGTTGAATCCTGGAATTACCCAGCTGATTTTGTTGTATTGCAGACTAAAACAAAGCTGGGGGGACATCCTTTAATTCTGGGGAGGCCATGGCTGGCCACAGCTGATGCCTTTATCAGTTGCAGATCTGGTTCAATGAAAATTTCTAATGGTTATGAAACCAAACAACTTACTCTTTATCCTCATGCTACACCCATAATTAATAATGAAGATTATATATGGATGGATTATGATGATAATGCTGTTCAGCCCATTCTAACTATTGGACAAGCCTTAACTCTTAAAGACAATACA
Organism: Pinus albicaulis; assembly: GCA_034641835.2. Classification (NCBI taxonomy): domain Eukaryota; kingdom Viridiplantae; phylum Streptophyta; class Pinopsida; order Pinales; family Pinaceae; genus Pinus; species Pinus albicaulis. The sequence continues at coordinate 439,849 of JAXQQM020060530.1, read as the reverse complement.
GAGGATGAAATAATTAATAATTTTATTTGTGAACCTTCTTCTGTAATTGCTGAAACACACAATCAATTGACTGCAATTTTTGAAACATATACCCAAGAAAAGATTGAATCTGAAGACTTATCTCAGACATTAACCACCATCTCATCTAAAAGCATAACAGTTGAAATTGAACCTGGCAAGACATTAAACATAAATCATGATCTAACAGTTGCTGAAACACAGTAGCTAATGAATTTATTGCATGAAAATAAGGAAGCATTTGCATGGGATTACACAGATATGAAAGGAATCTCTTCTGAACTATGTACTCACCGAATTTACATTAAAGAGGGATGCCGACCAGTCTGTCAACCCCAAAGATGAATGAACCCTAATTTACGAGAAATTGTTAAAGAAGAACTTTAGAAATTGCTTAATGCAGGATTTATATACCCCATATCTGACAGTGAATGGGTTTCCCCATTGGTAATTGTCCCTAAGAAAAATGGGAAATGGAGAGTATGTGTTGACTACAGAGCCTTGAATAAAGCTACTCAAAAGGATCACTTTCCTTTACCTTTCATTGATCAGGTGTTGGATAGTCTGGCAGGGAAGAAATTCTTCTCTTTTCTAGATGGATTCAGTGGGTATAATCAGATTAGAATTGCACCCCAAGACCAGGACAAGACCACTTTCACTAGCCCTTGGGGAACTTTTGCTTATAGAGTTCTTCCATTTGGGCTATGTAATGCACCAGCAACTTTTCAGAGGGCTGTTATAGGAATTTTTTTTGATATGCTGAATGACTCTATGGAAATATTTATGGATGATTTTACTCTTTATGGTGTGTCTTTTAAAGATGCATTACAAAATCTTGAGAAGGTACTTAAATGATGTATACAAGCTCACCTCTCCCTAAGTACTGAAAAATGTCATATGATGATGAGTGAAGGAGTAGTGCTTGGAAATTTTATTTCATCTCAAGGTATTCAGGTAGATCCGTCTAAAATATTGGTCGTTCAGAATATTTCTGTTCCTAAAACACAAACTGATGTGAGAAGTTTTCTAGGACATGCTGGATACTACAGAAGATTTATTAAAGATTTTTCTAAGATAGCTTCTCCATTATTTGTGTTGCTTATGAAAAATGCTGAATTTAAGTGGACTAATTCTTGTCAGAGAGCTTTTGAAGAACTCAAGCATCAGTTATCTACTACTCCTATTTTGAGGGGACCTGATTGGGCCCTCCCTTTTCATATATCTTCTGATGCTTCAGACACTGCAATTGGAGCTGTCTTGGGACAAGAGGAAAATCATCTTCCTTATGCTATCTACTTTATCAGTAAGAATATGACCCATGCTGAGCTTAATTATACTGTTACCGAAAAGGAGTTTCTTGCAGTAATTTATGCCATTAATAAATTTTGACATTATATCACTGGTTATTCTACTTTTGTCCACACTGATCATTCAGCTATTAAGTATTTAATGAACAAATCTGTTACAAATGCTAGAGTTACCAGATGGCTATTATTACTGCAGGAATTTGATATCACAATTGTAGATTGGCCTAGTAAAGAAAATGTGGTGGCTGATTTCCTTTCACGGTTAAAAACTGACAATGATATTCCAGTAGATGATTCTTTTCCTGATGAGTATTTGTTTGCAGTTTCTGCTCACTCTCCATGGTATGCAGATATTGCCAATTATTTGGTTGCAGGAAAATTACCATCACACCTGTCATACAGAGAAAAGAGAAGAATTGTTCAACAAAGTGCCAGGTATAACTGGATAAGTGGGTGTCTTTTCTACACAGGGCTTGATCAGGAAATCCGAAGATGCATTAGGGAAGATGAAGTGTATGACATACTAAAAGCTTGTCATGATGGCCCTTGTGGAGGGCATTTTGCTGATAAAAGAACAGCACATAAAATTTTGAGGATGGGTTACTATTGGCCCTCATTATTTAATGATGCAAAGAAATATGTGAGGGCTTGTGACAGCTGCCAGAGAATGGGTCAACCCAATCATAGAGATCAAATGCCATTAAACCCCCAGGTAGTTTTTGAACCATTTGAAAGATGGGCCTTGGATTTCATAGGACCCATTAATCCTCCATCCAATCAAAGAACTTATATATTAGTCTCTACAAACTATATGACTAAATGGGTGGAGGCCAAAGCACTTATTAGAGCCAATGAAGAGGTTGTCCTAGCTTTCTTATTTGAAGAAATCTTCACTAGATTTGGAATTCCTAGAGAGCTAGTTACAGATGGAGGACATCCATTCAATTCTCATGGTTTTAAGTCTACCCTTTAGAAATATCATATTCATCATAGAATGACTACACCATACCACCCCCAGGCCAATGGGCAAGTGGAAAGCACAAATAAAGTATTAGAAGCCATTCTAACTAAAATAGTGAAGGACAACCGGAAGGATTGGTCTCAAAGGCTCCCTGAAGCACTATGGGCTTACAGAACTACTTAGAGAAACACTACAGGTTTTTCTCCCTATGAATTGGTTTATGGTAAAAATGTTGTTTTTCCTGTGGAATTTGAAATCAAAACTCTAAGAATTGCTTTAGCTGTTAATCTTGATTTGACCGATGTGCAGACAGCTAGGTTGCAGCAGCTTCTTGAATTGGATGAAAAGAGATTAGATGCCATTCACCAAACAACCATGATTCAACAACAAAGAATGAAGTGGCATGATAAAATTATCAAACACAAGCAGTTCCAAAAAGGTAATTGGGCCTTATTGTATGACTCTCGGTTTGAAAATTTTCAGGGTAAGCTACGTACACGTTGGCTTGGAACATATGAAGTAGATGCTGTTTTTTCTAATGGAACAGTAAGACTTCTAACAATTGATGATTCTAAAACCCCTCTACTAGTCAATGGTCATAGGCTTCGTTTGTACCAGCGCCTGTTTCTAAAGAGGATTTCAAGACTGCTTGCATGACTGATACACATTATCTTTTTCTAGGGGAGTCTTCTGCTCCTCACAGCATTTAATTTTCTGCACTGTTTTTTTAGTATTAGATTAGATTAGATTTAAAACTAATAATCCCTGTCAAGGGTTGGCGTATTACAATTGAATTTTACAGATTCTGAAAAAGCTTATTAAGGAGGACAGATTCATCATAAGAAGATCTAAAGCTTCAACCACAGAAGCTTGTCCCTTCATTTTACCCCATTTCCTAGCAATATCCCTTCATCCCATTTCTACATTATTTCCCTTTTTCCATTTTTCCCACTTCTACCATTCCTGAAATATCATCCTTCAGCTAGTATTTCCCACTCCTTACTGCTGAAATTATCCCTTATCAAATATTTCCCCCACTTGTTTTAGACCCAAGTCATTATATCCCATTTTCCTGATTTTCCCATTGCTGAAACACTAGTTTCAGCAACATGCCATTCATTTTTCCGTTGCTGAAACACCAGTTTCAGCAACTTGTCATTTATCTTTTCATCATTAAAATATCATTTCTTTCCTCTGTTACACAAGCTTTTCAGTTCTTCACTTTTACTCTTCAGATCCTCTGGGTGAAAATTACTCAGTACTGAGTAGATCCTAATATGCTCCTGTTCTACATTTCAGAGAAATCTACAGATTCTTCCATTAATATCAAGCCATTATGAAGCACTTTATACTTTGAATTTTAAAGACAAAGGTAAAAATATAAGGTATGTGGTTTTTATGTAATGCAGTTAAATCATATTTTAAAGAGAGGATATTGCTCATAATGACTACAATCTCCACACGCTTAAATATCATTGCACCATACGTAGGGGGGGGGGGGGGATTTCGAAAACTGAATAATAATTTCATATCATCCAATCCTCCGTCATTCTTCATAGCCATTTCCGCCGTCATTGAGACTCCATAACCTCTATTGCAACAATTAGCTTGACCAAAGCCTGTGTTGATGTTCTCTGCGCCTCTGCATGTGACTCAAGCTAGTAGCCATGGGAGGGTCGGCTATCAGACACGAGCCTGGTTCGATAACTCTTCTTCAATTGTTCCCGGAGGTCTATAAAATCTTTCAACAAGCAGGATGGACGACATACTTCGAAAGGTTAGGAGAATTTGATGAGCAGCAAGTTTTAGAGTTCACACATAACCTTCAGGGGAATTATTCAGTGGTTCAAGGGGTCCGCATTTGAGTTACAGAGGAGGACATAGCTCAAGTTTCAGGTTTTCCGGTTATAGGGACTCGTTGGTTCAGTAGGAAGCAAGTGATTTTAAATGCACAGCAAGATTTTCTTCTTCCAGATGAACCAGTTGAACTTAAAGGCCGCGGTATAAGTCTGCATTCGCTACCTCGACCATGGCCAACAGTAGCAGAATTCATCAAGCATTACTTGACATGCGAAGGGCTTTACCAGGTAGTCTACCAACATGACTTCGTTTTGATGAATCATTTAAGGCATGGTCGATTAGTTAATATTCCCTATTATCTGCTTGGTTGTATCAAAAACATGTCACATTATTGCAGACGGGTTAAATTCCCATTGTTATCCCTTACCCATCACTGTTTATGCCAATTATTAATTCAGAGGGGTTTTGCTCAGCAAAACCCCCCTCTGAATAATCCAATCCTCATTCCCCAGCAAGCCGAAATTCCCCAACAAGCCGGAAGTTCCCAAGAAACTCCTGAGATTCCTTATGAAGGGCAACTGGACGATATCCCAAACTCTCGAGTAATTCCATCCTCATAGCCAGTTGACCTACCCCCAAGTTCGTCCCGCTTAGTCGAGTCACCCCTTCCCACTATTCCTATCCCTAGCGACGACTCTCCAACACCCCCACCTACTCATAAAAGAAAGAGACGAACCCCAATGGTCTCTATCTCAAAACGACGAACAAGGGCCACATTCCAAATTTTCACTTCTTCCGAAAGCCCTCCCCCCAGAAAAGAATCTTCCCCTACAAAGAAAAGGAAAGACAGTGACTTTTCTGCTTTCCTACCAAAAAGGAAAATGAAAATGACTGTTGAAACAGGAGTTACTCCCATTTCCCCTGACCCCGCCACTATTCTGTTAAAACTTCAATGCTCACCCCCATTTCAAATTCCCCAACCCATCTCATCCCGTGGCACTGCCACACAAGAACCAGTGCCCCGGGATAATATGACATCATTTATGGCTCAAACAGTGACTGCCACACAAGAACCAGTCACTTACCCAGAGGCTGAAACACAAGAACCAGCCACTGTGGTACAAGAATCATACACCAAGCATGATAATACAGGGAAACTAGCTGTAGCTGCTCCACAAGAACCAGCTACAGCTGTGGATCAGCTGACAACTCCAGCAGAATCAACCAGCACACAGGGTTCACACACTATGGCATCTTTATTGGAGGAAAATGAGTTTTTGAAGTCTGAACTAGAAGCCCATAAGAATGAATTAATCATGGCACGAGAAGCCTTTGATAGAGAATTGAATCTCTACATGCTAGCACACACAGCATCATCATAAAATAGGGATCCATGCAGAGAATACATGTGCCATGAGTGTGGTAATATTTACCAACAGGCAAGATACAAAGTAGTCAAAATTTAGGTATCTGAGGCATCTACATCAGCTGCAATTAAAGAAGAACACCCTACTGCCCCACAAGAACCAGTAGGGCTCTCAAAAAGTCTGGAAAAAGAAACTAAACCACAGATATCTCGCCCTGTGCTAGTCAGCTCAGCTACTCAGACAATTCCCCAACCACAGATATCTAGCCCTGAGCTAGTCATCTCAGCCACTCAAACAATGCCCCAACCACAGATATATAGCCCTGAGTTAATCAGTTCAGCCACTCAAACAATGCCCCAACCCAGTACTTCTAATGTCGGGACACAGACCCTGCCATGGAACCAAATAGAACTTATGAACAACTGGAAGAAACAATATGCTGTAGATCAAGATAAAATATTACAGCAACATAAGTTAGCATGGCAGAATCACATGTATGCCAACTGGGATATTTGGGAACAGACATTGCAACAGCTCAGGGATTCCAGGAAAGAAGTCAAGGAATTAAAGGAAAAGTTGGTTTTGATGTTTTCATTAGTGCAAAAGTTGATGGCTACCCGAAAACCCTCTGTGAATTATTCTCTCTTCCTCTCTGAACATTTGGTTTATTTTCAATTGAAGGCAATAAAGGATGGCAGACCTCATGAATTGCTTACTGCGGATCAATTTGTTAAGAATTTTTCTGAGGCCCCTGAAAGTGACCAACATTTGTTGTGTGAACTTTATCTCCATAACGAGGCCATACCTGATAATAGAAGAGTCAATCTCACTCCAATTGTAGGTGATGTACAAATAAGGTCATTTGTTTCATTCCTGGCCAATCATCTCACCTGGCAAACTATGTTTATTGCAAGTAGTCATAATGAGGAGAATAGGCTCCTTTGGATTAGACCGGAATCTTTAAGTCCGGCCATGTTTGCAGCACAATATCACCAATTCTTACGGAAGCCAGGAATGCATAGGTACATACAACAAATACAGGCTTCAACACTTTTAAAGTGTCAACAGCAAATCAGAGTAAAGGAGGCTGCTGCATTGAAGGCCAAAACTATGTTTTGGCAGAAGTCATGTAAAGAAAGACAAGACTATCACCCTTTTAGCCCTGATAATCTTCAAGCTTCACTTTCCACGGTACCTAATTATATCAGATGTATTCGGCATTGTGGAGAAAACTGGATTGGTTACCGTTTTCATTATCCAATTCTATGGATGCCTTCAGAGAAATATCAGTGTCACTATCAATTGGTTGACATAGATGAAGCTGTAGCATGGCAGCAATTGCAGAACAATCGAGGATTCCGAGCTCCGACAGAAGCCACCTTCTCCAGCTACTGCTTGAGCAACTTGCATGCCCAGAATCAGTACTCAGAATCTGACTCAGACTAGGAGTTGCCTGAGGACATGCAACATTTTCAGCTGGGGGGGATGTTAGGACCTCACTATGTATCATTTTTACTATATATTTTGACACCACCTTACCTTTATAACCATGTTTAAAAAGGATTCCATCATCATTTTCATTCACTTTATCCAAAGGTATATAAAATCCTATTCTTTACTATATGTTTAATCTGTTTACATATAATTCCATATTACTCTTATATTTTATCATTAATCGAAGTAGATTGTTGCTGACATAAGTCTAAAATATTGCAGATAAGTTATATGCTGTGCTGGAACAATCGGCCGTTGCTGAAATAGTCAAACTTCGTTGCTGAAACAGTCGACTCCGTTGCTGAAACAGCCAGCAGACACGCAAATTCCATCACTATCCGTAATTTGCGATTCTGGAAGAGTATTTTTTGGAACAATGGAAACAACATGAAGACGTGGTTACACGGATTATTCTGAAGATAGTACTCTTTTGTATCTGTTGTAACAATATCTTTTTATGGAAGAACAGAATAGCCTGTTTTAAGAAAGAAGAACAGATTTGGGATAAACGTAGATTTGCTCTCATGTAATTGTAAGAGATGTCTCCTCTTTAAAAAGAGGAGACATCATCATTAGAGGGGGGTTCGATTTCGAAAGCTACAGGAGAACATTGTGTTTGAGAGAACTGGAGCTAGACTCCATTTGTAATGTATCATTTCTTTTGACAGATGAATAAAATTTCTTTTTGAGTGCTCCAATTTAATTCTTTCCCTGGGGAATCTTGTGAGAGGGAAAGGGCCCGCCTTCATCACAAGATTCACCCAACTGTTCCTGTAGTTTGTTTGATATCTTTATGATATTCACACTTTACTTTAATGCTGTTTGCTGAAACACCAGTTACACAGTTCTGTAGTTTATTGAGCATTCTATTTCTTTTAACGCTACATGTGTTTAGTACATTCATTCATAAGAAGTTAAGAGATCTATTTCTTTTAATTGTTTGAATGTATGATTGATGCTGGGAAGAAGGTGCTAAAGGTTCCTGTACAAAGGAATAGGGTCCTGTTTCCATTGATTACCTTTCTTTTCCTGCAGTGTGATTAGAAACAGGAGACAGGTGCTGAAGGTTCCTGTTCATGGGAATAGGGTCCTGTTCTCTTGAGTTATCTTTTCTACAGAGTGATTATTGTTAGGCAGCAGGTGCTAAAGTTCCTATTTAAAGGAATAGGGTCCCGTTCATGTTATGGTTGATTGGTTTCCTTTCCTGCAGATTGATTTCCCTTTATTTGGATGCTAAACTGCAATATAGGAATTACTTCTGCTATAACATAAGTAACTTCAGCTTTGATTAAACAGAGTGTGAATAATTAGATTTGTATGATTGATCATTGTGTGGATTTTTACTACAACATTGTTTTTGCTTTTGAAAGAGGCATCAACACTACCTTACAAATTGTTGTTGAGGTTGTAACAGCTCCTCGTGAAGACATTCATCCTTGTAAGCAGTCACAAAAGGAAGAGAAACATCATGGTTCCATCCAGAGAAAAAGAAAGACACCACCCCTTCTAACAAAAGAAGAAAACAATAAAATCGTAAGCATACAGCCAACATCCAAACCTTTTTGTAAAGAACATATGTATGTGTTTTCTATTGATGACTTATCTACTAATGTATTTTCTCATACTAAAAGTACAGAGAAGATTGATGCTAATACTACAATATCTTCTCAAGAAGACTGGGTGCCAAAGAATGGTCTTACTCATCAGGATAGTGGCTCACAAATGGAAATCATCTCACTAAAACAGGACATACCAAGATTTCTTGAAGATATCATAACATTACTTTCTGAAGCTGCCAAATCAGATAATCATAAAGAGGGAGAAGAGATTCTTTCTCAAAAGAATCCCAAGGTTATTCAAGTAAAGGAGGGAGTAATCCTAAATGAGGTCTATTTTTCAAATCCTCTAGGCCAGTTATTATTCGAAGACCACTTTGTTGTTTCCCTAGAGACCTTTAAAGAAGGAGTAGTGTGTTCTACCATGAACAGTTTGCTGCAAAGTATGAGAAAAAAAATAAGCACTACTGTCCGAAAACAAGTGAGGTGGAAGTAGCCTTTTGATTTCTTCAACATCATTAAAGAGCTGAACCAAGATCAACCATGAAATCATCTACTTGACTGGTTATATTAGAAAGAAGAGTTCACCAAATAAATGTCTATCATATATAGGTTAGAGTAGAATAGATAAGCATGCAAAATAAGCTCAGTCCCATGAACATATTTCTTTCAGTTTGTTTTGAGAAAAACATAAAACACAAAAATAACAAGAAAATTAGAAAAAGAGGGCAGTTTGAAAAATAAAACGAAAGCCCCATGTTCAAAAAATAGTCATTCTGAAAGCGCGCAAGTCTAAATGCCGCTACTAGTGCTCAAAATTTCTTGTTCAGTTATCTAGCCTAATCATAACTGAACATGTTTTAAATTTATTTGCTGATAAGTTAGTGAGAGAAGAGATAGTCAATATTGTGTAAGCTTGACTTGTCAAAGAAAATAGATTAGGAAAAGATACTGGTTCCACATGCTCAAAACAGAACCAAAGAGGAAAACAGGGATGAAAAACAAACTGTGTATCTTACCCCTGATTTTTCTAAATTTCATTTTTATGCAAAATAATATTTGTGTGCAGCTTGTCTTTCATGCCACAAGTACATGACAAATCAGACTATCTAATCCTGATTTGGTCACTTTTCAATTTCATGTTTTATATTAGAGAATAACATCCTGTCAAACAATTTAATCTTGATAGTCGATCTAGCATAGGTAGAGAAACAAAGGAGTTCATCAGTTTAATTTAAACTCCCGACAAATATAAGTGTAGAATTAGATAGTGTCATTTTTCAAAAATATTTTTCCAAAGGGTTTCTAGTCTAAATGCACCCGAAAGAAGAAAAATGTTAGGAAATGTCGCAGGGTAGGTAGAAATTACTTTGATGCTAATCATGTTGTCAATTTTCAGAAATAGCATCAAGGAAATAAGAATTTTGTGCCAATGGATAAAGGCAATGTTCTTCAAAGGTCAGAGATATGAAATTTTGGACACCTCCTGAAAAGGAGCTGCCCTCCCCAAATGGAGCCACTGTTAGTCATCAGTATTTTTCACCTGTTGATGATGACTAGTTTTTTAAGCCAAGTTTTCTAGAAGCTGATCTCCAATTTGTCAAATCTATCATCTAGAAAACACCCCTAAACAATTTTTTTCCTCCTTCCTTTTCCAGTTGGCCTATGATGAGAAAAAGAACCTAGTTTTCAAGTCTTATCTAGTTTCAGTCATATAATCCTGTCCATGAGCTGTCATAAGCTAAAGGTTATCTGCTGTCATTTACTCTCATTCCCAAGTCATTCATTATCCAAGTGTTGATAAAATGTCAGCCACCCTACCTCTGGTCATATGTCATTTTGAGATCTAATCCTACCCAAAGAAAATACTCAAAATCTGTCAAGATCTCCCCTAAGTTAGGTAGTGGCGCTTTAGGGAATTCCTTCCTTGGAAAAAATATCCTGAGCCAGAATACTTTGTTCAATACCAACCAGCCCTGAATTAGTGCTTAATCTGCAGAAAAAAAATCTTGATACACCCATAGGTCGCGCCACTAAGAGGTCTTGATGTCTCAGTAGTACATGTTTCAAAAATCCAAACTGATATAATGTTGATCTACAGTGTTTCAGTATCTCTTTCAGAAGCAGAGATGCACAAGTATTCTAGAAGACATCATCAAACGGAACATAAGAAGACAACTTCTTCTCATGTTGTTTTAAGCCTGGGATAAGAATACTAGTCAGAGAGAAAATTCAATAAACCTCTGCAAACACAGTCAAGAAAGGTTAGTAAGTAATGACTAGCAAGAAAATACTCTACAAATACAAGTCATGTGGCTCCTGGTTTAAAAGTTCACAAGGATATTCTGACAACATGATACATATCTTAGAACATGCCTCTTATAGCATATTGTCAGATTTTTCACTTTATTACTTATGGTGATATACCAAGAAGAGATATGTATTACAAGGAAAGATGACATAGTTTGAGAAATGGATGAAATGTCATGACTGTGTTAACATCCTCCAAGAAAGAGCAGATGGTTGGGTGACATGTTGAAAACCTCCTCCAAGCGAGAGTAGATGGTTGGGTCACATGTTGAAAACCTCCTCCAGTATAAAGAGAAGATGGTTTGGAAATATTATGTTAACCTCCTTCATTTAAAAGCAGATGGTTAGGAACATGATAAGGGCCTCCTTCATTTAAAAGCAGAGGGTCAGGAATAGAGGTATAGCCTCATTCAAAGAGCAAGAGACTAATAGTGTTTCAAATGACTTAAAAACTTGTTTACACCACTTTCTCCAAAAGGATGAAACAACTGATATATCAGTAGTGTTTCAAATGGTGTTTAAATGAGTTCACTGTTTAAAGGGCAAAGTTGAAAATTAGTGAAAGCAACTGATGTATGGAAAATATATAATACTATGTTTGAAAGGGTTTTTATTGGTAATAATAGTTGAGAAATCATGGTTAATACAAATGAAAATTCATCATGTTGAAAACCTCTTCCACATAGAAAACATACAGTGGCATAAGGGTGCTGAAAGTCTATAGTCCAATTGGGAAGTCAAAATTGAAAATCAGTAGGAAGCAGTTGAAGGTTTATGAGTTGAATTATAGTGTTAAACATAAGCCAAGTAGTGATATTATGGGTTAAAGAAGCTTTGTTTTTCTTCTGTCCATAAAAGTCTTCTTCAAAGGGTAATCTGAGGCTAGAATGCCCAAAACTTGGAACAAGCTCATCAAAATGACAAGAAGGTAGAATAGCCTTGTTTCTCAAAATGACCTTTGAAACTTAATACACAAAGACAATATGGATAAGGAAGGCTATAACACAATGATTCAAGTTCAAGACAACCTTCAAAGAAATAAAACATACCACAGTCATAGACAAGACCTTTTAATGTACATAAGAACAAACTTTGTTGTTTGTATATGATTGCATTAAGGGTTTTTAAATGTCATCTCCTTGATGAACAGATGTAGGTAATGTCTTGGTAAGTGAAAATAGAGGTTTATCCACAGTCAAAATAAAATTTTAATATAAGGTGCCTAACAGTGTTTGACAAACTTCAACAATGGGCATAATCAATCATCAAACACCATAGAGCTGAATTGTCAAAATAATTTCTGGAATTGTCGATCACCTCCTTCCAAGAGATAGGAAAAGGATGCATCAGCAGTCTTTGATATGGTTCTTGAGAAATTTTCCTTTTGAAGGACAAAATAGGCTCAGTCTTCAACAATAGCCTCTGCATATGCATACAAAGAAGACAGTTAAGAAAATGGGTCTTTATGGTATTTTAAAAGTGACATAATACTGAGGGCAGTGATTTATGTTTTTATATGACAAAAACCTTTTCAAAATACATCCAAACCCTTCCAAAGTAGCTGCAAAGGTAGTCGAGCTTATTTGAATTTTAAAGGAGGAAGGAGACTGTTTAAAAGGGCCCATTAGCAATTTCAAAAACCAAAGCAAACATCCCTTGGCTGCACACTGAAGAGAGGAAGTAGTTTTCGGGCATTTTTTCAAGTTTTCGGTGCTAAAACTCTGCGCGGCACACCTGTAGATGTGTACGGCGCTCCTTTGATCGCCTGAACAAAGAATTTGAATGGAGGCATGGATCCCTTGGCTGCAAACTGAAGAGAGGAAGTAGTTTTCGGGCATTTTTTCAAGTTTTCGGTGCTCAAACTCCGTGCGGTGCGCCTGTAGATGTGCGCGGTGCACCTGTGAGCACTCGAACAAAGAAGTTGAATGGAGGGCGGTCACCGGGCACCTGAAACTGACCCGACACCTCCATCTGTGTGGCGCTTTCTACTGCAAACAACCCGCTCATCCACCAGGCTTCCAAAAACTCTTTTGAAAGCTGCTCCAATGATCAACAAGGTCCACGAACTTATCTTCAAGGTATTTCTTCACTCCTTGATAAATTTTGGGGTTAAAAATGGGTCTCTTAACAGTGTTTTGCAAAGGTATTTGTTTGTTAAAAAACTCAGAAGAGAAACAATGGCTTTAAAGGCACTTTATCATCTAAAAACAAGGAGAGAAATAGTGAAAGAAAGGATGGTTAATATACCAATATGAAAGAGTTCTTTGTGCTATAGAATAGCTGGGACTACCCATAGTTGCTAAACAGAAAAGCAGAATTAGATTGAAGGGTCTTAAAATAAATTTAAAAAGGGTGTCTTGACATTGTTTTCAAAAGAGCATCATGTTTGTTAAACTCAAAGAAAAACAGTGACTAGAAGATGAATTTTTTGTCAATTGAAAGGAGCCTTTAAACATTGATTTCAAAAGTGCCATGATCATCTAAGAAAAGAGAGAAAAAGTGATTAATGTATAAGGCTTTTGGTTTGTTTAAAGAGGTACTTTTGTGTTATGAAAAAAATAAAGGATTTGCAGTCTCCAAAATCAGAAAAAAGTAGAGTTTGTGAAGGGTATCATGATCAGTTTGAAGGATTTAAAAAAAAAAAAGTGTTTTCAATAAGTCCCTTTTGTTTCTAATAACCACAGAGAGACAGTGAAAGGGATAAGGGTTGATATGAAAATTTAAAAGTCCTTTTGTGCTATAAAATAGCTAAGACTACACATAGTTGATAGAAGGAAAAACCGAGTTTGTTCGTGGAGGTCTTAAATCAGTTTAAAGAGGTATTTTAACAGTGATTTCAGGACACCTTGTTTACTAAACAAAAGAAGAGACAGTGAATAAGGGATGAAGTTTTTTTGTCAAATTAAAAGAGGTCCTCTTCTTGCTATGGATAGCAAGGATAAAAATAATGATTGAGGGAAAGAGGTTTTTGGTGCCAAAAACACAAGGATACTTCTCTCCAAAAAACCACAAACATGTCTTGGTAAAGGATTCTTGACTCAAACACAATACTGAATAGATGAAATTAGTGATGATGAGGAACAAGGCAAAGAGTCTAAACATAGCAGTGATAATGAAGAGTAAAGTGATGAAGCACAAAACAGTGAAGGGAAAGAGCATGACAGTCATGAAGAAAGTAGTGAAAAAGACAAACAAGGGAGCCCTCAAGCAAGCAATGATGAGGGCAAGAAAACACAAAACATGGATCATGAAGGGAATTCTCCAAATCATGTGCTAGCTGCCTCTCCTAGGCAAGGGGCCATGACTTCTTCTTCAAAGCTAAAATGCCAAACAACAAGGAAGAAAACCAAGAAAAGCTCAAAACCGCCCAAAGAGGGCACCCGGTGAGAAAAGAGGAGAAAGACACATCTAGGCTTGGAATTTTTAGACATGTTTCTAAAAAGCCTTGAGGGACTTGCTCACCAAAATTGAGCAAATTTTGACATGTTCTTGTTTTTTGACATTTTTGGGCCCAATTACATAAAATCATGGGCGCTGCCATTTTTGTTTGAAGCATCCTCAACTATTGATAGTGGTACCATTGGATGCATTAAATTTATGGGCATCTACTTAGAAATTTTTAGATCAATTGAAGATGTTTTGGTCCCCCCAAAGAGGCAAAAAACACTCACTTTTTCGACACTCTGCCCACTTATCAGCAAGGCCTATTTTTTGGGTTTTTTTTTTTTCACTCAGTTCAGTATTTGATAGAATTCTAGGAATGATTTTTGGAAAATTAAAGTTGTTCCAGAAATTATACATCCAGGGCTTTCCAACGAGCTATCACAGGCCTCGTTTTGACATCGGGAAGACCTTCAAAAGTCCTCCAAAAGACATGAAATTTTCTGTTGATGCGCCCTTGTAGCATTTTGACCAAAAAGGGAAATTTTCTGAAGTGGCCTCTCTAAATGTGTGTTAAGCTATTTTGGGCCATTGTCAGTCATAAAAAGTGAAATTTATTCCCTTTTTTAGCATTTTGAGATATTTTATTGGATATTTTGTGCCTTGGGCTTTGCAAAGCCTCAAGGACAAGATAAGATATTTGTTTTTGAACCAATGGCTAGCTAGTTGGCTTGGTTGGTTTTCCTCCTCTTTGGCCTATATATTCCAAGAGGATTCATTGTAATAGCAGGCTGAAATTGATGATATAGAGCAATATATGGTTATACAAGCTTGGAAGAAACACTTGTCTCATGCATTGGATAGTTTCTTGAATGTTTTGGATGATGAAAGAGGATTGTTGTTGGATTCCTTGACTTGGTAAAATGGTATAGTGTTCCTCTCTGTTATGTTTCCTTAGTTTTCATATACATTTCATGCTCTTTTATTGCTATAAGACAATAGAGAATAGATCTGAGACATGCCCTTGGAGGCACCTCAGATTTCTTGTTTCATTATAGCTTCTATGTTTTCTTCCTTTTTAGTCATATCAAAGAATTCTTAATTGCTCTTTGATCACTGAAGAAATTGTTTTCTTGTTTCATTTATGGTTTTATGCATGCTAAGTATGATTCATGGTATGCCCTGCTTACTCATAGCTAGTCAAAGCTTCCACCTTTGAAAACTTTCTTTGAATGTTTGATTGTCCTAGTTGAACCATGGAGGTCTTGTATCGATCTTGCGCTTTGCCTAAAACTCTGCAATCTTAGTTCAAAGTGCCTGATAGCTTGAAATACTATGTCTAGGAGTTTCCTCCTAGTAGCTTGAGTTATTTGTTTGTCTTAATTGTCTTTCCCCAAAGTTTGATAGCAATTTCCTAAAGTTAGAGAGTCATATATCTCTATGTATTGCTTGAATGTTTATTTCTATGCATTTATTAGTTTTTAGTTACATTTATCATGATTAATGGTTAGCCCTACCATATAAATGTTTTCTATTGAACTATTTATGTTTGAAAGCCTTTGTTCTTCACAAACTTAGCGTCCATCCCACTTCATTTTACCCAAAGATCCATTTTACCTTGATCAAATCGGCCCTTCAATATACCTGGTATCACCATCTAAGGCTTTCTCGACCTTTTTGACCCCATAGCCCAGTTGATCTAAAAATATTTTTATCTATCTTAGTCTTTGATCAGTTCCTCCCTCAAAAACCCAAAAAAAAAAACCAAAAACCTACTTCACAACTAGCCTAAAATTAGAAACATAAGAAGCAAAACACATAAATATCCCTTACACAAATAGAGAGAGCCCTCTCTGAGTCCAGGAAGGTTAGGTCCTTGGGCTCCAAAGTTGGTTTGAGGTTACCTTGTCACTTGGCTTGCCAATCAGCCAAATCATGGGACCCTAACATTGTTCATGCCTTTTGGCATTACCAATGCACCTTCTACATTTCAAGGGTTGATGAATTCCATTTTCAAACCCTTCCTTAGAAAATTTATGCTAGTATTTTTTGATGATATACTAATCTACAACAAGTCTTGGAAGGATCATCTTCAACATGTTGACAGGGTGCTCAAACTATTGGAGGAGAAACAATTATATGCAAAAACATCCAAATGTTTCTTTGGAGTACAAGAGGTGGAATATTTGGGTCATATTGTATCTCACGAGGGTGTTAAGGTAGACCGTAACAAAATTAAAGCCATTAAGGAATGGAAAGTCCCCACAACCATAAAGCAGTTGCGAGGATTTCTCGGGTTAATAGGGTATTATCGCAAGTTTGTTAAGAATTATGGGAGAATAGCAGCACCTCTAACAACATTATTGAAGAAAGATGCATTTTCATGGACTTCTGAAGCAACTAAGGCCTTTGAACATCTTAAAGAGGAAATGTGCCTAGCACCAGTCTTAGCTATGCCAGACTTCACAAAAACCTTTATTGTGGAATGTGATGCCTCAGGAAATGGAATTGGTGTTGTTTTAATGCAAGAAGGAAGACCCATTGCTTTTGAAAGTCGTCCACTCAAAGGAAAGTATTTAGAGAAACCTATTAATGAGAAGGAAATGTTAGCAATACTGCATGCACTAAAGAAATGGAGAACTTACCTAATGGGAAGACACTTCAAGGTAAAAACTAATCATGATAGTCTTAAACACTTTTTGGAACAAAGAATATCTTCAGAAGAGCAGCAAAAATGGGTCACAAAGGTGTTGGGTTATGACTTTGAAATCATATACAAAAAAGGGAAGCTAAATGTTGTTGCAGATGCACTCTCAAGAAAGAATGAAGAAGTGGAAGCATTGCTTTGTGCCATTTCTATTATCCAACCAGATTGGATAACTGAAGCAAGAGATGAATGGTAGAAGGACGAAGACGTGTGGACACTCATTCAAAAGTTGCAACAAGATCCTATTACATCTGGTACATTTAGTTGGAAAAATGATTCCTTATGGTACAAATATTGCTTATATCTTTGTTAGAATTCCCAACTAAAACAAAAGATTCTTTTGGAATTGCACACTTCTCCTTTAGGAGGACACTCGGGATTTTTAAAAACTTACCACAGGGTGAAGAAAGAATTTTTTTGGGATGGCCTTAAATTTGATATTCAAAAGTTTGTGGCGGAATGTTTGGTGTGCCAGCAAAATAAAGTTGAGACAATTAAGACCCCGGGTCTTCTAGAACCTTTATCCATTCCAAGTCAACGTTGGGAGGATATTTCAATGGATTTTATCACAGGTTTACCTAAGTCCGAAGGAAAGAGTGTCATCATGGTGGTAATTGAGAAACTTACCAAGTATGCACACTTTTGTGCATTATCTCATCCATTTAAAGCAAGTACAGTTGCTACTACATTTATGGACACAGTTCAAAAGCTACATGGAAACCCAAGGGTTATTGTGAGCGACAGAGATCCCATTTTTACTGGAAATTTTTGGATGGAGTTATTTTCTTTTTTGGGTACTCAATTAGCTCATAGCTCATCTTATCATCCTCAATCCGATGGTCAAACTGAGATAGTAAATAAATTTTTGGAAGGATATCTTCGTTGTTTTGTATCTGATAAACAAAAACAATGGGTCAAGTGGTTACCTCTAGCTGAATGGTGGTATAACACTTCCTTCCATACTGCAGAAAAAATGACCCCATTTATGGTACTTTATGGATATTATCCACTATCCATCACATCATCTTTAAGAGAAAATTTGAAGGTTCAAGCAGTGGAAGATCACATCGAGCATCAACAAGAAGTTCTCCAACTCTTAAAGGACAACCTTAATTTGGCACAAAATTGAATGAAACAACAGGCAGATCAACATCGCAGTGAGAGAATTTCTTATGTAGGAGACTGGGTATTTTTACGGCTACAACCATACAAACAAATGTCCCTCAAGCAAGCTAATAAGGATAATAAATTATCGCCAAAGTACTATGGTCCTTACAAGGTGTTGCAAAAGATTGGTACTATGGCATACAAATTAGAGCTTCCTACTTTTTCACGAGTGCATCCAATTTTCCATGTTTCATGCTTAAAGAAGGGTATAGGTGAAAATCTTCTAGTTCAAACAATATTGCCAGAACTTGATGAGGAAGGAAAAATCATATTGGAACCTGAAGTAGTCATAGAAACAAGAACTCGACAACTACAGAATTGATCAATTTCAGAGTATCTCATCAAGTGGAAGAACTTACCCATTGAAGATTCTACATGGGAGGATGAGAATTTTATATAGAAGAACCTAGAGCTACTCAAGCGTTGAGGACAACACTTTTTTGAAGGAGAGGGGCATGTTAGGTCCCTATATTACTAGTATAGTCCCTTATTATTGTTAGTGTAACCCCCTTATTGTTATTATTGTACCCTTGTAGCCCTCATATTGTTATTATTGTGCCCTTAAATTATTATTGTTAGGTCAGCTAGGATTACATTGTGGCCCCACTGGGATTACATTTTGGCCCCATGGACTCCTATATATATAAAGGAGGATTTGTAGTTTGAATCATCCAAGAATTGTTCATTAATGTAATGTATTGGAGGTTGCCCCCTCGAAGTGGCTTATTTCTAAGGCGTTGATATCTCTTTTCTTCTATTTTTGGAGCCGGTTACACAACAAAGGGGCGAAGCTCGACCAGATAGCGCTTCTAGAAGCCTCCAGTTGGGAGAATATTCGACCAAATGGGCTTCTAGAACTCACTTTTATTTTATTTTACCTTTTATGGGGGTTCAAAATTTTCATGAGCAGAACGTGCGGGATGTGCCATAGGTTTTAGAGCAATGAACCGCGATATTGCTGGAAATGACTAAGAAAAGTGTGGGGTTAGGCTTTTTAGGGTTTTAATGAGCTTTTATCCAATTTCAAGACTTGATTTAGGAACTTCATGATTTTAGACCTCTAAGGGAGCAATAAATGGGTAATGATGAACCCATATGGACAGTAAATGTCATGGTGACAAATTGTAGTGTAACAAGGACAAGTTACTCTACCATATTGGCAAGTTATGTATTCCTACAAGTGAAAGAGTCCATGTAATTCTAGAATCTCACACTTCTCTTGTGTTGTTACATGTCATTTTGTCACCATGAAATTTGATGGTTAATATGGATCTATCACCATCCATACTCATGCTTCCTTAGAAGTCAAACATTTATATTCCTTAACCAAGTATTGGAAACTGAAAGAATAACTCTTAAATACTATTAAATATGGCCT
The DNA here is from genome assembly GCA_034641835.2 of Pinus albicaulis. Lineage (NCBI taxonomy): Eukaryota > Viridiplantae > Streptophyta > Pinopsida > Pinales > Pinaceae > Pinus > Pinus albicaulis. The sequence goes on along the minus strand of JAXQQM020060530.1, from coordinate 420,403 downwards.
GCACACTTTTTGTGGTCACTTCCTATGCATGCGCGAATATTACTAACCTTACCTATGGATTTATGCACTCCATTTCCTGTTAAAACCTGTGCACCCTATTTAAAATAAATTAAAGGCGAAAATTAACTTATAGAAGCATAGTTAGGCACATATTCTTCCAACTAAAGGCCTATGAGTCGCACCAGTTCGAGCTAAATCCCTCCAATAATGGAAATTATCCCCTTGGATCAAGGAACCATAATCCCCTCTTTTATGGATCACACCCCTCTATTGGTGGATCTAAAACCTCCTCAGTTTCTCCTATAAATTGAGCTGAAACTTCAGGGTTAGGGGGTTCACTTATTATAATCTTATGCTAGTCATTCTGGAGTGGAAAGATTGTTAAAACAAGGAGGAAGATTGGGAAGGCATACGAGAGGAATTTGTATGACATCAAGGCTTGGTTGTAAGATTTCTCTTTATATTCCTGAATAATAAATTTGGATACTTTTTCTCATTGTGTTGCTTTCAGATTCATTTAAATAATTAAAATTCTTGATCTCCTTGATCATTAAGTTAAGCTAGTATTTGGATTATTACTTACTACAGATTATTTTGATTCTTTGCATGTTTGTGATTGCAGGTTTCTTCTCATCATTGAAGGACTTCTTCAGGACAAAAGGCAAGGTCTTCAACAAACATCTCATTGAAAGGTAAGAGCATTATCTTCTCTTTTCTAGTTTTGATAATATCAATGCTAATAGCCAGGGAAAGATATATTCTTATGTCTGTTTTTTTCTAGTTATATGTTGGGATACTAGGGATATCGCTCTTGTCCACAAGAGGGATTTATCCGGGTAAAAAATTGGCGAATCCACTGGGGAACGACTTAGTTTTTCTTGGTTCTTTTTGGTTTTGCTCTCTGATTTTTCTAGTTTGACTATGTTTGAGTGTTGTTGGGTTTATGAATTTTTAGATCCTCTGAATTAGAACACCTTGTGTTTATTTCTTTGGAATTTTCTCTCCCCTGCATGGTTTTGTTTCATAAAAAAATCACCGGTTTGTGCAAGTTCTTAGTTTAATACAGTGCGCATGTGCACTGGTTTTCACTGACTACCTGCGCACCTCCTGAGAATTTTGAAAAAATGAATTTTCTCCCTCTTAGAGTCTGATGATAAATTTCTAGAGATTCAACTGGCCTTATACCAACCCTCAAAGTCTGTTTGTGAGCTCATTTTAATTACCTCAGTGTCTTTTTGAGAAATAATCTTTTTTTTTTTCATTTTCGGGTAGGGTTTCCATGGTTTGCTGAATTTCTCTATTTGGAAAGATAGATTCAATACCGAGATCAGTTTTTTTCTGTTATTTCCCTCTGGAGCTACCATGTGTCTTGTTAGTCCTGCTTGTTTTGAGTGGTTGTTTTTGCTCATTTGCAAATGAAAAATTATAGATAAGTGAAGTATGATTTGTCTCAGAAAAGTAGTCTTTTATGAAATTGCTTCTACTTGTTAAAGTGAAAAAATGATTTATTTTTATTTCAGCTGGAAGAAATCATGAAAGTGCACTTATAGGTATCATTAATTATATTATTAGTTAAGAGCTTTCATTTTTTATTTTTTTAAATATTTTTCTATGGTTTTTCTAGTTGTTTTTTATTTTCAAGAATTGAAAGATTGTTTTCTCATGAAATTGTATATTTTGGCTTTGAATCAACGAAGATTTTCATTACAAAGTGATATTGGTTAGGCTTCAAAATGAAATTGATTTCTTAATGAAGAAGGATTGTTATGGGATGTTTTAGGGAATTGGTACTTCTTTGAGTTCAAAAAATCCTTCTACTTTCCCTTAACTATGAATTCATTGAAATGAAGAATTGCATATTCATTGTTGATGAATTTAGAGTAACTTTTTGAGTCAGTCACAACATCATTGAGTTTCATTTCCATACCCCTCCACATAAATAAACAACCAAATCAATAAAACACATAATAAAATTAATCTAGATATTTTTACATTTTCTAGGGCTCATTCCACCAATCTAGATTAAGATTAGTGCTTTCAAATAGGGAGTAATTAACTTTCCAATGCAGATAAATAAACAAATAGCATCTTGCGGTTGGGAAAAACCCAATTGTTGCAATTTTTCTTTGGGAAGCTCTTCTTAAAGATTCAAGCACGAGGCCATGTCGAACCCAGTGGAGAAATCGTACCTACTTCATTGGTAAAGATAGAAGATGTGCACATATTACAAACGATAAACCTCATATTAACCATTGTTGAGGAGCCTATGATCACTTGTTAGTAAACCTCTTATTTACCATGTTGAGGAACTTTCATGGGGATTAGACTAGATACTCTTCCCTTACGTGTATATCGGGCCACATACTGTTCCCCTAGGTTGAATTATCTTAGTTGGTAACCTTAGTGGCTATAATATTAGGATTTTTCCCAAGGTGACGGTGGAGGGAAGGTCCCACTGTACCTAGAGTAGACGTTTACTAGACTCACTTAGACTTTTCAGAGGGTAGCCTTTACTTTGAGATAACATAGTGAAGTTACTTGAACCAGACTGTTTCATTAAGCAGGTTGTTAGGGTAATTGTTTTGACCGCTAGTATTCCACATTAATTTTTGCAAGGTTGGATTTCATCACCAACTAGTGATTTTATTGTGGAAACATACTATTTGTGTGTGGATTGCTTCATAGATTTTGTAGCGCATGTTCATTTGTTTGATTAATTTTAGAGGCCTTAGGTATGATTTTTTTTATTTTTATTTATTTTGTATGTTAAAGAAATTAATCGTGGCAGAATTACCGAGACATTCACGTAGAATGTAGGGGAAACCCCCTGAATATGCACCCAGTCAATTGTAAAAAATCAAAACTGAAAGGGTTCAATCATCACGAGCCGGTTCTTTTGAATAAGAAGAATAGTCTATCAAAATACATCCTGATTTCGAAGCTAACAGACCTCAAATATATGATCTTCAACTCATCTCTCATTGTGATCTGATCTGTTCGTTAGCCTTTAGATGCCTCTTCAATTCACACGTGTGGTGCCAGAGGAGCTGTTTTCTTCGGATCTGTTTAGGGCTTGTTGCTGTAGTGTTGAACAGTGTTGACCGTGGTAAACCCTTGGTCGTTTGACCTCAAATCTCTGGCAAAATTCAGATTTTGAGAGGTCGTATTGATGGGCACTAAAATCGAGGAAAACATGGATGTTTGACCGAAGCCCTAATCTGCAATTTTGAATTTCTGTTGCTATCCTACGTTGAATTTTGGATGACCAACGTTGACTTTTGATGAGGTGCCTTTGAGGGCTATGGGTGTGACACTTGGAGGATTGGCTTACAGTGAAATAATTTGCTAGCGGAAGCATCCTGTTGACTGTCGTAATGCAATAATATCTCATATCTTTGCTGGATAAAAGGAATTGTAAATCTAATCTATATTTGGCTTGTTTTCTGTTGATCTATTATTGTGTTCTATCAGCAATTTACTTTAATTTTTATGTGATTTCTATTTTGTATCTAGCTTAAGGAAGATTGAACTAAAAGTGCATCAAGCATAGAACACCATGGTTATCTAAATTTAATATGGTATTAAAGCTGAGATGAAAACAAAGTCCAAGCTAGTGTTAGAAGCAATCACTGAAGGAAGAAATACTATCAAGGACAAATGACCTCCTCAACCTACAAGGGTTTCAAGGCTGATGATAAATTGACTGATAAGTTTGATTATCATGCATGGAAGATGTCCTTGGATTTGTTGGTAGAAGATCAAGATTTCATGGACTACATGCAGGGGAAGATTCAAGAGGCTCCATCAAATGCAACTGCCGCTACGAAGACAGAGTATAGAAAAGGGGAAAAAAAAGAAAAGATGATTATCTGGGATTCTATTCATCAGAACTTGACTGCTTACATTTATGCGCTGAAGACATCTAAAGAGATGTATGATAAGCTAGTGAGCATGTTTAGGGCTAGCAATGCTAATAAAATCCTTTTCTTCAAGAATAAATTGATGATTATCAAGAAGGGCTAGGATGAATCTATTCAATCGTATTTTATGAGGCTCATTGAAATCAAGAATAACCTCCTAGCTATTGGGGAAGCAATATCTAATCGAGAGATGGTTCTTATTGCACTTGGAGGTCTCCCTCATGATTGGTATGTATTCAATACCACTATTCTTAATAATAATGTGATTCCTCATTTTGATGAAATATTGACGAGATGCACTCAAGAGGAAACAAGAATGATGGAATATTCCTCTAATAGAAATGGAAGGGACCCTATTTCCTTCACCGCTCGTGCAAAGAAGAAAAACAATGGTGGCCTAAAAAATCAAAACCATGGAAGAGCCAAAATCGAAGGAAGGAAGGGAAGATGTTACACTTATAACAAGACTGGTCGATATGTAAGAGAGTGCCCTAATAGAAGGGACTCTCCCAGGGATGATGACAACAACAACTCGAGAGGAAATGGTGGGAACAACAGGCTCAAAGGAAAAAGGAAGGCTCCCTCTGATCGTTGTGGAAATGGGCAACCTTTCAAGAGGTCAAGAAATTTTAGGTACAATGTGTCTAATGTTGTTGATAATAAAAGAAATGAATTTATTATTGTATCTTTCCTCTTTGCTGCATCTCCACCCGACACCTTGGATGTATAGTTGATTGATAATGGTGCTTCAAGGCACCTCACTATTATAAATAAGCCCTTTTTGATCTGGTTGAGAAGGATATTAATCTAAAGATCATCCTTGGAGATAATTCCACCTATCTCGTGAAAGGGATAGGGACTATGACCCTCCATCTATCTCAAGGTCAAGTCCTCCGATTACAAGATGTCTTGTATGTAGCTAATTTAATGAAGAAACTTGTGTCCATGTTGGAAATGGAAGATAATGGGTTCAATGTGGCATGCATAAACTCCTGAGCAAAATGGTGTTGCTGAAAGAAAGAACAAGACCATTGTGGAAGCTTCCCGTGCTATGCTATGTGACCAAGGTCTTTCGAAGTTTCTATGGGGAGAATTTGTGAACACTGGTGTGTATGTTCAAAATAGATGCCCACATTCCGCTTTGGACTCCAAAACTCCCAAAGAAGTATTCTCTAGTAAGAAAACTGATGTTTCTCATTTTAGATTTTTTGGTTGTCCTATTTTGCTCTCATGTGTCATAAGAAAAGAGAAGAAAGTTGGATGCTTCTGGGAAGAAAGGAATGTTTGTGGGCTACATTGAAACTTTGAAGGCATATAGAATCTATGTGCCTGGTCAAAGAGAAGTGGAGATATGCCATGATGCCACCTTCGATGAGGATGCTACCCTCAAGAAATTGAGAAATCTTCTTAGCTCCAAGGAAGAAAAATAAGATGAAGAAGCAGGGAAGCAGGAAGAGTTGAATGATGACCTGGTGCCCGATGTTGAAGGACCTATGGATCCCATTGATACATCTCCTTCAAACAAGAGAAGACCCTCATGGCTTAAGGATACTCTCGTAGATTCCGAGAGACATATTTCCCCAAGGGGAACATTCCGTGAAAGAAATAAGTCGAAGAGATATCAAGGGTATTTGGAATCCATGAGTATGATAGTACAATATGAGCCTGAATCATTTGAAGAAGCTGTAAAGCATCAATTTTTGAAGGATGCTATGCACGAAGAATATGATTCCATTATGAAAAATGATGTTTGGGTAGTGGTCTAGATACCGAAGGAAAAATCTGTTGTCACCTCGAAATGGCTCTATAAGATCAAGCATGGATCTGATGGAAGTGCTAAAAAGTACAAGGAAATATTTATTACCCGAGTCTTATCTAAAAAACAAGGCATAGATTATGATGATATATTTTCACTTGTGGCCAGCTATACCACCATATGATCTATTATTTCCCTTACTACAACGCAAGGATGGAGTCTCCATCAGATGGATGTGAAGACCGTTTTCTGCATGGTTTTATAAAGGAAGAGGTGCATGTGGAGAAACCTTTGGGGTTTGAAGTCCGAGATAGAGGCACCTGTGTATACAGGTTGAATACATCCCTCTATGGGTTGAGGCAAGCCCCCAAGGCTTGGTATGAGAGGATAGATAGCTACATGATGAAGCTAGGCTTCACTCGAAGTAATGCTAATTTGAACCTTTATTTCAAGGTTGATAGAGAAAGGCCTCTCATTATGGTTCTCTATGTGGACAATCTCTTCCTGACAGGTGTTGACCTTATTATTCATCAATGTAATAGGGAGCTAGCTTCCAAGTCTGAGATGAAAGACATAGGACTGATGCACTACTTCCTAGGCTTGGAGGTCTGGCAGAGGCCAGGCGAGATTTTCCTTTCTTAAGGAGAATATGTCGTGAAGCTGCTGGAGAGATTTGGTATGGTGGACTGTAAGTCTGTGTCGACACCGATGGAACTCAATTTCAAGAAGTTGTGTGGAAATGTTGTTGGGCCCGTGCTAGCAAATCCTACTGAGTATCAACAACTCGTGGGGGCCCTGATGTTCTTAGTGAACTCCTATTTGGACGTATGTTTTGCAGTGAACACTTTGAGTCAACATATGGTTGATCCTCATCACATTCACTGGATTGGTACCAAGAATATATTGAGATATGTTCGGGGCACAATCAACCATGGGCTGAGATACATTGCCAGGATTTTGAGACTCCATGGATATACTGATGTCAATTGGGCTGGTAGTGTGGTGGATTGCAAGAGTACATCTGGATGATGCTTCACATTGGGTTCTGCTTCGATATCTTGGATGAAAAAGAAGAAAAAATCGGTGGATTTAAGCACTGCTGGGGTTGAATACATTGTAGCAAGTATGGCCTATTGTGAATCTATTTGGTTATGAAATCTCTTCAGTGAGCTATTTGGGCATGTGCTAGATACCACTGTTATCATTTGTGATAACCATAGTGGGATTAGTCTTTTTGAGAATCCTATGAACCACGATCGATCCAAGTATATTAATATCAGGTACCACTTTATCTGAGATATGGTACAACGAGGTGCCATAAGGCTCGATCATATAGGAACTGATGAGTAGGTCACGGATATTCTCATGAAGCCCCTGGGGAAGGTGAAGTTCCTAACCTTCTGTGAGAAGCTTGGAATTGTGGAAAGACCCTATTCTTAAGGTCCTGCTTGAGTTGGACTTTGAGCTCTGGGAGATCCAGGGGGTTTGGGGATAGCTTCTTGGAGCTATAAGCACAGACAGGACTAGGCTTGCCGAACCTTGTTGTGCTTCTGCCCCATCGTTATGATATTGAGTTGGTTCACCTCTCTTTGATATGTGCCCCGCACGCATTGTACCCATGGAGTTTCAGACTCATGGGAAGTACCTTTCATTGAGCCAATGAGGTGAGAAATGTGGATAGAGACCAATAGAAATATCGATGTGTCACACACCCTCACTGATAGATATAAATTGGAGAGACTTGGAGGTCATTTTGATCTTCAACTCATCACACATCTCTCATTGTGATCTGATATGTTCATTTGCCTTTGGAGACCTATTCCCTTCACACGTGTGGAGCCAGAGGAGCTGTTTTATGTGGATTTGTTTAGGGCTCATTGCTGCAGCATTGACCATGGTCAACCCTTGGTCATTGGACCTCAAATATTTGCCAAAATTCCAATTTTGAGAGACCATAATGTTGGGCACTAAAATCGAGGAAAATAGAGTTGTTTGACTGAAGCCCTAATCTACAGTGTTGAATTTTTTTTGTTGTTCTACGTTGAATTTTTTGCATTGAGTTTTCATTCACCAACGTTGACTTGTGATGAGTTTTCTTTGAGGGTTGTGGGTGTGACACTTGGAGGATTGGCTGACCGTGAAAGAATTTGCTGGCTGAAGCATCCTATTGACTGATGTAACACAACAATATCTCTTATCTTTTTTGGACAGAAGTAATTGTAAATATAATCTATATTTGGCTTGTCTTCTGTTGATCTATTATTGTGTTCTATCAAAATTTTACTTTCATGTTTATGTGATTTCTATTTTGTATCAGGCCTAAGGAAGATTGAAGTAAAAGTGAATCAAGCATAAAACACCATGGTTATCTAAATTTAACATTTTTGTATGTTGGTACTTCTATTCCTGCTTGGTACCAATCACTTTCTGGTACCTTTTCAAGAGCATATCGTTCCTCTAAAACTTCTACTATGTCAACTAGCTTATTCGGGACTACCACCCAACCTTTGACTACATAGCATATTTATATGTTTTTTTGGGAATACCCCTCAAGGTAGCTCACAAGGTGGATACATTCTGCCTAGGGGAAACATCCTATTCAAAGGAAATAACCTTTTCCAAGAGGAAAACCTTTCACTAGAACCTATCCTATGGTTTTAGGGTAGCGTATTCCTGGTAATTATAAAACTTATGGTCCAATGCCTCAAACCGGTTATGGTAAATTTTATGCGTCACAAGCCTCAATGGGAACTCCTTATCCAGGTATGAACACTATATGAAGCACCTCGTTTACTCAAGATAATTTGCAACCTACCTCGCAAATGCCTTACAATCAACTTGCTCAGCCACTTGGAAAATTTGGTTACACCCAAGTCCAACAACCTATTCAAGGTGCTCTTCAAATTACCCCAAGAGTATCTGTGCCAAGTAGCCAAAAAACTGGTCTGATTACTCCTAGTACTCCTATCTAATCTATTGTGCAGAAATCTATTCAACAAATAGGTACACCCATCCTAGGAGTTCCCAAAGTTTCAGTTGCTACGACCATTCAAATTTCAATGCCAACTTTTACACAAGTTATACCTCAGAATACTACCCATCAAACCAGACCTACAGTCCAGTCGATTCCTCAAGAATATTTGGGACAACTTGGCATAAAAAAATGCAAATAAGTCAAAATTTTGTAGGTCAACCTATTTAATGGAAACCCTTTGTAGGTCAACCTTTTCAGGGGCATCCATTTGCAGGTCAACCTCTTGAGGGACAACCCCTAGTAGGTCAACCTCTTCAAGGTCAACTCATTCAAGGTTGTCCATTTCAGGGCCAAATCCAATATGTAAAATTGGGACAAAATCCACCTTTCCGGAGTCAACCATACCTTGGTCATGCATTTCAGATTCCATCTCAACCCCAATTCAGTATGGATACCCCTGGATATCCTAGAGGTGTGCCAATTCCAACTGCTCAAGATATCCTAGGTTTTCCTGGATACCCTCCTCAGGGTACTGGAATTGTCCCTCAGGGTTATCAATTTGTTTAGAAAGACCCTAACAGGTGGTTACCTTTTATAGAAATTTTAGATTTACCACACTTGTCTTGGCTAACGAACGACCCGATTTACTATCTTTCGTTTTTTGCCAGCCATGCCTACTAAGTTGCCCAGTGACATTCTGATGTTTGAAGGAAAGCCAGGAGAGGACCTCTCAAACCATGTTATGACTTATCATTTGTGGTGTGCAAACAACTCTTTAATTGATGATTCCATTCGTTTAAGACTTTTTCAAAGAACTTTGATCGGCTTAGCCACGAAGTGGTACATTGAGTTACCAGGAGGCTCTTTCAATAATTTCAATGCCTTAGCAATTGATTTCCTTAATCTATTGTAGTTACCAGTCCATTATGATAATGGCACGAAACTTTTGACTTCACTCAAACAAAGTACATCTATGTACATTTCATATCACATCCACGAATGGAGACGTAGACGCTGTTTAGTCAAATTTTTCATCCCAGATCAAATTCTGGATGAATGGTTTATCAAGTCATTACTCCCTAAGATTAATAAATTTGTACCTAAAGGAGGCGCTATAACCAAAGAGTAGGTTATCACTCAAGCCCAATATCTAGACCTTGTTTATACATAGTCTAGTACTTTATATGAAAAGATTCCATATTTACCTCGTCCAGGTCAACTTACTACGACTCCTTCTGGTTATCATGCCGTAGTTGGTGTAATTGGTACAACTAACATGTCAAAGAGTAAAAAGAAATAGTCCAAGTCTACTAATCCAATCATAACTTTACCTGATTCACCTAAAGGAGACTCTTCTCTAGAAACTTTTTCCAAAATCCATGTTGTAGATTCATCTACAGCCAAAACTAAATCATTCAGAAGTAAAAATAAAGGGAAGGGAAACAAAAAAAAAAATTCTCCAAAAGAGAAAGCAGATAAAACCGAACCATCTGATGAAAAAAGGAAACCTCGTTATCCCTGTCTTATCTATGATGAGGATAATTACACAAACGAGTGCCCACATTGGGCTGAGGTATCTAAATTTGTCAAAGGTTCTCCCACACCTACTATTCTTAAAGATCCATTTCCATTACAAGACATCAAAACTATTTCCCACAATGAATCTTCTTCCAATTCATTCGCGAATATCCTAATGATGTCCTCCCACGTCATGGTTGCAACGCGATCTCAAGATTATGTATCTAAGAGACCTGTAACTGGAAATGAATTTGGATCATCCGATAAACCTTCGACGTCAACTCCTCCTATTTCGGAACCATTATACATCGAGAAACCTAGTCCCAATTTAGTAATTAAACCGCTTGCCAAAGGTGTACTTAGAAAATCGACTTTCAAACCACATGCGAGAGTCGCTCATAACTACAACATTGTTGAAGATCTGGCTATGTCACCTTCGCAAATGTCAGCCCTCGAAGTGCTGTAGTCTTTTCTAGCCCAGAGGAAGTTACTACTATCATCTATTGGAGCTATTGAGCTATCTCATCTTCTTTGATCTCAAGAATTTTGTACCTAGAATCCCACACCAAATGGATTTTAAAATACCTGTTTTAATCAAATCTAAGCAAATTTTTTGCATAATAATTAACAAGGGAGCATCCATGTGCATTATGTCTTTGGCTTGTTGGAAAAATCTTGGTTCTCCAAAAATCAATCAATCATCCATGATTCCAAAAGCCTTTGATGGAAGAGGTTTTCGTCTATTTGTAATTCTCCAGGATTTACCCATAGAGGTATAAGGAAAAACTGTTACGCTTGAGGTGGAAGTCGTTGATGCCCCTCTTGACTATAAACTTCTTTTAGGTCGGAGTTGGTCTTATGCTATGAAAACTGTAGTATCATCGGTATTTCGGTTAATAATTTTTTCTCATAAAGGGAAGATTGTCAAAATAGATCAGTTGTCTTACTACAATTCAGATCTTGCCTCTACAGATAGTATCCCATATGTTGGAAAGTCGGTTATCCCTTACAAAGATGTCAGAGTAGGATTACTTGAGGATTCAACTCTTATGGGAAATTTTGTCATACCTCCTCCTAACGTGCCTCGTACTATTTTCAATATCAACATGATTACATCAAGCAAAATACCATTTGATAACCCATGTATTGTGCCTTTAGAATCTGAGTTAGACTACTATGACAATTAAATTCCTTTGAGTCCATACAAATTGGCATATGTAGCGGTTCAATAACTTTATGACCTTTCATCAACTGATACTGATCAAGTGAATGTGATCAATGATGAGTCTTATTCTCTACTGGGTTTAACCACAACATCATTGTAAGATCCTTTTAAACACATATTTTCGAGTGATGAGAATAATCGGGAAATTTGGTCATTGGATGAATTACCTTGGGACGATCTTCACCATTGCTCCTCCTTTTTACCAGACCTTGATAGAGTTCAAAATGATTTTACAACAATATTTCCGATTGAATATGCTAAGGAACCTCAAAATCCAATGCCAATACTTCATTCATATTCTAAGACGAATTTAGGAAACATTTCGGCAACAATTATAATTGACATATCAATCAAACCAGGAATAACTGAAAATATTCATATAGGTGCTTCATGTTCAATTGACGAAATTAACATGCACAAAGCCATATTTCAGGAATTCCGTGACATATTTTCCTGGTCTTACAAAGAAATGCCAGGAATTGATCCTAGCATTGTTGTTCATGAAATTAATACATACCCAGATGCTAAGCCTATTAGACAAATACTACGTGCAATACATCCATGAAAATATGTTGCTATTAAAGATGGGGTTGAAAAACTACTTCGTGCAAGTTTCATTTATCCTATTGCATTGACGGATTGGATATCCAACATAGTTTTGGTGACCATGAAATAGGGAACTGTCAGAGTATGTGTCGATTATAGGGATATTAATAAATCTTGTCCCAAAGACAATTATTCCACCCAATATATCGGCCAAATTGTTGATGATTGTGCCGAAAATGAAATAGTTTCATTCATGGATGGATTCTCTGTTTATAATCAAATAAACATACTCCCTGCTGATCAGCCCAAAACATCGTTTATATGTCCATGGGGCACATTTTAATATTGTAAATTACCTTTTGGATTGGCTAACGCTGGTTCCACTTTTCAAAGGGCCATGTATTACGCATTTCTCGATATCAAACATATTGTGCAACCCTACTTGGACGACTTGCCTGCTCATTCTATGCGCCATCAAGATCATCCTACACATTCACGTGCCGTTTTTGTGCGATATAGGCATTACAATATTCTTTGGTTTTGTTGTTTCCAAGGAAGGCATTCATATCGACCCTTTGAAGGTTGGGGTTATCGTCAATTTACTTCCTCCTTCTACTCCTCGCCAACTCCAGAGTTTGAAAAGTAAATAATTTTTTTTATATCGTTTTATCCCTAAATATGCAGAGTTAACTAAAGGTTTCATTTGGTTGTTAAAACATGATGTTCCTTTCATTTGGGACAAGCTTGCTGATAAATATTTCAATGCAATTAAGCACACATTGACCCATGAACCATTGTTGTATCCACCTGATTATCACCAAGATTGCTTTTTATATTTAGTTGGTTCCAATTCCACCATTAGAATGGTATTAAGTCAAGAGGATGAATCCGTCAATGAAAGATTTATTAATTAAGTCACAAGCTTACACCAAGCGAGATCAAATACACACATGTGGAGAAATTGGCCTTAACAGCTGTTCAAGTTTTCCAAAGATTCCGTCACTACATATTGTTACGCTGTAATATCCCCAAATGGGAACAAGCAGCAATATTAAACAATACTGCAGAGAAATAACACAATTCAAATAAGTAAGAGAAGGAGGTCAATATGGAGGCTTAATATTTACATTTACAACAACAAATGAGATTTATATTGAAGCCCATAAGATGTAGAATAGAAATAGAATACTTTTACATGAACAAATCCTCAAAAATGAGGTGCTGCAACCATATATTATGACTGAACAAGCTTGACAACGTTATTTTATTGGCTGAAAATAGTTGTAGATTACACTTTAGATCTAGAGCAGATATGTGTACAAAAAGTTAGATCTATATCAGATCTGTACACTAGAGAGAATCCTCTTAAAATTCCCCTTGGGGTTTTTAGCAAAAAGTGAAGTACATGGAATAGATCTGAGATCTAATGCTTCAGATCTCAAGAAATATTCATAAATTCTGAAGAAAATACAACAGTATTCAGATCAGATCTGAAATGACATGGAATATATCTGAAATCCACGAATCTCCATAGTGAAGGGCAGATCCCCAACACTAGAAATCTATCCTCCAAAAGTGTGCCAAAAGACCTTGCAACTTTACACTTTCAAATAACATAGTACTGGAATGAAAACTACATTGTAGGCTCTAGAACATGTTTGGCCTCAGGCCAAGATCTGAAAATGGTGCTCCATTCATCCAATACTCTCTTGCCAATGGGATAGAAGCCTTCCCCACTAAAAACAAGCACTAGAATGGCCTATATTTGAGTAGATATGGCCTCCACTTGCTACAGCTTACAAAGACAACCAAACCCTCAATAGGATTTGCGTTGTAGTTGGAAGAAGACCTTGGCACAACCAAACCCTCAATAGGATCTGCGTTGTAGTTGGAAGAAGAGATTGGCCAAATGCCTGATACTGGACAAGAAATGCAAGACTCTTCCAAGAGGTCTCTCAAGGAAAGAGGTGGGATTCCTGACCAGTAACACCTAGTGCTAAATAGCACTATTCTCTGCTAAACAACAAGGAGAATAAGAAATGTATAAATAGAAAAAATCTTCAGAAATAACATAATCATCAACAACCTTCTCATACTGTCGTCCTCTTCCTTTTATAAGTTTGAGAGCTTGCAAAACCCTAAACCATCTCAATGAAATAAATCTTTTCACATGAGCCACCTCCAACTAAAACTGTGTTGTGCCTCAATGAGGATCACTCCTTCTAGACATTGTTCTTGATTTTATCATGGTTGACCTAGTCAAAAGATTCAGTCCCTTTCACACATAAGGGTGTTTATGTAAATAGCCCATATTTAGCTTTGTTCACATGTGGCATTGATTTATTTTCTGTTCTAGGAGGTTTTATTTTCCTCCTTTACATATTTATTTAAGCAACAAAAAAATGAAACAAAATTGAATATTCCCATTATATTGGGATAATTGGGAATATTACAGTCCTCCCCTCCAAAATGTTGCTTGTCCTCAAGCAACTGATAAGGTGAGTGCTGCAACACTTATTCTCCTCCATTGGTGACACCATCATGAATTAAGCTTCCTCCATAAGCTAAGTGCTCACCAATCCAACCCTCCATGAATTTTTCCTCCAAAGTCATCATGAGATTTACATAGTCCATCCCACAAGGAGTCAAAAAATCAAATGAAACAAACATGGCTAAACCAATGCTCTCCTTGAAACATGTAGCATATGATACATAGAGAGTCTCCATCCCATGTGGTACATACATGCCTCCCATCCTCCCTCCATACACTCCTATAAAAGTACAAGTATATCATCAATGTATGGAAGAAAAATTACATATACACAAACAGAAATTTGAGCATGTGGAGGTGGGTCATAGTCCCACATATGGTACCAGTGTAGTGCATCTCCTGCCTACATGAGATCAAGGTATGGTAAGTGGTTTCCCCAGCACTTACTTTTTTCCCATGTTATTTCACTATGGCTGAAAGTGTGAGATATGTTTGGTGCTTTAGGAAATCATCCATCATGAAAGAAATCTCCCTTTGCACATCAAGGGAGTGGCCAAATTCAGAAAATTTTGTGGCCCAATGTTTGCCATGAGATTTGCATGATACATTACTCCTCCTTGGATTCATGGCCTACATAAACATGGTCAAAGAATATGTATAATCAGAAAATAAAACATGCTTTACATGATCAATTTCTTCACCAACAATGCTCCTCATACACATGGAGTTGTGCATCGATCTTTCTCCTCTTTCAAAGGAAGGAAGAGATGGCTGAAATAACTCCTCCATGGAGTCATGTTGCTGCCCCAACTCCACATAGTTCATGCATTCTTGAAAATGATGATGTAGTTCTTCTTTCAAGCCTTCCCAATCAAATCTCCTCATGATGATGTTGTAGATCCTCATGGAATACATATGGATGAAACAAAACTCTTTGTATGCCCTTTGTAGTAACTTATGCTTGAGATGAGAAGCTCTAGACAATAAGATCCTACCATGATGATAGATGACTCCCCCTTGGACTAAGTAGCCCTCTTCATGTAGCTGGTCATCAAGTATCATACAAGTGTGAAGATATTTGGAATAATCCACCAACAGTTGGGATTTCCAGTATAGATCTACACTGCTCAACACGGATAGCGTTGATGGTGTATCAACAGAAATGTCTGTCATGTTACTGCTCTCCTCCTTGACATCTCCCATGCCAAGGGTGTGCGTTGGAAGGTCATTCCTTCCATTCTTATCCTCCCACAACGCAAATCTAGAAATGAGAGTGGGTGATGATGATAAGGGAAGAAGATTTCCCTCCTTCTTGAGCTTACCCAATTATCCCAGCATCAATCCCTCCTGGATCCAAGCTTGGAGCAGCATGTTGTGAGTTCTTCTCCACAAAATTTGAATCATGTGGCCTCCCAGGTGGTTTGCCACTAGATAAGAGTGTCCCATGCAGAAATCTCATGAACATAATAGATGGGACTGTAAGGTCCTTGCTTCCACTGCGCAAATCCATCTCTGTTTTCTGTGTGGAAGTGTTATGTGAGGGCTATGTATGCATGCATTTGATAATTTGAGATTCACCACTCTTCTTGTCCACCCATTCCATTTGCGAAGCCTCCTAATCAGTGGAAAATTTCCCCAATGTAATCAACCACTGAACACCCAAAATCACATTGGTGTCCGATATGTCAACCACAAAGAAGTGATCAACCAAAGTGTAGGTACCCATGGTCACTGAAAGTGATGGGACATAATGCATGCATTGCAATGTTCTATCTCCTGGGACCAAAACATAGAATCCCTTAAAAGTGTCAGTGGGTATTGCCCTCCTTTTCAAAAGATGGGCATCAATGAAGTTGTGGGTAGCCCCACTATCAATCAATACAGAAACCCTCTAATTCATCATTGAACCTTGAACTCTTAAGGTCAAGTACTTAGGTTCTCCTCTCAAAGATGCAAGAGTTCCTCCAATAGGATAAAATGCTCCATTTCCATCCCTTGATGGTGTTGGATATCCTTCAACATTGTTAGCACTGCGACCTCTTCTTGGTTCATCATCTTCTTCTTCCTCCTCAAAATCTGAGAAGACCTTTATGTAATGTGCTTTTCTAGCAGCACATCTATGTCCAAGTGCCCATGGTTCTTGGCAAGTGAAGCGTAGCTTCTTCTTCCTTAGATATCTCTGGACTTCAATATCAGGAGGCTTCTTGAATGAGCTCTCCTTGGAAGGAGCAGCTTTCTCTTCCTTCCCTTTAGAAAGGAAAGAGGGCTTGTGCTGAGATTTTGCCTTTACTTTTGGCAAGGCATCTTGAGGGTCTCTAGCCCTCTCAATGGCATCATGAAAGGTAGTGGGCTTGGTAGAATTTACCAACCCATGAATAAGTTCATCTAGACAATCGATGAACATGTACACCCTTCTTGCTGTAGACAAATTAGGAACCATAACAAATAATCTCAAAAATTCAGAAATATAAGACTTTGTATTACCTGATTGCTTCAACTCTGCAAGGCTCATGAAAGGTGCCTCTGGATCTCTTCTGTCAAATCTCTCCACTAGCTTTCTATTGAACTCAGAATAAGTAGTCACATTGGCATGACCCAATGTAGACAAGCCATGGAACCACCAGTCATGTGCTTCATTTTCAAAGTGCAGCACTGCAATATTGATAGATTCCATCTTTGGAACTTTGTTCAACTAAAATTATATGTCAAGTTTTTCTACCCATTCTTTGGCAGAACACTTGGATGACCTATCAAAATTGGGTAGAAAGAATTTTCCCATAGAGTGATGTCAATCATGATTCTGAGTGAATCCACCATTTCTATGCTGATGCCTTGGTATTCTTTTGTCCTTAAGGTGAAAAAAACCTTGAAAACTCAGCTGATCTTTGAATCTCTAATTTCGAGACTCATATTCTTCAAATTAGTATTCAAGGGATGCTTGCTCTTGAAACCCTTCATTTACCACAACCAAAAAGGTAGGCATGGTAGAGAGTTGGAAACTTGTGGCTGATGCACTGATTGATCATTCTAGTGGTGAGACATGCCAGAGCTTTCTCCAAGATGAAATCTCTTAGGAGATTCTTTGATTCTATAAATTCTCATCTCTTTGATCTATCTAGCAATATCTTGCATGGCTTTCAAAAGGATCTTTGCAAAGTCCTTTCCTTCTTCGTCACTTCCATATTCAGGGGCTTTACCCTTGTCTTTGTCATCATTTGTGTAATAAAATTTCTTCTGTCTTCTTTTGAAATACCTCTTCTCTCTGTCAGTAAGAGGCTATTCTTCTTCTGAAGACATATTGGCTTCTTATAGGCTGTGCCAAGATGATTGCTCCAATAACACTGTAATATCCCCAAATGGGAACAAGCAGCAATATTAAACAATACTACAAAGAAATAACGCAGTTCAACTAAGTAAGAGTAGGAGGCCAATATGGAGGCTCAATATTTACATTTACAACAACAAATAAGATTTATATTAAAGCCCATAAGATGTAGAAAAGTAATATAAGACTTTTACATGAAGAAATCCTAAAAAATGAGGTGCTGCAACCATTATTATGACTGAACAAGCTTGACAGTGTTATTTTATTGGATGAAAATAGTTGTAGATTACACTTCAGATCTAGAGCAGATCTGTGTACATAAAGTTAGATCTATATCATATCTGTACACTAGATATGCTTCTCTTCAAATGCCCCTTGGGTTTTTCAGCAAAAAGTGAAGTACATGGAGTAGATCTGAGATCTAATGCTTCAGATTTGCAGAAATATTCAGAAATTCTGAGGCAGATACAACAGTATTCAAATCATATCTAAAATTACATGGAATAGATCTGAAATCCATGGATCTCCATAGTGAAGGGTAGATCCTTGACAATAGAAATGTCTCCTCCAAAAGTGTGCCAAACGACCCTGCAACTGTACCCTTGCAAATAACACAGTACTGGAATGAAAAATGTGCTATAGGCTCTAGAACATGCTTAGCCTCAAGCCAAGATCTGAAAATGGTGCTCCAATCATCCAATACTCTCTTGCCAATGGGATAAAAGCCTTCCCCACTAAAAAGAGGCACTAGAATGGCCTAAATTTGAGTAGATCTAGCCTCCACTTGCTACAACTTAAAAAGAAAACCAAACCCTCAACAGGAACTACGTTGTAGTTGGAAGAAGAGCTTGGCCAAATGCCTGATAGTGGACAAGAAATGCAAGACTCTTCTAAGAGGCCTCTCAAGGAAAGAGGTGGGATTCCCAACTAGGAACACCCAGCGATAAACAACACTTTTCTCTACTAAACAACAAGAAGAATAAGAAATGTCTAAACAGACAAAATCTTCAGAAATAACATAATCATCAACAACCTTCTCATGCTGTCCTCCTCTTCCTTTTATAAGTTTGAGAGCTTGCAAAAACCTAAACCATCTCAATGAAATGGCTCTTTTCACATGAGCCACCTCCAACTAAAATTGGATTGTGCCTCAATGAGGATCACTCCTTCTAGACAACATTGTTGATTTGGTAATGGTTGACCCAGTCAAAAGATTTAATCCCTTTCACACATAAGGGTGTTTATGTAAATAGCCTAGATTTAGCTTTTTTCACATGTGGCATTGATTTATTTGATGTTCTAGGAGTTGTTATTGTCCTCCTTTACACATTTATTTAAGCAACAGAAAAATGAAACAAAATTGAATATTCCCATTAGCTTGGGCTAATTTGGAATATTACATACACAAAATAACCCTAATATCTGACTACAACCCTATGATGTACATTTTGACTAAAAAAATGCTACTGGGAAAATACTCGAAGTGGATAGTTATCCTAAAAGAGTTTGATTTGGAATTTGAAAAATCCAAATTCAATAAATCACTAGTCTTTGCTAAACTTATGTGTGACTGTCTCTACACTTAATCCAAAATTGTGGTAGAAGATCATATTCTTGATGAATCTCTGTTTCTGATCAACACTTTGTATCCTTGGTATGGAGATATCATTATATGTCTTCAAACCCAAAATTTTTGGCCTTAAATTTCACGCTCTGATCGACGTAGGATTCAATACCAGTCTCAACAATATAATATTGTTGGTGACGTTCTTTACCGTCATGGTGTTGATTCTGTCTTTCAATGTTGTTTAAATCATGAAAGGGTTTTAAATGATTGCCACTCTGGAGCATGTGGTGGTCATATGTTTTGGTTTGCCACAACCCAAAAGATATTGTGCGCTGGCTATTTCTGACTGTCACTCTTCAAATATTGTATCTT
The DNA here is from genome assembly GCA_034641835.2 of Pinus albicaulis. NCBI lineage: Eukaryota > Viridiplantae > Streptophyta > Pinopsida > Pinales > Pinaceae > Pinus > Pinus albicaulis. Next base: position 400,709 of record JAXQQM020060530.1, on the reverse strand, counting down.
TGTGGTTAGAAAATGTCACAATTATCAAATTTTTCATTGAAAGATGCATGCACCTCCCGCTCCTCTTCACCCAATCATAGTTTTTGGTCTATTTGCAAAATGGGGCATCAATTTTTTTACATGTAACTCTCACTCAACCTGGGGGCATGGGTATATTATTCTCGCTGTAGATTATTTTACCAAATAGGCCAAGGTGATGCCTACAGTTAAGGATGACGATGAAACTGCAACTGTTTTCATATTCAATCATGTGAATTCTAGGTTCGGTGTCCCTCAAGCCATCATTACAGATCGTGGTAGTCACTTTTGAAACATTATGATGACTGAAATTTCTACTCATCTCGGTCTATACCACGATAATTCCACAACTTATTACCCATAGGAGGATGGTCAGGTTGAGGTCGTAAACAAATTTTTAACCAATATGATTAAACATATTGTAGGAAGTCATAAATCGAATTGGCACGCCATGATTTTTTCAACATTATATGCATTCCGTACCTTCGCAAAAATATCTACATGGTTTAATACTTTTCAAATTTTTTACACTTTGGAAGTGATTTTACCCATTGAATGTGAAATTCCGTCGCTAAAACTAGCTGTTGAGTTATTACTAGCTACCTCTGAAGAGGAGTGCTTCTTATACTTAGCACAATTAGATGAGATTCACCGCACCATTGCATTAGCTGCTGAAGCTCATAAAAAATGTGTTAAGGAAAAATATGATCAACGCGTTAAACCTCATGTATATTGAGAAGGTGATCTAGTCTTAGTATAAGATGAAGCCCATGATAAGTTAGGCACTGGTAAATTTGAACCAATGTGGCATGACCCTTACATTGTTAGGCATGTGCTTACGAAAGGGGCCTATGAATTAGTTGATAATGATGATGTCTCTTTAGATAAGCCCATAAATGGTCTTTATTTGAAGAGATATTATGCACTATTTATCTTGTCGAGATCTTCATTGTACATTAGTTACATTTTTAGGAAAAATGTGACTTAGATTAGTTATTTTTCTTTGCTAGTTTCTACTATTTTTTATATTTATCTTGATTACTCTCTATATTCCATATGTCAACATTCCCTCAGACTTACATTGGATTTGCTGAGGGAACCTGCCATAGTACACAGAACCTATCTTCCACTACTTGGGTTATCTATTCACCCACTGATGAGTAGGTTTCTATTCACTGCCTCGGTCAAACAATGAATAATATTGCAGAGTATAACATAGTCATTGAGCTATTATCTAATGCCACTGCATTTGGCATTCAACGTTTTATTGTTAGGTTAGATTCAAAACTCATTTTATTCCATTTAAACGGTGTCTATGCAATCAAAAATCGATTATTGTTAATAATGTTTTTAAGGGTCCGTCTCTTGGAAAGACAATTTGATTACATTGAATATCAACACATTCCAAGAAATTTAAACATGTTAGCTAATGCATTGGCCTATCAAGTTTTAAATATAAATTTGCAACATTGAACATAAATCAAAGCAATATTCAATCCATATTGAACAAGATACTCAGAGATAAAAAGTAGTAATCATCATTAGGTCAAAGTAGTTATTTATCATAATTTTTCAAAAAATATGCATCATCTATGATCATAGGTCTCAAACACCTTATGATCTAAATACATTGATACAAAAAACAGAAATGACATCTAAAATGACCTTTAACTATCCATGATGATGATGATGATAATAAAGTATAGCATGTACTCAGTGCATGTATCATCTGAATGGACCAGGAACACCAGTCACATGCCTCTGGTATCATAGTGGAAAATCATCTATCCCAGTCTCTGGGATATCTATGGTCAACCTATCTAGATTATGTTCCAACTCTATGAGGACCTCAACTGCATCAGTATGTGGTAGAACTGCTGCTATAGGTTATGCCCCTTGTCTATCAAATCGATGAAGCACTACTGGTCATACTGGGCGTACATCTACATTAAAATGTTTTTGATTATCAGTATTGGATGATAAAAAATAAAATAAAAATTATAAAACATAAAAACTCAGAATGATACTTTTTACCTGACTCATCCCACTATGCTCCAGGTGGGAGTGATGTATCAGGATCACCCCTGAAATCCACCCCTGCATAGGGGAAGTCCTCGATCATGAAATTTGGCTTCTCAACCATATGAAAAACTGAGGTGTATATCATACAATAGGACCACCATCAATGACATGGCGAGCAATCAACGGAAGCCATCGCAACATGCGAGGATCTCTCGGTCTCGTAGGATCCACTAACTCCTATTGTGGTACGAGGAGTGGAATCCTCTCTAAAGAAAAATATATAATAATGACACCATAGTTGAAATTCTTCAGCTTACCATTCTTTGCTCGAGTGGGTCGTCCTTTCATATTGACAACTACTCCTTCGCACCAATTGAATAATGTTCCCTTGGAACACTAAAAAATTGTTTGCATCTATGATTTGGTGGCCACATGAGGAGCCGTGTTGCCACATAATATAGTAAATAAAAAAGAAAAAATCTTAATATCAAGTCGTTCAATATTTTTTATATCATTTTAACCATCTTTCAATTGCGAATCTTGACTGCAATATTGCACCATATAGGAAGCAGTGGGTTTCCATCCTGGATGTGTGCCCAACAAATAAATGTCTCATCCCCTACGGGGAAACCGCTGAGGAAATAAATATCCTCTACATCAAAGATGAGCCTATGATCTCCAATAATAAATCATTATTCTTCGATATCCCTGGAAATTACCAACCATGTCATCAACTCTACTTGGGCTTTCATTCCCTGTATAGACTAAAATTTTTATAGTCCACAGTTATTTAAAGCCTGAATCATTTTTGGGCTATCAATTGCCTCATTATCATGTGTTTCATGATCGCTTTCTCTCCACTCAAGCATGGTTGTTTCAATTTTCCTACAAACAATCATTAAAAAGCATTAAATGTTTTTTGGAAGAACTTAGAGAAATTTTGATGGAAAGAAAACCATTTTTGTAAAACCCCACGACACTTACATGTGTTTTATTTGTATGAAATGTGTTTTTTCACACGTTATGTACATAAAAACCACGACGGAATGATAATTTTTTGTGTTAAAAATTATCGAGGTGCGCAGGCCCGATGAGGAAAACCTGCGCACCCCCTAGGGCGATTTCTAAAAACATATTCTCAAAAAAAAAAATCTCCAAGACAAAAATGAAAAATAAAATGGATAGAATGAAAGATGATGGAGTGATTAAATGCCTAGAATTGATAGTTCTTGAAATGGTCCACTGGTTTGCCCGATATCAGCTTCAAAATTTCTATGGTAAAAACCCTTTTTTACTGCTCTGGAAATAAAATGGTGAAAATGACTTGTTATTTCCAATTTTTATAGGTTTATATAAATTTTATTTATTTTGGCCTTTAGAAGTTTGAATTTTATTGTAAATTTTCATTTTTTGTGAAGAGAACAGGTTGTGTTTAAAAAGCAAATCATTTTGACGATAGAGTAAACTTTTATCACTTTTTTGGACTCTCGAAAAAAATGAAAAAGAGAAACCATGGAGTTATATTTAAGCTCTTTTTAGACTCTCTAAACATGAAAATATTTCCGAGAAATTGAATATTCGAACTCATTAAAATAAATAAATATTCATCTACTCAGTATAAGTTTACCCTTTTTTCGGACTAAACTAGACTAATTATGAAAAAGGTATACGTTGACTAAGCATGGTCAATAGAGCTCTCTCCTACATTATTTTATTCTTTTTCAGGTTTGAGAGACTAAATTTATGAAAAGAACACTATATATTTTACTTATGTTTTTCTTTTGAATCCCTAAAACTGAAAAACACCGAGTTAATCCTATGATGGACTCGTTAAAATTAAACAGTACAAGACCTGTTGATCACAACAGGACTGAACCACTCCTTCCTAAGGTTCATTAAAATTACTAAGATGGAATCATTCAAAGGATGAGCTTACACAACAAGAAAATTTTATCCTCCTCAAGCTTGGCAAAAATAAATAGGTACTTGCCAGTAATGGTGGCGGAAAAATTGAGCAAAAGAATCCATCTTTTATACTTTTTTTAGAAGCAACATGTCACTCTTGGGCACGAATCTTTGTCACACTCATATCTAGGTTGGGTAATCCTTTTGTCTTACAGTTAATAAAATCTCATTGAAAGTATTCACCTGGTTTTGGGTATTATATTTAAGTCAAATAAAGCCAAGTCATTTACAATGTCATTATGTGTTCAAGAGAAGGTTCAACTTCAATTCATTTTTCATTGCAAATATTTGTCTCCATTCACATTGACCATCCATGAGTTAACCCTTGCAAAATATTTCTTCAAAACTTGATAAAATGGTTTTGTGTCGTAGGCCTTCTTCTGAAAGATCACTTCCTATCGACTTGAACTCATTATCTAGGAAGTTGATCTAGAAATCTTATCAGTACCTTGAAATCTGCATGCCTTAATGGTAGGTTTCTCATCTTCGACGATATGTTTTGATTATTGGAATTTTATCAAACGACTCTATGAGTGTTCGACTGCAAATAATTCATTCACATTTCATATATTGTACTAAGGTACTTTGAGAGCCATTGTCAATATTAGTGGTTTCTCTCACACTTGTTAATGGTTTTCATCATTGACCGGTAATCAAGTGATTTCTACCATGTTCAACTTCGAAACAATCAATCACATGGTTAGATTGGTACTAGTTCGAGAAACATATATCAATACCTTAGTTCTAGTTTCAACCATCCAAGTCGTGATGATTTATGTATTTATGTTTTAGTAGACTAATTTATAATAGATGGATGTGTCCATACCATGCCTACTATTGATGTAATTCTAGGTCACTTCTGTACCAACAATATAGTTAGTTTTTCCCTGAGTATGGGGATGCCTACCTCAATGATGATTATATATTTTCATTTAATATTTCTTACAAGTTTTTGACTGATGCCTCCAATCCAATCCTTGGTATGATAAATCACTTCACCCTTTTGAAAGATTTTCTCAGACTTCACACTTTAGGGGGAAATCTGTTACACGTCATTTTTTCACCATGAAATTTGGCGGTCAATATGGATATATCACCATCCATAATCATGCTTCCTTAGAAGTCAAACATGTATGTTCCTTAACCAAGTCTTGGAAATTGAAAAATAGCTCTTAAATACTTTTAAAGATGGCATGCACACTTTTTGCGGTCACTTCTTACGCATCCATGAATATTAATAAGCTTACCTGCAAAATTTTGTGCTCCGTTTCCCATTAAAACTTGCACACCCCATTTAAAGTAAAGTAAAGGTGAAAAGTAACTTCTAGAAGCATAGTTGGGTGCATATTATTCCAACTAAAATCCTCTGATTCGTGCTAGTTCGAGCTAAATTCCTCCAATCATGGAACTTATCCCCTTGGATAAAGGAACCCTAATCAGCTCATTTTTGGATGACACCCCTCTATTGGTGGATCTTAAAACTCCTCAATTTATCCTATAAATTGAGCTAAAACTTCAAGGTTAGGAGCTTCACTTATGATTATATTATGTTGGTCATTCTAGAGTGGAAAGCTTGTTAAACCAAGAAGGAAGATTGGGAAGGAATACAGGAGGAATCTGTATGACATCAAGGCTTGGTTGTAATATTTCTCTTTATATTCATGAATAATACATTTGGATACTTTTTCTCATTGTGTTGTTTTTAGATTAATTACAACAATTAAAATTCTTAATCTCCTTGATCATTAAGTTAAGCTAGTATTTTGATTATTACATACTTCAAATGTTTTTGATTATTTGCATGTTTGTGATTACATGTTTCTTCTCAGCATTGAAGGACTTCTTCAGGACAAAAGGCAAGGCCTTCAACAAACATCTCATTGAAAGGTAAGAGCATTTTCCTGTGTTTTCTAGTATTGATAATCTGAATTCTAATAGCTTAGGGAAAGAGATATTATTATGTTTGTTTGTTTCTAGTTATTTGTTGGGATACTAGGGAGATCGCTCTTGTCCCAAAGAGGGATTTATCTAGGTAACATGTGTTTGGGAATTTTGGGGTAGGAAAAACTTTGGCTAATTTGTGGAGGTTTTGTTAGTGGCCTTGAATGAAAGAAATTGTAACGAAGTGTGTAAATGGGTGTGGGATGTGCTCTATGTTGGTCGCTTTAATTGTTTTCACAATTCAAGCTCCACATAAATTGTCAACCCGAGGAAGTCTTTTTATTCCAAAGACAATCACGCACTGGATATGCTCAATTTCAAAAGAAAAAACAACGTTGTAGTAAAAAGCCACACAATTATCAATCACACAAATCTAATTATTCACACTCTGTTAATCAAAGCTGAAGTCACTTAAGTTATAGCAGAAATAATTCCTATGTTGCAGTTAAAATCCAAATAAAGGAAAATCAATCTGCAAGAAAAGAAATCAATCAACCATAGCAGGAATAGGACCCTATTCCTTAATTAGGAACTTCAGCACCTGTTTCCTGACACTAATCACACTGTAGGAAAGATAGCTCAAGAGACCAAGACCCTATTCCCATGAACAGGAACCTTCAGCACTTGTTCTCCTGTTTCTACTCACACTGCAGGAAAAGAAAGGCAATTAGTGGGGGCATGACCCTATTCCTTTGTACAGGAATCTTCAGCACCTGCTTCCCAGCATCATACATTCACACAATTAACAGAAATAGATTTCTCAACTTCTCAAGAATGAATATGTTAGATACATGCAGCGTTAAGGAAACAGAGTACTACAGAACTGTGCAACTAGTGTTCAACAACAGAATTAAAGTAAAGTGCAAACATCGTAAAGAATTAAACAAACTATAGGAACAGAAGGGTGAATCTTGTGAGGAAGGCGGGCCCTTTCCCTCTCACAAGATTCCCCAGGGAAAGAATTAAATTGGAGCGCTCAAAAGAAGATTTTATTCATCTGTCAAAAGAAATGATACATTACAGATGGAGTCTAGCTCCAGTTCTCACACACAATGTTCTCCTCTCGCTTTCAAACTCGAACTCCCCTCTAATGATGATGTCTCCTCCTTTTAAAGAGGAGACATCTTTTACAATTACATGGAGACATCTTTTACAATTACATGAGAGCAAATCTACGTTTATCCCAAATCTGTTCTCTTTCTTAAAACAGGACTATTCTGTTCTTCCATAAAAAGATATTGTTACAACAGAGACAACAAGAATGCTATCTTCAGAATAATCCACGTCTTCATGCTGTTGCTATTGTTCCACAAAAGGTTCTTCCAGAATCGCAAATTACGAGTGATGGAATTTGCGTGCTTGATGGCTGTTTCAGCAACTAAGTCACCTGTTTTAGCAACGGCCGCTTGTTCCTAGCAAAGCATATAACTTATCTGCGATCTTTTGGACTTATGTTAGCAACAATGCACTTCGATTAATGATAAAATATAAGAGTATTATGGAATTATATGTAAACAGATTAAACATATAATAAAGAAGAGGATTTTATATACCTTGGGATAACGTAGATGAAAATGATAATGGAATCCTTTTTAATCATGGTTATAAAAGTAAAATGGTGTCAAAGTATATAGCAAAAATGATACATAGTGGAGTCCTAACATCCCCCCCAGCTGAAAATGTTACATGTCCTCAGGCAACCCCTAGTCTGAGTCAGAGTCTGAGTACTGGTACTGTGCATGCAAATTACTCAAGCAGTAGCTGGAGAAGGTGGCATCTGTAGGAGCTCGGAATCCTCTATTGTTCTACAAGTGCTGCCATGCTAAAGCTTCATCTCTGTCAGCCAATTGGTAGTGACACTGATATTTCTCTGAAGGCAGCCATAAAATTGGAAAATGAAAATGATAACCGATCCAGTTTACTCCACAATGTCGAATGCATCCAATGTAATTAGGTACCCTGGAAAGTGCAGCTTGAAGATTGTCAGGGTTAAAAGGGTGATAATCTTGTCTTTCTTTACATGATTGCTGCCAAAACATAGTGTTGGCCTTCAATGCAGCAGTCCCCTTTACTCTAATTTGTTGTTGACACTTAAAAAGTGTTGAAGCCTGTAGTTGTTGTATGTACCTATGCATTCCTGGCTTCTGTAAGAATTTATGATATTGTGCTATGAACATGGCTGGACTTAAAGGAACTGGTCTAATCCAAAGGAGTCTATTCTCCTCATTATGACTGTTTGCAGTGAATGCAGTTTGCCAAGTGAGCTGGTTGGCCAAAAATGAAACAAATGCCCTTATTTGTATATCACCTGCAATTGGAATAAGATTAACTCTTCTATTGTCGGGAATGGCCTCATTATGAAGGTAAAGTTCGCACAGCAAATGCTGGTCACTTTCAGGGGCCTCAGTAAAAGTCTCAACAAATTGCTCTGAAGTAAGTAATTCATGCGGTCTGCCATCCTTTATTGCTTTTAATTGAAAATAAACTAATCGTTCAGAAAGAAAGAGAGACTAGTTTACAGAGGGTTTGCGGGTAGCCATCAACTTCTGTACTAATGAAAACATCAAGGCCATCTTTTCCTTAGATTCCTTGACTTCCTTTTTGGAGTCCCTGAGCTGTTGCAACATTTGTTCCCAACTATCCCAGTTGGCATACATGTGACTCTGCCATGCTAACTTATGCTGGCGTAATATTGTATCTTGTTCTTCAGCATATTGTTTCTTCCATTTGTCCATCAGTTCTAATTGGTTCCATGGCAGGGTCTGTGTCCTGGCATCAGAAGTACTGGGTTGGGACGTTGTTTGAATGGCTACACTGACTAACTTAGGGCGAGATATCTGCGGTGGTGTTTCTATCTGAGTGGCTGCATTAACTAGCACAGGGCGAGATATCTGCGGTGGTGTTTATGTCTGAGTGGCTGCATTAACTAGCATAGTGCGAGATATCTGAGGTTTAGTTTCTTTTTCTTCATTTATTGAGAGCCCTACTGGTTCTTGTGGAGCAGTAGGGCATCCCTCTTTTATTCCAGCTGATGTAGATGCCTCAGATACTTGAAATTTAATTAGTTTGTAGCCTGCCTGCTGGTAAATATTACCACACTCATGGCACATGTATTCCTTGCATGGCTCCTTATTTTGTGTTGATGCTGTGTGTGCTAACATATAGAGATTCAATTCTCTGTCAAAAGCTTCTCGTGCCATGGTTAATTCACTCTTGTAGGCTTCCAGTTCAGACTTCAAGAATTCATTCTCCTCCAATAAATATGTCATAGTATGTAAACCCTGTGCGCTGGTTGATTCTGCTGGGGTAGTCTGCTGTTGCACAGCCGTAGCTGGTTCTTGTGGGGCAGCTAGAGCTGGTCTCCCGGTATCATCATGCTTGGTGTATTTTTGTACCACAGTGGCTGGTTCTTGTGTTTCAGCCTCTGGGTAAGTGACTGGTTCTTGTGTGGCAGTCACTGTTTGAGCCATAAACAATGTCGTATTATCCCGGGGCACTGGTTCTTGTGTGGCAGTGCCACCGGACGAGACGGGTTGGGGGGTTTGAAATGGGGATGAAGATTGGAGTCTTAACAGAATAGTGGTGGGGTTAGGGGAAATGGGGGTAAGTCCTGTTTCAACAGTCATCTTCATTTTCCTTTTTGGTAGGAAAGCAGAGAAGTCACTGTCTTTCCTTTTCTTTGCGGGGGAGGATTCTTCTCTGGGGGAAGGGCTTTCGGAAGAAGTGAAAAATTGGAATTTAGCCCTTGTCCGTCATTTGGAGACTGAGACTGTTGGGGTTCTTTTCTTTTTATAAGTAGGTGGGGATGGGGGTGTTAGAGAGTCATCACTAGGGAAAGAAATAGTGGGGACGGTTGACTCTACTAAGTGGGACGAGCTTGGGGTTGGGTCAACTGGGGAGTGTGGAATATCGTCCCGTTGCCCTTCATAAGGAATTTCAGGAGTATCTTGGGAACTTTCGGGTTGTTGGGACATTTGGGCCTGCTGAGGAATTTCAGGCAGCTGGGGAACAGGGAATGGATTATTTAGAGGGGGATTTTGCTGAGCAAAACCCCTCTGTATTAACAATTGGCATAAACGATGGTGGGTGAGGGATAACATTGGGAATTTAGCCCGCCTACAATAATAAGACATGTTTCTGATACAACCAAGCAGATAATAAGGGATATTAACCATTCGACCATTTCTCAAACGATTCATCAAAACAAAGTCGTGGTTGTACACTACCTGGTAACGCCCTTCGCATGTCAAGTAGTGCTTGATGAATTCTGCCACTGATGGCCATGGTCGAGGAAGTGAATGCAGACTTACACCGCGGCCTTTAAGTTCAACTGGCTCATCTGGACGAAGAAAATCTTGCTGTGCATTCAGAATAACCTGCTTTCTGCTAAACCAGCGAGTCCCAATAGCTGGAAACCCTGAAACTTGAACTATGTCCTCCTCTGTTACTGAAATGCGGACCCCTTGAACCACTGAGAAATCCCCTTGAAGGTTTTGTGCAAACTCTAAAACTTGTTCCTGGTCAACAACCTTTCAAAATATACTGTCCATCCCGCTTGTTGGAAAATTTGATAGGCTTCGGGGAACAATTGAAGAAGATTTATCGAACCAGGCTCGTGTCTGATGGCCGACCCTCCCATGGCTCTAGCTTTGAGTTACATGCAGAGGCACAGAAGACAGTAAACACAGACTTTGATCGCGCTAGTTGTTGCAACAGAGGCTGCAGAGTCTCAATGACGGCGGAAGTGGATATGACAAAGGACGGAGGATTGGTTAATGCGAAATGATTGTTCAGTTTTCGAAATTCCCCCCCCCCCCCTACGTATGGTGTAATGATGATTAGGCGTGTAAAGATTGTAATCATTATGAATGAAATCCTCTCTTTAATATAATTTAACTGAATTACATTAAAACCTCATACCTTACATTTTTACCTTTGGTTTAATAATTTCGAAGTGTCGAGTGCTTCAAAATGGCTTAATATACATGGAAGAATCTGTAGATTTCTCTGAAATTTAGAACAGGAGTGTAACCGGATCTGCTCGGTGCTGAATAATTTTTCACCCAAAGGATCTGAAGTATAAACGTGGAGAACCAAAAAGCTTATATAACAGCGAAGAGAAATGATGTTTTAATGATGACAGGTTGCTGAAACTGGTGTTTCAGCAACGGAAAAATGAACGATACGTTGCTGAAACTGGTGTTTCAGCAACGGGAAAAATCAGAAAAATGGGATAAATGACTTGGGTCTGAAAGAAGTGGGGAAAGTATTTGATAAGGGATAATTTCAGCAGTAAGGGATGGGAAATACCAGCTGAAGGAAGATATTTCAGGAATGGTAGGAGTGGGAAAAATGGAAAAATGGAAATAATGTAGAAGTGGGGATGAAGGGATATTGCTAGGAAATGGGGTAAAATGAAGGGAAAAGCTTCTGTGATTGAAGCTTCAGATCTTCTCATGATGAATCTGTCCTCCTTAATGAGCTTTTCCAGAATCTGAAAAATTCAATTGTAATATGCCAATCCTTGACAGGGATTATTAGTGCTAAATCTAATCTAATACTAAAAATATAGTGCAGAAAATTAAATGCTGTGAGGAGCAGAAGACTCCCCTAGAAAAAGATAATGAATATCATTCATGCAAGCAGTCTTGAAATCCTCTTTAGAAACAGGGCGCTGGTATAGACGGAGCCTATGACCATTGAATAGTAGAGGTGTTTTAGAATCATCAATTGTTAAAAGTCTTACCGTTCCATTTGGAAAAACAACATCTACTTCATATGGTCCAAGCCAGCGTGTACGAAGCTTACCCTGAAAATTTTCAAACCGAGAGTCATACAACAGGGCCCAATTGCCTTTTTGAAACTGCTTGTGTTTGATAATTTTGTCATGCCACTTCATCCTTTGTTGTTGTATCATGGTTGTTTGATGGATGGCATCTAATCTCTTTTCATCCAACTCCAGAAGCTGCTGCAACCTAGCTGTCTGCACATCATTCAAATCAAGATTAATAGCTAAAGCAGTTCTTAGAGTTTTAATCTCAAATTCCACAGGAAAAACAACATTTTTACCATAAACCAATTCATAGGGAGAAAAACCTGTAGTGTTTCTCCAAGTAGTTCTGTAAGCCCATAATGCCTCAGGGAGCCTTTGGGACCAATCCTTCCGGTTGTCCTTCACTGTTTTAGTTAGAATGGCCTCTACTACTTTATTGGTGCTTTCCACCTGCCCATTGGCCTGGGGGTGGTATGGTGTAGTCATTCTATGTTGAATATGATATTTGTGAAGGGTAGACTTAAAACCATGAGAATTGAATGGAGGTCCTCCATCTGTAACTAGCTCTCTAGGAATTCCAAATCTAGTAAAGATCTCTTCAAATAAGAAAGCTAGGACAACCTCTTCATTAGCTCTAATAAGTGCTTTGGCCTCCACCCATTTAGTCATATAGTCTATACAGACTAATATATAAGTTCTTTGATTGGATGGAGGGTTAATGGGTCCTATGAAATCCAAGGCCCATATTTCAAATGGTTCAGAAACTACCTGGGGGTTTAATGGCATTTGGTCTCTATGATTGGGTTGACCCATTCTCTGGCAGCTGTCACAAGCCCTTACATATTTCTTTGCATCCTTAAATAATGAGGGCCAATAATAACCCATCCTCAGGATTTTGTGTGCTGTTCTCTTATCAGCAAAATGCCCTCCACAAGGGCCATCATGACAAGCTTTCAATATGTCATACACTTCATCTTCTCTAATGCATCTTCGGATTTTCTGATCAAGCCCAATGTAGAAAAGACACCCGCTTATCCAGCTATACCTGGCACTTTGTTGAACAATTCTTCTCTTTTCTCTGTATGACAGGTGTGATGGTAATTTTCCTGCAACCAAATAATTAGCAATATCTGCATACCATGGAGAGTGAGCAGAAACTGCAAACAAATACTCATCAGGAAAAGAATCATCTACTGGAATATCATTATCAGTATTTAACCGTGAAAGGAAATCAGGCACCACATTTTCTTTACCAGGCCGATCTACAATTGTGATATCAAATTCCTGCAATAATAATAGCCATCTGGTAACTCTAGCATTTGTGACAGATTTGTTCATTAAATACTTAATAGCTGAATGATCAGTGTGCACAAAAGTAGAATAACTAGTGATATAGTGTCGGAATTTATTAATGGCATAGATTACTGCAAGAAACTCTTTCTCGGTAACTGTATAATTAAGCTCAGCAGGGGTCATATTCTTACTAATAAAGTAGATAGCATAAGGAAGATGATTTTCCTCTTGTCCCAAGACAGCTCCAATTGCAGTGTCTAAAGCATCAGAAGATATATGAAAAGGGAGATTCCAGTCAGGCCCCTTCAAAATAGGAGCAGTAGACAACTGATGCTTAAGTTCTTCAAAAGCTTTTTGACAAGAATTAGTCCACTTAAATTCAGCATTTTTCATAAGCAACACAAATAATGGAGAAGCTATCTTAGAAAAATCTTTAATAAATCTTCTGTAGTATCCAGCATGTCCTAGAAAACTTCTCACATCGGTTTGTGTTTTAGGAACAGAAAGATTCTGAATGACCAATATTTTAGATGGATCTACCTGAATACCTTGAGATGAAATAAAATGTCCAAGCACTATTCCTTCACTCATCATCATATGGCATTTTTCGGTACTTAGGGAGAGGTGAGCTTGTATACACCGTTTAAGTACTTTCTCAAGGTTTTGTAATGCATCTTCAAAAGACACACCATAAGGAGTAAAATCATCCATAAATATTTCCATAGAATCATTCAGCATATGAGAAAAGATTCCTATAACAGCTCTTTGAAAAGTTGCTGGTGCATTAAGTAGCCCAAATGGAAGAACTCTATAGGCAAAAGTTCCCCAAGGGCTGGTGAAAGTGGTCTTGTCTTGGTCTTGGGGTGCAATTCTTATCTGATTATACCCACTGAATCCATCTAGAAAAGAAAATAATTTCTTCCCTGCCAGACTATCCAACACCCGATCAATGAAGGGTAAAGGAAAGTGATCCTTTTGAGTAGCTTTGTTTAAGGCTCTGTAGTCAACACATACTCTCCATTTCCCGTTTTTCTTAGGGACAATTACCAATGGGGAAACCCATTCACTGTCAGATATAGGGTATATAAATCTTGCATTAAGCAATTTTTGAAGTTCTTCTTTAACAATTTCTCGTAAATTAGGATTCATTCGTCTTTGGGGTTGACAAACAGGTCGGCATCCCTCTTTAATGTAAATTCGATGAGTACATAATTCAGAAGAAATACCTTTCATATCCGTGTAATCCCATGCAAATGCTTCCTTATATTCATGCAATAACTTCATTAATTGTTGTGTTTCAGCATCTGTTAGATCAGGATTTATGTTTAATGTCTTGCCGGGTTCAATTTCAACTGTTATGCTTTTAGATGAGATGGTGGTTAATGTCTGAGATGAATCTTCAGATTCAATCTTTTCTTGTGTATCAGTTTCAAAAATTGCAGTTAATTGATTATGTGTTTCAGCAATTACAGAAGAAGGTTCACAAATAAAATTATTAATTATCTCATCCTCTGTATTGTCTTTAAGAGTTAAAGCTTGTCCAATAGTTAGAATAGGCTGAACAGCATTATCATCATAATCCATCCATATAGAATCTTCATTATTAGTTATTGGTGTAGCATGAGGATAAAGAGTAAGCTGTTTTGTTTCATAACCATTAGAAATTGCCATTGAACCAGATCTACAACTGATAAAAGCATCAGCTGTGGCCAGCCATGGCCTTCCTAGAATTAAGGGATGTCCCCCCAGCTTTATTTTAGTCTGCAATACAACAAAATCAGCTGGGTATTTCCAGGATTCAACTGAAATAAGTAGATCCTCAACAACTCCTTCAGGTTTAATTGTAGAACGATCAGCCAACTCTAGAATGGTGGGTGTATCTCTGATTGTGTTATTCAGCTGTAACAATTGCGAAGTTTCAAGAGTCATTATGTTAATTGCAGCACCTAAATCTACCAGAACTTGGGGAATCATTGTTTTACCAATCTGAACTGTCACCGTAGGATGGCCGGGATCACCATATTTCATAGGAGGGGCTTTTCCGGACATTAATGCAGACAAGTCACCCATCACATGTACTGTAAGGGGGTCTTTAGTTTTCCTACCAGGTTTCTTTACACAAATATCCCTTATTGTTCTGGCATAAATTGGTACATCTCTTAATGCTTGTAACAGTGGAATTTTAACATACAAATTTTGCAATTCCCCTAAAAGATTAAAAACAGGTGTTTCAGATGTTTTGGTTAAAACCAAACGCTCGGGGAATGGTGGTTCTGTTATTTCAACATTCTTGTTAGAAGGTGGTTGTGCTTTCTTATGTTTCTCAGTTTTCTCTTTATCAGAATCAGAAGAAGTTATGTCATCAATAATAGGCTCTACTATTTTCCCAGATCTCAAATGAATATCATTACATTGCATAGTAGGAAATATAGACTGATTCTGAATATCAATGACTTGCACAACTTTATTATTGGGGTTAGGATTTGGTTGCACAGGTATCTGGGGTCTCATTTGGTTATTTGGTGGAGCATTTGATGGCAGAGGAAGTGGTTGTTGGAATTGGGGTAATTGATTTGGGTACGGGAGTTGTTGGCTTCTCCAATTTGAATTCCAAGGGTTAAAAGAAGATGGCTGCTGTGGAGGCCAAGGAGTCCACATTGAAGGATCAACAAAGGGAGGGTTTGATTGCTGCATGGGTGGGAAATTCATTTGATTGAAGGGTGGGTATTGCATTTGATTGAAGGGGGGGTAATTTGTTTGACCAAAAGCAGAATAATTGTTCCAACGATTAAATGGCATACTAGGGTTCATACCTTGTCCTTTTGGTTGCCATTGTCTTCTTTGAGTTAGCAGGTAAACTGCTTCAGCTTCTTCTTCCGTTGGCTGCAATGCTGCCTTTATTCCTGGTAGAGATGGACACTGTTTTGTTTCATGATCTTTCTCACAAAGGGTACAAATTGGTATTTTTTCCATTGGGCATTCCCTTAGTGAATGTTTGTCTCTGCACTTCGGGCAAAAGACAGCCAGAGTTGCTTCTGCTTCAGCCTGATTCTTCTTAACCTGCAAAGTGTCAATTTGTGAAGCAAAAGAACTTAACATCTCAGTTTTAAATTCTTCAAGTAAATTACCTATTTCAGCCCTTGTTGCTCCTCCACTGGCTGATTTCTGCACTCTTGAATAGGTGGAATCTCTATTACTTACTCTGTTCCTTGCAGCTCCCCTAGAACACCTCTTAGAAAGTTCAACAATCTCGTCATATGATTCCTTAGATATATCTCCTTTGCCAAGCATGTTTAACATATCTAAACAATCATCCCTTAAACATCTAAGTAATATTGTTTTGCGAATTTACTTACTTATATTCGGATGATCAGATCTCTGTATATTGTACTGCAGCCTTTCTATATAGTCCTCCAGATTCTCGTCCGGCTTTTGTGCCATATTGAATATTTCATCCTTCTTTTCTCTCGTCCGGCAGTAGTCTTGATATTTAAGCAGAAATTTCTGTTTCATCTGCGCCCAAGTTGTGATTACCTGACTTCCAAGGCTCATGAACCATCTTAAAGCATTTCCTTTTAAGGTGGCTGGAAACTGTTTCAACTTTTGAGCATTAGTAACATAATCATAACTTCTGCATAATATATCAAATTCAAAAAGGAATTCATCCGGATCTTCAGAGGATAAACCATGAAAGTTAGGTAAAGTAGACAATGGAATGTTTTTCATAGGAGTTGTCCCTGCAGGGAGATCACTGATAGGAAATCCCAAGGTAGAGAGGGAATTTTCATCCCTTCTTTCTCCTTCAGGATCTACACGTCCTCCACCAAAGAAATCATCATTGTTTCCTTCCATTGTTGGCTCTCCTACTGCACTTGCTCGATCGTCAAGATCTTCTACTGGCTCTTCAATGTTTTCCACTGGTCGTCCAACGCTCTCTATTATTTCCCCAATGTGCTCTGCTGATTTACTAACACTTTCTTCTGACTCTCCAGCACTGACTGTTGGTTCTTCAATCACTGGTTCTTCTGTATTTTCAGGACCCACAACTTCCTCTGTTTTGTAATCTGATTGAGGGGAGTGCTGAAGTTTTGTTCTACGAGAACTTAATCTCTGTGATGACTCAGCCTTTGATACAATCTCGTCAATGAAAGTCTTTCTTCCTCCCCTTCCTTTGCCTTTGCCACCTGTGGGGTTAGTTTTCTTCTCGGTTCCGCGTCCTCTCATACAATCTGCACATTTAGAAAGAAAAGATTGATGCTTTTGAAATCTATAATTTCCTTCCCCGGCAACGGCGCCAAAATGTTGGTCGCTTTAATTGTTTTCACAATTCAAGCTCCACATAAATTGTCAACCCGAGGAAGTCTTTTTATTCCAAAGACAATCACGCACTGGATATGCTCAATTTCAAAAGCAAAAACAATGTTGTAGTAAAAAGCCACACAATTATCAATCACACAAATCTAATTATTCACACTCTGTTAATCAAAGCTGAAGTCACTTAAGTTATAGCAGAAATAATTCCTATGTTGCAGTTAAAATCCAAATAAAGGAAAATCAGTCTGCAAGAAAAGAAATCAATCAACCATAGCAGGAACAGGACCCTATTCCTTAATTAGGAACTTCAGCACCTGCTGCCTGACACTAATCACACTATAGGAAAGATAGCTCAAGAGACCAAGACCCTATTCCCATGAACAGGAACCTTCAGCACTTGTTCTCCTGTTTCTACTCACACTGCAGGAAAAGAAAGGCAATTAGTGGGGGCAGGACCCTATTCCTTTGTACAGGAATCTTCAGCACTTGCTTCCCAGCATCATACATTCACACAATTAACAGAAATAGATTTCTCAACTTCTCAAGAATGAATGTGTTAGATACATGCAGCGTTAATGAAACAGAGTACTACATAACTGTGCAACTAGTGTTCAACAACAGAATTAAAGTAAAGTGCAAACAGCGTAAAGAATTAAACAAACTACAGGAACAGAAGGGTGAATCTTGTGAGGAAGGCGGGCCCTTTCCCTCTCACAAGATTCCCCAGGGAAAGAATTAAATTGGAGCGCTCAAAAGAAGATTTTATTCATCTGTCAAAAGAAATGATACATTACAAATGGAGTCTAGCTCCAGTTCTCACACACAATGTTCTCCTGTAGCTTTCAAACTCGAACTCCCTACTAATGATGATGTCTCCTCCTTTTAAAGAGGAGACATCTTTTACAATTACATGAGAGCAAATCTACGCTTATCCCAAATCTGTTGCTTTCTCAAAACATGACTATTCTGTTCTTCCAAAAAAAGATATTGTTACAACAGAGACAACAAGAATGCTATCTTCAGAATGATCCATGTAACCATGTCTTCATGCTGTTACTATTGTTCCACAAAAGGCTCTTCTAGAATCGCAAATTACGAGTGACGGAATTTGTGTGCTTGATGGCTGTTTCAGCAACTAAGTCAACTGTTTCAGCAACGGCCGCTTGTTCCTAGCAAAGTGTTACACAGTAATTTGTCACCGTCCCTACCATTCCCCGTCCCGCACAATGGAGGACCCATAACGTGACCTGTGAACACTGTCATGCACTGAAAACATCATCATTGCATCCCTCTGAGTATGAGCTTCATTTCCCCTTGAGACATCTCCTTGCAAAATCCATGAAAAACGGCTCTTTTTGCATTGGCGCGGGTAGACAGTTCAGTGCTCGCGCCAATCAGGGAAATCCTGTAAAGAGGTCGCGCCACTTGGCGCTCTGTCATAGAGCAGCAGTCGCGCCACCCATTTTAGGGACTGTTTTTTAAATATGGATGGCGGAAGTTGAGTTCAAACAAACTCACAACCATTGCCTATCTTGAGTTGGGAGGTTTGGCTGCGGGAGTTCTATGGAAAGGAAGTAGTTTTGCCACCTTCTATGGAACCTTCCTTGTTGATAGGGCCAATCCCATAATAATAGGGATCCCAACTCCCTCCTTCCCCATCTATATAAGCTTGCTCAGATCCATGGCAAGCTAGTCTTGAAGTGCTGAAGCTTTGCATCTCCCATTCACAAGTGCCTTTGTGCTGAAAAGAATCCTTCCTTTCCCTTAAGGCCCATTCGAGCAAGGAGACCATTGTCACGAGACTCTGGAGAGGTTTCCCTTTCCCCCGACGAGCTTTGCGAGACGTGGACGACCGGAGACCCGCGCGAAGGAGGCTGCAGCGTCAGAACTTGGTTGTAACTTCTATTCGTTTACCACTTTAATAGATGACTATGATTATGGTTCCACTCCTTTTTCCATTATGTTAATGCGAGTAATGTCTTTTCTGACCGATGTTTAGTTACGTATGTTGGTTCCTATGCTTGTATCTGTTTGTTCTTTCTGTGTGCAGGTGTTCATCCACGGAGATCGTGGAAGGATTGTGATCTGCCAGGACTGAAGGACGGGGACATCTCTTTTTCAGATCAAGCGCTGGAATCCAGGTAGGTTCTTATCCCAAATCTTTCATTCGTAACTAGGAGCCTGCGTCATAGCATTGTTTGTTTGTTGCTAGACCCCTGCTGGGCTAGTAGGGATCGCCTCTGTCCGCAGAGGGGATTTACCTTCCCAACACAAAGCATATAACTTATCTGCGATCTTTTGGACTTATGTTAGCAACAATGCACTTCGATTAATGATAAAATATAAGAGTATTATGGAATTATATGTAAACAGATTAAACATATAATAAAGAAGAGGATTTTATATACCTTGGGATAAAGTAGATGAAAATGGTAATGGAATCCTTTTTAATCATGGTTATAAAAGTAAAATGGTGTCAAAGTATATAGCAAAAATGATACATAGTGGAGTCCTAACACTCTACTTGTAAGTCCATCAATAGAAAATTGGGGTTGTACACACCAGTCCATGTTCCTTCTCATTCATAGGAGAATATCTCCATGGATTTTGTAGGGGGTTTCCTTTCTCGAAAAGGGGTCATAACTACATATATGTAGTAGTGGACAAGTTTAAAAATATGTGTGTCTTGATGCTATGTAAAAAATATTATTGTTTCTAAGAAAATTGGTCATATTTTCTTTCAACGATGTATGGGTCTATTTTGGACTACCCACATCCATTGCCTTGAAATAAGATTCTTGATTCCTTGGCGAGTTTGGGAAAATTTTGTGGAGAATGTAGATGGACACCCAAGCTAAATAGGAGTACAACTTTACGTCCATAGATTTACGTGAAAGAAAGATGTCATCATTATAAAAATGGTTTATTTTCTTCAAGGGTATTGCAAAAAACATCCTAAGTTGTGGGATGAACGGTTACATTATGTTCAACATGCATACAATAGGGCTTTGTATTATTCTACTCAAATTTCACCATTTATACATATTTGGGTACCTTCCAAATTCACCCTTAGATTTATTCTTTGGGAAAGATGAGGATTTCAATGAATGAAGTGATGAAGATAGATCTCACATGTTCATTCAAAGGATGAAAATGATACATCAAGCAGAGTGCATGAACACTTGGAGAAAATTCGAGCATAGTATAAAGCTCGACATGAATAGCACAAAGTTGATCATCAATTCCTCGGTTGGAGACTCAATATAGCTTCACATAAAAAAGGACAGATTGAATGGAGATAGAAAAAAAATGAAACCAATTAGATATGGTCCATTTGTCATCTTGTAAAATATTGGGACAAATGCTCATCACCTTGATCTACCAACTTATATGCAAATGTATTCCATAGTCAATGTAGAGAAATTGAAACTTTATGAACCTCGCATGATCATGGATCTAGAGGAGAGTGGCTAAGTTCCATCAATGGATAATTTTTCTACAAATTACTTGGAAATTTTTCTTGAAGAAATTATCTTAGAAAAAGGACTAGGAATTCGGGATGGGGAGATGTAGAGTACCTTTGAGTAGGTTTCAAAGGAATGCATCCTAATAAGGCATGATGGATTGAAAAGGTGAAAGTAAGGGAGCAATTACATCACATACTTATTGATTGAAAATTCTTTTTGAGGAACAAAATATTCTTAGCGAGGGGAGGATTGATATAGGAGGATATAAAAGGCTAAAAACTTGAAGTCCTAAAATCTCACATAGCCAACACCAAGTGGTATATCTCACCGAGATGATCCTAATGACGTGAATGACACCTCGAACTAAGTCGAACGACAATGTTATGCTCATTTGAATTTTTTTGTGTAAATAAGAAAAAAATAAGGTAGTGACATACCACATGGTAGACCAAGGAGGTGCCAAGCGAGACATGATGCGAGAATTTCTTGTTATGTAGATGAAGTGGTAAGACATGGTGATTGGGCACATACATACTAATAGGAAGGTGCCATGTGGAATGATGTTACATCCTATTGGGAAAATTATGTGGCGAAATAGGGTGACTTGACACATACTTGGGACAATAGGAATTGTCCACGTGGTCCAATCAATCGACGCTCCATGGAACCCCATTGGAACCCAATAGGGCCCAACCAACCTCAAGGGTGCATGTCACATTTGAGCAACTTGGGTCATTGGTTAACGTGGATATTTATAGGCTTTTTGGTTAGTTATAACGTTTGTAACCCCATATACACACACACACATACATATATATTCATGTGGGTGGTTAAACAGACAAAAAAACCATTTTAAAATTAAAATTTTGTTTTAACCAAATGTCATAGTGGGAGCCCATAGGTTTGACTACGGACCATCCACTTAACACTTATGAACACTTGCCAAAAAATTATTTAACGAATGAATTTGCATTCAGGAGTGGGAGCCCCATGATGAGAATGAAGGTTAGGACCATGACTCAACACATAAGCCGAGAGGGGACCAACACCGAGTCAAACATAGAATTTGATGCAACTTTTGGAGAATATTCTACAACATACTCTAGGGAATATTTCGAGCATATTATACTCTATTATGGCACAAAATTTTTAGGAGAGGGTAACCGTTCTGAACCTAGTCAAGTTTATCCTAGTCTTTCTTGAAATTTCATAAGGAATCCACTGTCTGCGGTCGAATTGATATCAAGCAACAAATTTTTTTGTCATTCCCATATCTAAGGTATTTCCATGCATTCCGCCATTATTTTTATGAGATAAAGATGCCTCTCCACTTTGAATTTGGGCTCGGAGATGCGGCTCACGCATTGTGAGTGAACTCCATTAAAACATCTTGGTGCATTGTCTCTCGTTGCCTTATTTTTATGTCGCTTCTTCATGGATGTTGGATTTATGGTATTTTCATACTCTTTTAGAAAATCTATTTCACTTCATCAAGTAAAGATCCAAAATCATGTTAAAAATGATGACAACATAACCCTTCATAGTTCTAATGGCTACAACCCTTTTGAGGTGTGCTTAGGGTTCCAATCACTGGATCCTATTAATATAACTCTACCCATTGCATCAATATAAAAAAGAATCCTCCCATAAATATAAAAAAAGTAGATAAAGTAACAAATTCATTGAATGGATCCAACACACCTAATAACAAGTTTGTGATCTTTTATATAAAATAAATTATAGGTACAAGAAACGACATGACTAACATTGAGTTCCACACTAGTTTTAGTCTAGTGGCAAGGTATCATTTCCCTTGGAGAAAGAGTGAATCATAGGCCCTCATAATAAGCTCAAAACACTTTTATATGGTCCTTGCACAATCACCAAAGTTTTGGGTTAAAATAATTTTGAATCATACCTTCAACCCTTTCTAGACTTACTAAACTATTTTTAATGCGGATCTACTTTAACCATACTTTCCACCTATGTTATACATTGTAGATGTCGAAAAGAATTTAGCCACTACATAGCTCAACCTAGGAAGCATTGAGTAAGTTGTAGTAGATTAGATCACGGCCACCAAGAGGAATAGAACTAGTTATTAAGACATATAACATAATTAGGTCTGTCAAAGCATCATTTCTTCTTCAATAGAGAAAGGGTTTACCAAGAACTAGATCCAACAAAAGTTCGACCACAATTCAATAACACAAACTAAAGTAGTAGGGAAATGTTGCTACTTAAGAGGAAGCATTGATCCAAGTTTCCATCCACATTTTCCACATCAAAAGTGGTCCCGATATCGGTAAGTTTATGGTCATGATTTTTTTTGGAAATTTTCAAAGGCTTCCCATGTGATTGTGGGGTAATTATGCACAACTATAGATGTGTTGATTCCATCTCGTTAATGTTATTTCTAGGGAGCTAAATAAGATTGAAAATAATACATAGTGAAAATTTATGTTAATGTAAAGGCTCGCGTTTTTTCAAACATCAACATTCGACCCATTCCTAACCATGTCATGGCCATGGTTTTTCTTCTTAGGTTTTAATGGCATCATTTAAAAATGCGAGTTTTGTTCTCTTGTGTATAAAATCTAACAACAAGATTCATTCCGACCTTATAATGTACAAAAAAAAGATGTCGAATCCTTCTACAATTTGCGAAAAATAAAACACGATCACACAATCACATAACAAGTAAGAGAAAGAGAAAATCAATCGCACAACATAAGATGTATATAGGGGAAAGCACACTCGCCTAAAACCACGCTATCTATATATTGTATAAAGTCAAGATCATGAGACAATACAATGCTTTCTCTCTCGGAGAAATATCTACACTCGCCAACTTTCTCACTCGATCTATGCAAAATCATACAAATACTTAGCCAATTATCCGCCTCTTCTTAGACTTCCTTTCTCACAAATTCCTTGAGGAATTAAATCTCTATTAAATAGGAAAATCCCTTTGCCTTGATTGAACAATCCTTCCTTGGCCTCAATTGACTCTCGTTATCACCAAAATCATACCCGGTTGGCTGTTAATCGGACAACTTCGATGTAACTATTTTTAAACCAATCTTGTGATTGAGGCATAACCTCCTCAATCGAGAGGGGCTCTCTCAAGGGTTAATGATATGGAATACATATTTAGATAGATGGCTAACTCTATTATTTGTGTTTTTGGTTCAGAGTTGAAAATATGAATGCTTGCTACCATTGGGCTATGGAGTCGGTGATATGGCTCTCAATAACAAATGCTTTCCTTGTGAAGGCTGAGACTGGGATATACTTCATTGAAAGAGTAACACATTCAAGAAAAATCCCAATAACTTGAGGTTCAAAAAGAAGTCGAGCATGTGATACATGAATTATGAGTAATGAGACATCAAGGTATTGAAAGGAAAATATTAAGAGAGATTCACCATAGCTCAATACTTAAAGGAAGTCGAGCATGAACAATCATGAATTCCGAGTAATAAGCATTAAGAATTTGGAAGAAAAAAACATTTCAAAATATAGGACATAAACTCATTGAAATATCATAATAATCTTAGGTGAAGGAAAGTGGTATTATACTCGTATATATCGAGAAAATCCAAAAAAAGCTTTGCAATAAAATAGTTTTGCCTGAGATAACATTTTCCAACCTATAGGTTGAAAATAATATCAGTATGTAGCTATTGGGCTCATGGAGTCAACACTTTCGGTGATTCAATGAGTTCACTTGACATGGAAGTTGAGGCGGGTTAGAGTTTTTAGTAGTAGGACACACACACATAGAGATATGAAAATACACAAGTCAATTCACTTATAAAGGAAGTAAGAGCATCACATGGATGAATTCCCGAGTAATATAAATGAAAAACCACTACAAGAGGGATACATAAAAGGTAAATATAGAACAAATAAGCACTAAAATATCTTCGGAATCTGAAGTTGGTCGTGTAACAAATCTACGTATTGCTTTCGAAACAGTCCATTTACAATAAAGCCGCAATTTTGCCAAAAAATCTCCAACCCTTGAAAAAATTCGACCCCTGTGGCCTTTAATAGACTTCTTACATTATCAGATGATCTACCTCTAGGCTAGATACATCAAAATTTTTTCCCTACCGATACCTTGCATAACCATAAAACATCAAATTTATGACAAACACGACACCTATCCTACTTGACGAGTCCTATTTCAACTAGGATTCAAACTCTTCATTATTATCTTTAACAACCTTATCTACTTAAAGAAATTACATCTTTGACAAGTGTGCTTTCACATGGTCGAATTTATATGATGGGATTCACCACTTTGTGACCACTTAATTGACCTCCTC
This sequence comes from Pinus albicaulis, assembly GCA_034641835.2. Lineage (NCBI taxonomy): Eukaryota > Viridiplantae > Streptophyta > Pinopsida > Pinales > Pinaceae > Pinus > Pinus albicaulis. Next base: position 375,582 of record JAXQQM020060530.1, on the reverse strand, counting down.
AAAACTAGGAAACAAAACCCTATTTTTTAGGCAAAGGATCTTTTTCTTCTTTGAGCATTTTGGCTATCATTTGATTCGTAATTCGTGGCCTTGAATATTTAATATTGGCTTGAAATAGTCCATGACTCTTCTATATCCTACGCTTGTTCAAAAAAACCCTTTAAAGGTTGCTCCAAAAGATAAAATACACTATGCTATGAAAATACAATAGTTTTGTAGCGTTTTCTATAGCGCCGTACTTCATGCCTTTGTCCTAAAACATTCCGACTCTTTCCTCTTGCATCATATTTATCACCCTTCAACACATCTATCATAACATTTTTTAGCACTTAACTCAGCCCCTAACACCTTTAATATTGATCAAAAGAAGAAAAAAACAAAGCTACAATCAGCTTCATAGCGCATTTATGCTTTTTAAGCTTGGAGGTGCTACGAAATTGTCGTAGATGCGAATTTTTGCATAAATTTGAAATTTGAAACTTGGAAGTGGAAAAAAAATTGTAGCCATATGTATTCATCATCAATTAACCATAAAAAAAACTTGTTTTTAGGCTCCTTGAGGTGTAAATATCTTCTTTCATATTTAATACATCCTTGCAGATTTTTCCTATTTTTTCCTAAAAAATAGGTCTTGGAACAAAGCCTATATCTCCTAATCCATGATGTAGTTTGAGAAACTGAAGGAATTTTTTTGTAGGCCATTATGTTTTTAATAACAACCTCTCTCTGAAACACATCTCCTTCTATCCAAAAACCGCATTTTTCAAAACATGTGTAAGCAGAGAAAACTGCATTTTCGAAAAATAAGGCTTCAATGAAATCCTTGTATCACCCAACTAGTAACACCTGTGAGAAAATTGAGAGAGATTTTTTGTAGCCGGGGACTGTGATGAAGACAAAAATATTTCATAATTCCAAAACACGTTTTCATTTGGCTAGAAACTGAAATTGAAGTGGACTGCTAAACAATCATGTACAAGATAGTTTCGTAACAACTGAGTTTAGATAGCGAATTTCAATTTATCAATATCTACCATCACCTAATGAATTTGAAGAAACTAAGAGAGAATTTTTGTAGTTAGGTCTCGTTATGAAGAAAAAACATCTTTCATATTTCCAAAATTCGTTTTTAGTTTCTTAGAAACGGCCTTTGAAGTTGACTTCTCAAAACTAGAAAACAAAGAAATGTTTCATATTCGCTACGAAATTATTAGCGAGTTTCGTAGCATTTTCCGCTTATTTTACACTCGAATGCACTACGAAAGTAGGGATTCTTGGATAATTTGGCACTTTCGGTACAAAAAAAATTTGTAAAATGAAAAGAATCGGAGAATGATAAGCCGATGTGACATGAAGGAGTTTGAATATGGGTGGGTTTAGACCTTAGGGTGAACTTAAACAAGAAAAAATTTGAAATTTCCCTTGACCAAGTAATGAAAAATGAATTCTATGACCCTACCATTTACACATGAACTTATTCAGCCTTTTCAAATGATGCTTTCATTTTTTTGGGTGATAAAAGACTCTATAATCGACTACATTGATGCGGTAGCATCCCGCTTGATTTTTCATTAAAATATTGTGTAAATAGGGGGTGATGTCTTTTTAATTATTTTATCAATTATTATGCTCATTTTTAATAAATTGAGAGAAAAATGTGAATGTGAGGATTATTGTAAATATTATTTTTAATAAATTGAGGATATGAGTGGAGTGAATTAGGTAGATAATTTAGGGATCGGGAATTCCTTCAATAGAACTTAGTTGAGTCAAATAAGGGATAAATCTATTTTAGATTTTTGGTTGAGATTTGTGTGGAGAAAATCATGGATTGGAGTTAATTCATAATTATGTATAAATGTGAGGATTGTGTGAGGACGAAAGACAAGAGGAATAGAGAGAGTAGAGAGAGAGAGAGAGAGAGAGAGAGAGAGAAATGGTGTGAGAGTTTATGTGAAGGGGTGAGAGCCGAAATGCCCACAAAAAGTAATATTCGTGCAATTGGTTTGAATACGTAATTTTCCTATTATTATTGTATGCCAATATTTTATTTGTGTTGGCTCTCTCTTCTTTGTATATGTTTTGAGTCTGAATTAAAATTTTGTTTCTAATGATGAATTCAATGAAGTTTCCATGTTAAGGAAACACACACTCTATTATGTGCAAGGATTTTTTTTATAGAAGAATCCCCGCATCATTTGGTATCGAGCGTAAGGTTAGAGCCGAATGTGTGATAGATTGTTGCATTGAGTTTGATGTGTGAGAGAAGATCGAATGCCTGGAAGAGAATTTGGAGCCTTGTTCGATGTGGGAGGTCATTACATGTAGCATGGAGTAGATGTACAATGTAATATCGAGTGCTTTGCTCTGGAGAGGGTACGCTGAAATTTGTTGCGGATTGACTATTTGTCATTGCTCGGACCGTGTTCTAAAACATTCACGATAGTTGTTTGCGCGTTTATTTGTGAGAACTAGTAGATTGGCTCGGTTTTCTTTCATAATGGCATCGTTAAGATTCATATTTTGTTGCATGTATAATCGTATATTTTCTGGTTTAGGAAAGCCACATGATTTTCCTTTAGTGACAATTTTTTTTATATATATATACTCTATGTAAAGACTCCTCAAGTTTCCTCTCGTAGTACTCTGCCTCCTATAATGAGATTATCATATGAGGATCATCAAACTTCAAATGCAATGTTCGATTGCTCGAATCGTGATTTCTATGAGTTTTGAAGTGGTATGGTTCCTCCAGATAGAGAGTCGTGAATCATTCCTCCAAAAACAAATATAAAAAAATAAATCACTACGTGGGAAAACAAAGTCTATGCGAATTGTTTCTTAACATCGCAGGGTGATTGGTCAACAGTGTAGACTTAGGTCTGCAGCTTGTTGAAAGAGAAAAAATTGACAAAATCAAGATTTATGCACGCCAAGCAATGAAGCATGTTGGTATTATTGCTGATTTTATTGAAGCTTGTATTATCATCGAAGCCACGAATGTATTGCGAGTAGTCACGAAACTCGACGAATGTATTACGGTGTCATGAAACCCGTGCAAGGAGAATTGCCGTTTTGAAAAGCCTATGTGTAAAAGTCATCGTAGAAATAAGGAATTAGAAGTTACTATTTTCAAATGGAAAAAAAATTCCACAAAAAATCATTAAAATATTGCATGATGTTTTGTAAAGGTAGAGGAAGCATGTAGAGGCGGATTGGAGGGCTTCGGTGTTGTGAACGATCCATCATGCTTAAGTGGTTGTTGTTGGCGGTTGTGGCACCCATTTGGGTCATTTTCTGCAATAGTATTATGGCGGACATCCGAATCATGGCGGATCAAGTGCTTGCCGGACGGTGGTGAGCGGTGCCATTTGTTGAAAAATATTTGAGCATTTTGATGCTCGCAACCGGGTGCAGTTTGGCATTTTTTCATCTCTTGTTTTGTGGAGGTTTTGAAATTTTGTGGAGAAATGTTTGTGGAGCATTTTAAATCCTATTGTGGGATTTAAACCTTTGGTCAGCAGCACGGTGAGCATGGAGTGTTTCTTGAACTACATGCAAGTGTGTAGTCGATCGGTCTAGTGTGAGAAAAAGTGCAGACTAGACATTTGAGATTCTCGTTGTTCGAGTTGACGGGCAATGAGAACAAATTGGAAGATTATAAAAAGATCTCGTATGTATAAAGTCGACGAAAGTGGATGGAGAGCTCGATCGAAAAGCCTTGAAGAATATTTTTGAATGGAAATTGATGGATGTGTCTAATCGTCCGTGTAAAGGTAAACTCGTGGGCCAAATGAAATCATGTTGGTACTTTGTGTTTTAACCAAAGTATAGAATGTTAATTGGAAGCTGAATATATGATGTTTGAAAATGGGTTTTAACAAAGTGTATTTGTATATTTGAAAGTTAATCAAAGGGGTATTTTATTATGGTTTATAACCATAATCTTAAAAAGGAGATCAACTTCCACATGATAGGATATGGTAGTGGAAAATTTTGTAGCGACATGTGAAGTTAAAGCTCCCGGATCCATCAAGCGGAAATACATCTAGTGTGCGACACAAGTGTTCTATGAAAGGAGGAAGAGGAAAGAGAATAATACAATGACATAAAGGATGAAAAGGAAGCAACAAAAGACAAAAAAAGTTGTGCAACAAAAGCATGGTAAATGAAGAAAGGTATGAGTGTGTGTGTGTAATAATTCCATGAACAAGTATCCCCAAATCATTAAGTGGTTCGCATTGGAAAGTTTTTCAAAGTAAAGCGAGTCTTAAGCAAAGTTAGATGAGTCTTGAGTGAAATTGTGATTGTGAAGGTATATGTACCTCAATGTAAGCCTATAGAGGCAAGAGGAAGTGTAACCTTTAAAATTGCGATAGAGCTTAAAACCATTATGTAATAATCTTGATCTATCAAAAAACTATTTGTAAAGGTTTTCATCATGTATCGAGAAAGTGATAGAAAGGCAACTGTGGAGAGAGAATCTACAAATAATGAGTTGCATGGAAGTGCGGGAAAAAGCTGCTCGCGCTAAAATGATGAGCTTATGGTATGAAGGGCATGCGAATATTCACGCGTGATAACGATGACACAAAAGAGTGAAATACGGAGAGTTGAAATTTCAAAGACAAGGTTTATTAATAACCTTGAAGGTATGATCATTCATTTCAAAGAGGTATTTTGAATGTTGAAAATTGAACGGTTTATTTATTTTCACCATAAAATAAATCTTGGGAAAATGGATTGCATTTCAATTTAAAGACTAAGTATCATGTGAAATGATAATGGAAGACCGATGATATTTCCATAAGAATAGAGCATGAGAGAGAATGAAGATTTTACATCGGGGAAATGTATTAAGGGTGGATGTTCATTGGAATATTGTATAACTTAAATTAGAGTAAAAATATCAACTATTGTAATTATTCGGTCAAGCTATGAAGTCAAATCAGATTTTAAGGTCGATCAAGTTAAACCATTGAATTATTGTACAAGAGGGTGTATTTTCTTCCAAGATGAAGAGTTGATGTAAAGTATGGAGTTAAAGAGTCGTAAGCCAAGTCAAAGGTTTGAATGTAATTGGGTGCATGATCGGCGGAGCCCGACACCCAAAGAGTTGGTCGCCGTAACACATGAAATACTACGAGCTTGTTGTTTTGCAGCAAAGAGGAGCAAGAGAGTTGCTAGAATTGATTCCAAGATAGAGAACTAAAAGAGGTCAAGCACGGAAGAGAGCTTGTATTGCTGAATGGCATGTATGGAGGCTTGTTGAAAAGAGGATTCAAATGAAATCCACATGTGAACAAATGAAGTTCACAAAGGAGAGAGAAGATGACTCGGTGATAGTCATTTCGGAGGTTCCCGAGAAAGACATGAGTAGAAGGAAGAACAAGGAAAATACCAAGGAAAATGGAATATGTAAGTAGTTGATCGATGAAGAGTATGAGTGGGAGAAAGCTGAGATAATAGTTCACCTTGAGTTATTGATGGAATTTTTGTAGAGAAACAAGAGAGACCGAGACGTGGTTGGACCATGAGGAAGAAAGTGAAGTGGCGTAGACTACACACAAAGAGGGAACAATAGGTAAACATATAGTTGACAGAAGAGCCGAGGAAGCTCGAGTAGATGATGGATGTGCAATTAAGATGTGGAGAACTCAGAGAGGCGAGTTGAAAATAGAAGTTTCCATTTGTGGCCCGTAAACGGGGGTGAAATTCGCGGGTGAAGAGATCAATGAGAAAGATCTCATGGACTATTGGAATAGTTAAGAAGAATTGGAAGATATGTTGACAAGAAAAGCAGATGAGAATATGAAGCCTTGTATTTTTAAATCTCAGCAGTTATGTATGTTTGCGGGATGTGCGGAAGATGGTGGACGGTATGGTGAAACTGTCACGGTGATGAATGAAACTCTTAAGGTAGAAGTATGAAGGAGAATGCCTTTCGGAGGAAGGTACCGATTTGTTGCAACAGGGAAGAAAGCATAAATGAATTCTTGTTTGGTATTAGACAACCCGATTGAAGTCGTTATGGAGAAGAAGCATAATGAAAATGCTGAAGTGATATTCCAAGGAGGTAAACAAATGAATTTGTTTAATGAAATTGCCGACACAATTTTTTCAATGTGATGATACAAAAACTAGGATAACTCGGAAGATTTCCCAGAACAAGAATGAAGCTGGAATGAAGGTTGTGATGAAATACGCTGAAGGATTTCACATGGAAATAGAGTTCTTGGAATAATTGCTCAAGGAACTCGAAGGAGAGATGAAACTTACGTAACTTGATACCTGAAGAGATTGCGAGTTGCCATGCATGATAGGGATGAAATGTTTTTAACATTTATAGAGTTGAGTGAATGTTATAACTTTTCAAATAATAATGTGGCTATAGGTACATAAGGAAACATAAATAAATATGATGTTGAAATCGGAGAAATTGAACGGAAAGTATGTGGAGATGAGATGAAAAATTAGGAGCGACGAAAGGAAGTTATGTCCATAGAGACATAAAGGACACAACAAGTATTGATCCAACAAAGGATAAATATTAAAGCAACCGACGAATTCAAAATAGGATCTGTTGAAATCCAAAAAAATCTATGATGAGATATTGGTGCTTGAAGCATCAAAAGAGGTCGAAAGGTCTCATCTTTTAAAACTAATATTTTGTTGATGAATGCGGGTACAACACCTGGGATGAGAAATTTGCTACTATAAAAGCAATCAATGACTATAGTTGTGATCAAGAAGAAATTCTTGATTATTCTTCATTTCGGAAAGTTGAGTGTTCAATGCAATTGGAGACATAAGCATCAAACAAAGAGAAGTTATTCCAAGAAATCAGCGAGAATTAATTGTTGTAAAGACCGGTGGAATCCAATTGACAAAGTAAGTGACAAATTTCAAAATGAAGTTGATACTTTAAAGGACCAACACTGAATAGAGTTTGGAATCATTAAGGGAACAAGTCATCAAGACTTGTGGTTGTCGCATTATTACGATAAAAGTGGCAGAACTCATAGGCAGCGAGTCTATGGAAACTTCTCTACATGGGAAGTCTGATGCGGGGAGCATCCTCGCTTGATTTTTCATTAAAATATTGTGTAAATAGGGGGTGATGTATTTTTTAATTATTTTATCAATTATTATGCTCATTTTTAATAAATTGAGAGAAAAAATGTGAATGTTAGGATTATTGTAAATATTATTTTAATAAATTGAGGATATGAGTGGAGTGAGTTGAGGTAGATAATTTAGGGATCAAGAATTCCTTCAATAGAACTTAGTTGAGTCAAATAAGGGATAAATCTATTTTAGATTTTGGTTGAGATTTATGTGGAGCAAATCATGGATTGGAGTTAATTCATAATTATGTATAAATGTGAGGATTGTGTGAGGATGAAAGACAGTGAGAAATACGTGAGAGAGAGAGAGAGAGAAATGGTGTGAGAGTTTATGTGAAGGGTTGAGAGCTCGAGATGCCCACAAATGTAATATTCGGGCAATTGGTTTGAATCTGTAATTTTCCTGTTATTATTGTATGCCGGTATGTTATTTGTGTTGGCTCTCTCTTCTTTGTATATTTTTTTGAGCTGAATTAAAATGTGGTTTTTAATGACGAATTTGATGAAGTTCCCATGTTAAGGAAACACGCACTCTATTATGCACAAGGATCTATTTTATACATGTATCCCCGCATCACTCGTAAAATTTTCTAATTATATAATCGATAGTTATCATCCATGTTGAGCCTCTATTTTTTCCTTGTTTTATATCACCTTTTACTTGAAATCACTCATGCTTTTGTTTAGCTTGAATAAGTCATTGTCATAGTTTTGTGCATTCTCGGAAAATAATAAGTAAGTATTTGCTATTCCTTTGTTTTAATGAGATTTAAACATTAAAGGCATATTTAATAATAGTTTGTGTGTTTGCAGGGTTTACAAAGTTGGTTATATGCCTATTACGATAGAGCGAAGTTCCCGCACCACACGTTCCTTCACATAGTACAAGAACACATTCCTGCACCCAACATTTTGGCTCAACGTTGCTAGGGAGGCGATTTGATTTGGTAAGAATTTTCTGTTGATGCAATAAGGGTAAGTCTGACTTTATATTTTTTGTTTTTATGCAAGTGTGGTGAGCTTTATTTCAACTAATAACTTTTAAAATCAATTATATTCAGATCCTAATCTTTAACGTTATATCATTTTTGAGGTGTTGTAAGAACCCACCGTTACTAATATGTGTGTGGAGACAGGGGACTATCAATAAACCAGTATGGACTTGAAGATGATAAATATGAAGGACCTATCACAAGCCCTAGCGCTTGCTTGGGATCTGGACCTCTACCTATCGGGAAGAGAACTTTTTGACAATATTCAAGAGCTAGTCCATTTCTCCACCATCACAAGAGGATTTGGAAGTCTCTTTTGGTTTCCCCTGACCAATCATCTAAGGAGATAAATGAGTCATGTACTATAATAAATGGATAATATCCACTAGAACCCGAGATCGAGGAGTTCTTGACATGTCTATCGAGTAGATCCAGAATGTAATCAAGAGACTACTCACCCTACGTGAGAATAATCAACATGACATGGAAGAAGAGGATGAGCGAAGATGGGCCAAATCAAGAAATGGGCCAAGAATACCATGATCATATCGAACATTGGTTCCGAACAATGACTCAAGCGAGGGAGTATTCTTTTCTTTTAAAACTCTTGTTGTCATATCAAGTACATTGGTTGGTTTTTCATGCTCATGTACACTTTCAAGTTTGTATGATAAATTTGAGCATGAATATATATTTTCACCGATCCGTACATGGCTTCATTGGAAGTATGCCTACACTTAAAGCTGATATTTCTCTTTTTAAAAAATAGGTTAGGGTAATGAATAAAGATGAATAACAACACTCTTGAACTTGTGATTTCATAAAAGCACATGACTTTTTGAAATTTTTTTTATTACGCATTCTCATGGCAAAACTTGTCAAAAGTTCTTTACACTTAATGCTTCATATTTTTTAAAGTGACTTTGATTGATATGTATTGTTATAAGTTACATGTAATACTTTTCTCTTATTCCAACAAAATATCATCCGTGAAAATCTTTTCAAATTCCTCTTCGAAGGGACCAAGTGAAAAACCTCCTATGGTGGACCACGCTCTACAAAAATCTAATAAGCTTTCATAAAGAACCCTAGCATGATAAACTCAAGGAATATTTTTGGTCATTATTTGAGATGATTTTTTTATAAGTTCTTAGGGTAGCATGACCAACCGATGAAAGAATAAACTTTTCACGCCATCCCGCACTCTTAAGGAGTAGATTTTCTTCCCCACCTATTAAGTAATCCATCCAGGGTTAATCATAATCGTAGTTTTTTTTTAAAACATAAACGAATTAATTGAAGGATAGGAGGTCTCTATTGTGAGCCGACCTACTATGATCATGGGTCCTAAGGAATATGACATCGCCCAGTACGTGGTCACCAAGCCAAGGTAATGGATTTCAGCTTGGAAACTCGGAAGACGAGAGTATCATCATGAGTCGGCTCATTCATTCTTGTTAGTTCTCGTGAATGGCGTTGTCGTTATGCTCGGTTAGCAAGCCGAGACAATGTACTTCAATTAACTTATAAAAAGAGAAAAATTAAATTTTCATAAATAAATCTGAATCTATATCTAATAGGTGGGACAAAATCATTTCGTAAAGTTAAAAGGTATCCTGTCGAGGCTATGGACGCCTACTATGCTACAGGGGCCATGCCCGTGGTATTAAAGTTGGCTCTACACTATAATTCACTTGATTTGATTTTTCTTTCCATGAACTTACTACCAATCTCTTCGAGAATGGCTTTAAAAATCCTTCCATTGTTATGCCTTGGAGTTCTATCTTTTTGAAATGATTTTTTATGGACGTGAGGACCCTTAGTGTCGGTAATTCATCGTGCCCAGACAAGAAAAGCTTTAACTATACATGGATGATGATAAAATAATCATTATGGGAAGGTATTAATATGTTTACCCTGTAACACTATATCATTTAAATCATGTCACTCATGTTTATAATGAGGATGTTAAAAGTGAAACTTTTGATCATGGATGCCTTCAAGATATTATTTTTTGAAAATTTTAAAAGTTGTCTCTTTTTTCTCAAGCATGCACCATCCTTGCAATTTGGTATTTTTTGTCTAACAAATTTTCTTGGAATTAGTATAAATAATCAAAGAGTCCAAAAAACACTTTGTTCTTGAAACAAGCTTTATCTAGCGTAGGAAATGTGATCACATAGGATTGCAGGAAATATCTTTACGAATGCCCATAAATGTTTTTAATCTTGCTTTTTGCAAGGGAGGAACAATGCGACAATTGATTTCCTTGCATGAGGACATGCAAGAAGGTCAGCATGGGGGGATGTTGGGCCTCTGTTTTGCCTTGTTTTATATCACCTTTTACTCGAAATCACTCATGCTTTTTTTTAGCTTGAATAAGTCATTGTCATAGTTTTGTGCATTCTCGAAATAATAAGTAAGTATTTGCTATTCCTTTTTTTTAATGAGATTTAAACATTAAAGGCATATTTAATAATAGTTTGTGTTTTTGCAGGGTTTAGAAAGTTGGTTATATGCCTATTCTAATAGAAGAAAAGTTCTCGCACCACACGTTCTCGCACTAGTACGAGAACACATTCTCGCACCCAACAATCCCTCTAACCTTAGTCTCAACTATGCCTTCCTTATAACCGACATGCAACAACTATTTATAGCGAATTATCAGTTAAATGATTGATCTCTACTTGTGAATTAAATCATATTTAATTCACTTGACCTCTCATGAGATCACCACTCACTTAGAACTAGTTAACCTAATTTGACCTCAATTTATTGAGTTAACTAATTACAACTCACAAATAATTGTAATTGGACCCCCTTAAATCATGGGATAAATCTACATGTATCCTATCATACCCTCACCTAAAATTTCCTAAGATAACTCGGTCATTCCGACTTAGTTAACTAATACAAGCTATCATGAGATGAAATTACAATTTATCTTCCAATTTAATTAAGGGAAAATTAAATCAAAAGCCCACTTTGGGTACCATTTCTTGGTGCCATTTCAACATCTTGTTATGGGTTAAAAAAAATTGAGAATAGTTGTCAAATTTATTTTGCGATATAGTCTACCACCATTCTAGCCTTCGTGCCCTACACTTTTTAATTCGGATTAAGAGAAAGTTTCTTGTCACCAACCTTGTTAGGGGTAATCCATAAACCCACAAATGTAGGTTAGCGACACAAAACCAGGAAAAATTTTGAGGATAAAAATTTATATGAAACCTGAAGCTACCTTGGTGAATCTTATTAGCCCTTTAATGCAAACTCATGTAAAATATTTGTTGATATTTTTATTAAAAAATTCAAATTTCTAAGGATTTATATAATTTATATAAAAATCTTGCTATTTTTAAGGTAAAATTATTTTATCCTATATAAATCTACGTGAATCATTTTAGAAGAAATGGAAATTAATGAATATTTTTTTAGGGAAAAACAATAGGAAATTATCCCATGGGTGAAACTTAACTCTTAAAATTTTAACCTCTCCCTTCATTTGCAACCATTCATTGTAATTTTGATATAAACATTACATAGTCTAAGAGCTTATTTCAATTAGTTGTTTCCTCGTGTTTCTATATTTTTGGCTAGTTCCATGCTAATAGATGCTCGGTTTATTATTCCATAGATGTGACACACTAATCCATGTTGAAGGGATTAATAAGCATATCATACAAAAATAAGGGGAAGCATCTCTTGGGTTATGAAACATTGTGTGTATCTTTTATTTAACATGGGTTGGAAGATGGCGCCTATCAATTTCTAAGGGATAGACATAATATTAAGTGGGTTTAGTGATCGGGTGCTCAATGTTAAGCTAAAAAAATGTAAGTTCTTAGGATTGATTGGAACACGAACAGCGGTGAAGAGATAATCTCTAAGAACTCGACACAATTCATTTCATTGAAAATCGACTCCATATGAGGAAGATAGAGCCTCACTGTTCGTTTTCCTAAACAACTAAAAATTTTGCGTAGAAAAGGATAGAATGGTGACATGGTAGCCTAGTCGGTAAAAAAATATATTGTGGGAACATTCCCTTCAGCTTTTCCCAATCACACTCTGTGACAAGTGTCACTCATAGGATACGCCGGAAATTTGGGAAGGTGAAATTATTTTTATCCTAAGGTTGAAATAATTTTGTATGAGAGGTGCATTTTTTTTATTATATGGTCGAAAAAAGTCCAACCAGAGGCGGACACATGGTTCAGCTTAGGGGCACTCTGCATGCTCCCTTTGGTGGACCAAGGTATGGGTCGAAATATCATATATGTGTTATGGTGCAAAATATATGTTGGTGGGAAGGGTGGAGATCGGGGTTCGACTCCACAACCTCCCCCACACAACGCGCCCACGTTACCACTATACCACAACTTTGGATCTTAACACTATATGCCACTGAATTATATTTGAATACATATGTTTTGACCGTTGGGAGCCGAGGAGGGGGACAACCCCCCTCACCATATAACCTCATACGATGACCAAAGGTAGAGACTTATTGTAATGGTGAGATTAAAGTTTTAATGCAGGGTTTATTTAACCCATAAGCAAAATTTAATAACGCTAATCCTAATCTTGAAAATAAAAAACAAGAAAATCCAATAAAATCAACTCTTGTCATAGAGCAACCTTCGGTGATTTGTTTCTAACCCTCCATTCCCCGAAAGATTACAAATCGATAGAGGGATAGAAAAACAAATTTTGTTGCCTAACTATGATTTTCTAGATGAATTAAAAATGTCCGTATCAAAACTCCTTTGTTACATGCCATTGAAAAAGATTCCTAGCCTAGCTAAAACAATAAGAGAGTTTAGCATAAAAAAAGTTAGGAAGAAAAACAAAAGAAGTAAAACGGATCTCAGCTCATAGGAAAAAATTACAGTACATTATGATGGGAAAAATAGCCATTCAAAAATATTTGGACCCAGGAAGTCCAGCTAGTAAAAACAAATATCAATGGTATTGAGATTCCAAATACATTTACCAACTTAGGAGCAACCATAAACATCATGAGCAAACAAGTCATGGAACAACTTAGGCTTCCAAACCTTCAATATACACCAAAATTATTGCAATTAAAGCGTACATATCAATAATCAAGCCATATGGTGTATTAGAAGGCATATATGTGTCCTTAGACTCTTGGGAATATCTCAGTTGAATTCATGATCTTGACTCCCAAAAAAAACCTAGGGGGACATCTATTAATTTTAGGAAGACCTTGGTTAGCTACATCTCAGTGCTTTCATTAGTTGTAGATCTCGGTGATATGTTTATTTCTGATGGTAATTCAACAAAGAAATTCACTCTATATCCTCCAAAGAAAAAAATCACGTAAATAGAAAATGAAGAATGGATGGATGACGAAAATGATATACAACCTCTCTTTACTATTTCTCATATTAGTGAAGAAAGTCAAATTTTAAATTCAATAGAAAATTTTGAAACATCTTCACAATGTGAAGATGATCATAATTTTCAAGAACAATGTAATATTGAATACTTGTCATCCAGAGATATGTAATTATATTCTATGGAAGAATTTGGTAACTACGTAGTTGAAATATTTTCAGGAAAAATATTTAAACATAAACAAAAATTTGGAGAAATTCCAACAAGAAGAGTTAATCAAAACATTGCAAAAAACATTCTTCTACATATGCATGGGAGTACATTGACATGAAGGGAATTAATCCCGAAACTTGCATACAACATATCTACATTGAGGAAAACTCTAGGCCTATCGGACAACCTCAAAGAAGGATGAATCCAAATCTTAGGGAAATTGTGAAAGAATAATTGCCAAAATTCGCCGAATGTAAAATTCATTCATCCAATTTTAGACAAGTCAAGGTTTCTCCCTTGGTGATTGTACCTACAAATAATGGTAAATGGAGGGTATGGATTGATTATCAAGAACCCGAATTAGGCTACTCTAAAAGATCATTTCCCATTACCTTTCATAGATCAAGTATTATATACATTATAAGAGAAGAAGTATTTCTCATTCTTGGATGGTTTTAGTGGTTACAATCAAATTCAAGTAGCACCCGAAGGCCAAGACAAAACTCCATTCACACCGTCCATGGGGAACCTATGCTTACCGAGTACATTGTTTTTGGGACCGTGCAATGTATCCGCAACATTCCAAAGAGTAGTATTAGGCATTTTCTCAAATCTAATACATGATTGTGTTGAAGTATATATGGATGATTTTACGAGCTCATGGAAATTCTTTTGAAGAGGCTCTTGAAAATTTGGAAAAATATGTAAAGAAGCAAATCTTTCACTAAGTCATGAAAATTTTTTTACGATGTGTTATCACCTATTAAAATTCTCTAAATTCATTCAGTTCATACTTGTTCCTAAGTCATGGTATTAGATATGGTTTGAGTCTTTTTTATGTTTTATAGGGTCTAAGTCATAGGTTGAAAGTCTCATTTCATCACCAAATGAAGTTCACAAACCTTAATTTAATCCTTAGAAGTCTCATGCTACGTTTTGAAAACCATATTCTAAGTCTTTTTCAAAAAAAATTCGAATAAGCCACGAAACCACGTTTTCGTAGCGCGCTCAGTGTAAAAAACTGTTTCTGCGCTACGAAAAATGCTGGTATTTTCGTAGCGCAAAATCCTGAAATCACACTACCAACACTACGAAATCGGGGTTTCAGAATTTTCAGTTTAGCTGTCACATCCATCAACTTGGAGTTAAATTTTCATGATTAGTTTGTCACTCCACGATTATGTTGTCATTCCACGAATCATCCTTCATGCATGCAACCATCCAAAGCAGTTATGAAATCATTATGAGATTCATTAGCGGTCATTTGTCATTGGTCCTTTGCAAATTTGAAAAGGGAATTGGTTATCATTGTTTTTATTTCATGCAAAGAAAGCACTGCATGCATATCCATTGCTAAAAGAGAAGCTCATGATAAGATACCAGAACTCTCATTAAGTTTTCAAGCAAGGCAGAATTTTAAATCAAGCGAGGTTGAATTCAATTGGTGATTATGTCAGCAGTTTCGATTTCCAATCAAGTAAGTTTTAAAAGAATTGCGGACTGAAACAAGGTTTTTAATCAAGCGAGGCAGAATTTTCCATCAAGCGAGGCTAAACCCAATTTTCAAGCGAGCCAGTTCATCTAACAAAGAAGTTGATTACAGATTTGCTGAAGACACAGGGTTTTCAGGAAAACGATGACTGAAGAAAAAATAAATCACTGGTCTGGTCACTGCCTGTGGACAAAACCCAAATGTTTAGAAACTCTCACAAGAGATAAATTTGTTGAAGAAGCCTTCAAGAAGGTAGGTTGCTGGTGGTTCTGTGAAAAGCTTCAAGGAGGGCATAATCAGGTTACCAAATAATTTGCTACCAACTTCACAGAGTCAAACACAAAGGTTGGTTTTCTCAATTTTCCAATTTCTTCTGAAGTTATATCAGCAGTCACAAAGATTCCAAGAGGGGAGGAGAGATGGTTTAAGAATTTTAGGTTTGAAATGCAACCTTGCAAAATCTTTTTGAAACCAGAGTTTATGGATACTGATTTGAACAAAGCTGTGCCAAGAATTTATGTCAAGGATGCATTTGCCAATCTGCTCTACAATACCCAAAGGGAATTCACTTGCGAAGGGAGATACCACAAGGTGTACACTTATCACTTTAAACTCTTGTTGCATTTCATAAGAATAATCTCTCTAGACTTACCCTTATTTCTATTTCGAAGTCTAGCCAAGATGGCAGACAAAGTATAGATGAAATCCCAGGCATGTGAAACATCATTATTTCATCATGGTCTAGTCAAGTTAATAGTTTTCCATGAGCTTCAGAAAGTGAATAGAGAATGGTCTGATTTTCTCTTTTTGAGTGGAATAGGGGTTGAAGGAACAGGTGCTAGCCCTCAAGTCAAAGAAACATCTTCATCAAAGACTACTGAACTTGTAGAATCAAAATCAAAGAGGTTTTTCAAGCTTAAGACCAGGAAACAGGTTAAGGAACCTATGATAAAAACATCACTGAATATCCAAAGGACTCCTAAATCTTCACAGAAAAAGAGAACTCAGGTTAAAGAGACAATTCAAAAACAGTCAACTAGTAAAACAGCCCAGAAGAAGTTGACTAGGAATCAAAAGTCAAAGGAGAAGGGTAAGGCTATGGTCACAGCTGAAAATTTGCAATTAAGAGGAGGCTTTAATGATATATTACAAGCTATTGACATTGAAGAGTCTCCCCTGGTTCAAGCAGAGTTCATAAAGTTGGATACAGGTGGAAAATCAAAGAAGTTGAAAACATTCAAAAAATTAGACTTTGAGGATGAGGTGTCACAGTTTGTTTTTAAGCCTAGAAAACCATTGACTAGGAAGTCTAAGAAAATGCAGCAGCCAGAAATGGAGATAGACCAAATAGGAGGTGAGGATGCAAATGTTTTTGAAGAAACCATTAATACATCATCTCAAATACTTGAAGAAGACAGAAACAGAGTTTTTAATACTCAGAGAGAAAGGAGTCGTTATGAGGAGGTTAAAGACAAACTCAGACTTGCAAACATTGAGATTGATAAATTGAGGAAAAAAGTGATTTTGCATGTTGTAGAAAGGTCAAAATTTGAGAGGTTGAAAGGTCTGTGGGAGCTAGAAAAGGTTTCAAACAGTGAGTCAATAAGCAGTCAAGATCAATTCTTCATATGGACTGTCCCTGCAATCAAGGAAGAAAATTTCATAAGGATGTTTAATACCAAACTAAGAGCTAATAATAGAAGGCTTAAAAGGCAGGTTGAAGACCTTGAGATGCAGCTAGCAAAGCCTAAATATCAACCACAACCAAAATGAGTGTAAACAGTAAGTCACATCTCCTAACACATTTTTGAGGTTATGTGGAAATATTTCATTTTTTATGCAGTTCAAAGTTGGTTTTTGTTGATTATGAAAGCCTATATATATAACTGGAAGGATGGAAGTAAAGGTCTAAAGCTTTAAATTTTGGAAACAAGCTGTGAAAAGATAGACACAGTAGTTTCGTAGCGCGCTATGAAACTGTTGTAGGTGTCATACACAGCAGTTTCGTAGCGCACTACGAAACTGCTGTAGGATGCAGTTTGATTGATTTTGAAATTTTTCAAAGGGTGAAAGGGAATGTTTGTCAAAACTTGATGCTGCTATAGGATGTATAATGACCATAAGTGAAGATATAATTGCAAAACAAAGAAAAATGCAGATTCCAAGAAAGGTTTTCAAAGGTGAAGTTCTGCACTACGAAAACAGTAGACAGTTTTGTAGCACAGCAATGTTAACAGTTTTGGGCATTTCCTCAAAGGTTTTTTTTGGGAAAAGCTGGAAGGATGAAGTCACAGTAGCTTAATAAGACTTTGTCACATGTTTTGAGCATAAGTTAGTCCGTAGATGGTTTGAAGAAACATAAATGAAACACCATAGCTATTTTGCAGGGAGCATGTTCCTATTTTTCAGGGAAAATAAGAGGTAAATCAATACAGTCAAACAACAAGGAGATGGACATCATCAAGGTCGAAGTTTAGGAGGAGCAACTGTCAGATAGAAGATTTAATTCTTAGATAAGGTTGTTAAGTTATAATAAAGAGTTTTAATCCTAGTTGTGTTAAGACTCTAGAACAGCTAGTTTAACTGTCAGATGTAATTAAAGTTTGTTTTAGCAGCTGATAGGTGTCAAGCTAGAAAATTCGAATTCTCTCAAGTGTGTGGAGAGAATCCAAGAAATGTAATGATGACTCTATAAGAG
Source organism: Pinus albicaulis (assembly GCA_034641835.2). NCBI lineage: Eukaryota > Viridiplantae > Streptophyta > Pinopsida > Pinales > Pinaceae > Pinus > Pinus albicaulis. Next base: position 357,696 of record JAXQQM020060530.1, on the reverse strand, counting down.
AGAAGAATTCGAATTGCATAGGGTTGGAAATTTTCATAAGCAAGCATACTGTTGTTGTAGCAAAAACTGTGTTTTTATGTTAAATACAGAGATATTGGTTTCATCACTCAGGATTCAGAAAGGGTTTTTGATGTTTGATATTCTTATGGTTTTCCTCTTTAAATTACTTGTAGTGGCATGAATGTATGTTACTTATAATTCACTGAAGGTGCTCTAACTTCCTTCATATGTTCATGAACTATGTTTATCTTCTGTCCTACTGTTCTGTTGATGCATCTAAACCCTGAAATGCCCTGACTTCCATATGAAGTTGATACTCATGTTTTTTGAAAAAAAACTTGACTCCATAAGCCCAATAGATGTTTTTTGTTTATCAGTACAACCAATTATCCATTTTTACCATTTTACTCATAGAGTTAGCCATCTAATCCTTATTTGAAAATCATAAACCTATTGAGAGAGCCCTCTCAGGTTGAGGAGGCTAGGCCTCAACTAAAAGTTTGGTTTGAAATAGTTACTCAGAGTCTTCTTGATCAACAGCCTATCAGGGTTTGATTTTGAGATAACATTTTGGTGTGTCTGCTGGGAGCCTAAAGATTATTCATTCCTGAAATCAAGAAGCTGAACTTCTGAAGGTAGCAGGAGCTTAGAAAGTTTTTCGAGGCTGCAATCTACCTTGGTGACTCCATACATTTTTCAAAGTTTAAAGGTGGCTTCGAGAAGGAGATACACACGGAGCAATCCTGATCCCAATCCACCTACCACTGTGGACAATCTAAACACTATTTCAAAAAGTCAAAGAATTTCAAAAATATCAGGTACTCCATCTCATTCAAAATATTTGTCCTATGAAATATTAAGAAGTCCTGAAGATAAGAAAGTTGATGACAAGATTCATGAAGTGTTTCTTAGATCTAAAAGTGAAAAATAACTTATTGATGTTATCTTAGACTTGCAAAAAAGAGGAATTGACACTTCAACCTTAGTGACACAAGAAGACAAGGAAGATTTTTGGGAAGTTGTTACCTCTGAACTACTACTAGAAAAAGAGTCTTTAGATAAACTCAAAGAAACTGATCCTTTCGAAGTCTTGCTGAAATCCAAAGCTGGTTTACCCCTTCCAAATTGGAGTTCTATTGTCAGTGGCTTACAAAAACCAAGCAGTTCTCCTCATATCAGTTCTTCATCTTCTTTTTCTGCCCCTCCTACAACTATTTTTCATCCTCCAGTCATGGCTGCTCCTGCTAGGTATGCACCACTTGTACTTCCTGCTATTTTGCATGACCTTCCTAGTAAATATGCTGTTAGGATTCCTACTTGGGGTAGTGATGAGGAAATTTCAACAGAGGAATTTGTAGACAGATTTAATGATTTTATAGACAAGGAAGAATTTGATGATGAGGATGTGAATTTAAGGTTATTTGCACAGAGTTTTATTGGTGAAGTTAGAAAATGGTTTAAGGCCCTTGCACCAGGCAGCATTAGAACTTGGAATGATTTTGAAGACAAATTCTTAAGAAAATGGGGTAATAGAACCAATCCAGTCCAAGCAGTCACTGAATATAACAACCTTTGGAGGGCAGTTGATGAATCTATCCAAAAAATTTCAAAGATATTTAATAAAGTTTTTGACTCAATTCCAGCTCATTTGAAACCTACGGAAGCCTTAGCACAAATGAGATATGCTAGAGCATTTGACTATGATTTTTCTATCCTATTGAGGGAAAGAGAGTCACCTACACTTGCTGAAATGCAGATTGATGTAGTTAAGGTTGAGGTAAACATGATAGCTGCTAAAAAGTAAAAAATGGGAAAAACTAAGTTGAAAGAAGAAGAGAAACCATCTACCTCAACTTCTGAAGACAAATTTGATTCAATGATGAAAACCATGGAGAAGTTGATGGATAGGTTAGCTCTTGGTAACACTTCTGATCCTCCTGTGCAACATGAACCTCAATTTAGAAATCCACAATTTAGGAGACCTCAAAATCAGCAAAGGCCGAGAGAGAACAGAAATCAGCAAGCTGACCCTCCAGTGAGACCTCCTTTTCAGCAAAATTTGATAGATGAAGAAGATGAACCTGAGATTCCTAAATAATCCATCCATTGTCTTGACGAAGAAATGTCAGGAATGTTCTTGACTGAAGAAGAGCATGATGAGTCAGATTTGGCTAATCAAGGAGAAGAACCATCAGATTATTTTAAAGGGTATCAACATGCTATTTTCGAGATGAAAAAGAAATATAATCTCAAAAGTAGAAATGTGCCTATCATTTCAAACAAAGCACAACCCAAGAAAGATTCTCCAAAGGCTACTGAAGCTAAGAATGATACCCCAAAGGTGGCTGAAGGTAAAAAAGATATTCCACTTGGTAAGAAAGACACTCAACTTCCTCCTCTTGTCAAAGACGCTGAAATTATGTTTATGTTTTCAACCTTGAGAATGAAATTTTAAAGATTAAATTATCATTCCCTTTCAGTGAGATTCTCAAGGTGAATGAATATAGAAGTAAGATATTTAAGATGTTGAATTCACAACCAAGCGCTGCTGATATCTTGAATGTCCAAGAAGACAATCCTACTATATATTTGGGTCCAATGTTAGAAGATGATCAAAATGAAGAGTTTCCTCATTTTTATGTAAGCATTAGTATTCATGATATGGCTTTGCATAATTCTATGTTAGATTCAGGAGCTTCTCATAACCTCATGCCCAAGGTTATCATGGAGAGAATGGGATTGCAAATCACAAGACCGTATAAGGATTTGTTTTCTTTTGATTCCAAGAGGGTTCAATGTATTGGTCTATTCAAGGATGTTGTTGTTGGCCTCACACAAATTCCAACAAAGACAGTTGTTATGGACATTGTTGTAGCTGATATTCCGCCAAAATTTGGTATGCTATTGTCAAGATCTTGGGCAGCAAAAATCAAAGGCACAATGCAGATGGATCTTTCCTATGCCACTATTCCTATTTTTGGTGAGCAAAGGAGGTTGTATCGGGAGACTAGAATGGCCTACATGGTAAACAGTAAGGATAAACCTCAAAATTTTCCTATTTATGCCTTTGATACTGAACTTGGATTTTCCATTCTTTTCAATTAATCAGCTGATAGTGTTGAGGAAGAAATAAGAGCAGAAAATTAGCATTCGGAAAATCAACATGCAGAAAATCGACAAGTAAATGACGAAGAGATGGAGGAATGGTCATCATTATACTTTGATGGATCAGCAGGAAAAGAAGGGGCGGGAGCAGGGATTTGGATTAAAAATCCAAATGATGAGAGTAATTTTTACTCTTACAAACTGAATTTTGATTGCACAAACAACATGGTTGAATATGAATCTTTGATTTTGGGTCTAGATATTTTGAAAAATATGAAGGCTCGAATTATTTATGTTTTTAGAGATTCTGAATTGGTTATTAGACAAGTTGAAGGTGTCTATCAAAAGAAGGATGTAAGAATGAGGGTTTACAAAAATTTAGTTTTAGACATGTTGGAAAACTTTCAGTCTTATTCCTTCATAGTCAGAACTAGAGATCAAAATTCTATTGTTGATTCCCTTGTTTTTTCCACAAGTTTTTTCATTATTCCTATGCATTCAAATGAAAAATATGAGATTTAAGTTCGTCATAGGCCAGCTATACCAGAAAATATCATAAATTGGCAAGTTTTTGAAGATGATCAACAGGTAAAGAATTTTATTGAGCTGAAAGAGGAATTTGAAAATAAACATGTAGATCAGCAAAATATGCTTGTTGAGCCTAAAGAAAATTCTGAAGTTTTTCAATTGAAGAATAATTGAATACCAAAAGGTCTTATTCCTCTTGAGAAATTTTTTGATCAAAATGATGTGTTTAAAGCACCAAAATTACAAGTTGATGAAGAGGAAGTAGATAGCGGTAATCTTGGTACATTAGCTTTGCCTAAAATGATAAAAATTTCAAAAATTATTTCAACTGATGTGAAATTCAAATATATTGAGATGATGAGAAGGTTTATGGATGTTTTTTCTTGGATTTATTCTGATTTAAAGCAATATGATCCTTCCATTATTCAGCATACTATTCCTATGAAGGAAAATGAGAAGCCTTTCAAGAAGAAATTGAGGAGAATTAATCCTCTTCTCATGCCATTGATTGAAAATGAGGTTAAGAAAATCTTTGATGCAAAGATCATTGTTCGAATCAAATTTTCAAATTGGCTTGCAAACTTAGTTCCAGTAAGGAAGAAGAGTGGAGAAATCAGAATTTGTATTGACTTCAGAAATTTGAATAAGGCTTCACTAAAGGATAACTATCTTCTTCCTAAGATGGATTCAATTCTGTAAAATATTGTTGGTTCACAAAGGATGTCTATGCTTGATGTCTATGCATCCAGATGATCAAGAAAAAATAGCCTGAACACAACACCATGGGGTGCATTCATGTACGCTAAAATTCCCTTTGGTCTCATGAATGCGGGAGCCACTTGCCAAAGAGCAATGGACATTGCTTTTTCTAAAGAAAATGATAAGTCGGTAGTTATTTATCTTGATGATATCACAGTCTATTCAAAGAAAGAAGAAGATCATTTGAAACATCTAGAAAAAATTATGCTGAAATGTAGAAGGTTTGGTATCTCTCTTAATCCTACTAAAAGCATATTTTCTTTAACATCAGGAAAATTACTTGGTCACATTATTTCTGAAGAAGGAATTAGGATTGATCCTAATAGAGTTAATGCAATTCAAAAAGTATATTTTCCAAGAAGTAGGAAAGAGATTCAATCTTTTCTTGGGAAAGTGAATTTTGTTAGGCGTTTCATTCCTAACTTTGTTGAGATTGTCAAAGATATAAAAAGGATGTTAAATAAAGGAGTTGGCATTAAATGGAAAGCTGAAGCAAAGAAATCATTTGAAGAAATCAAGAGGGCACTCACACAAGCACCGGTACTCATCAGTCCAGATTTTTCCAAAGAATTTCTGGTTTTTACATTTGCTTCCGAAAACACAATTGCTGGAGTTTTTCTATGAAAAGGAAAGCAAGGTATTGAAAAACCTATTTCTTTCTTTAGTAGGACATTAGAAAATGCTGAGCTGAAGTATAATATTCTAGAGAAGCAGGCCTATGCTTTGGTGAAAGCTATAAAAGATTTCAGAATTTATGTTTTGCATTCGCACATCATAGCATATGTTCCAAGTGCTATGGTAAAAGACATTCTAACTCAGGCAGATCCGGATGGAAAGAGGGGAAAATGGATCACCAAATTGTTGGAATATGATATAGACATCAAACCAACGAAGTTGGTGAAGGGACAAGGCCTGGCGAAACTAATGACTCAGTCAAATCTAGACTGTCTTGACATAAATTTGAATGCAGAAATATCATAAATTTATGAAAATGAAGAAGAATTGGTCCAAATTGATGAGAAATTTCTTACTTCAGAGTGGTATAAGGATGTGGTTTTTGTTCTATAGCATAATAAAGATCCTGCCAATCTATCAAAGTCCAAAGTAAGGTTTGTTAAGCTGAAATCATTGCGATATTTTGTTTATGACAGAAATATGTTTTGGAAAGATGCAGGAGGAATTTGGTGGAATTGTCTACTTGAAGAAGAGGCTGAAAATATAATTAAATAATTCCATAAAGGTGATTGTGGAGGACATCATTATTGGAAAGCTACAACAAACAAGATCCTAAGAGCTGGATATTTTTGGCCAACAATGTTTAAAGAAATTTACAAAAAGATCGTTGCATGTCATGAGTATCAAATTTTTGAAGGAAGAAGAAAAATTGTACCTCTACCTTTGGTTCCTATCTATGTTGAAGCTCATTTTCAGCAATGGGGGTTAGACCTTATTGGAGAGATACATCCATCTTCATCATGGCAGCATCGCTAGATTCTTACAGCAACAGACTACTTCACCAAATGGATAGAAGCGATACCAACCAGGCAAGCTAATGACTTTGTAATTATTTATTTCTTAGAGAATAATATATTGTCAATATTTGGTTGTCCCATGAAGATTATAATAGATAATTCTCAAGCATTTAAGTCCAATAAAATGATAAATTTCTTCCATCAATATCACATCACTCTTGGACACTCTACAACATACTATCCGCAAGGTAATGGTCTTGTTGAATCATCAAACAAGAGCATTGTAAGAATAATAAAAAAGGTACTGTAGGAGAACAAGAAAGCTTGGCATTTAAAGCTAAAGTACGCCTTATGGGCTGATAGGATTTGTACAAATAGATCAATTGGAACTTCGCCATATGAATTAGTCTATGGGGCTGAAGTTGTTTTCCCAACATCACTTGGGGTGCCGGTTATGAAGTTAATTTAAGGACTTGAAGAAGAACCAAATGCCATCCAATGGAGGATAAACCAGCTAATAGCCTTGCAAGAAAAGAGAAATGAAGTCTATGACAATCATCATCATGTTCAAAACAGAATTAAGAATACATTTGATAGGAGGATCAAAGAGGACAGTTTTCAGATTCATGACAAAGTGCTGAAATGGGAGGCCAAAATTGAGGAAAAGGGCAAGCATGGTAAGTTTGAGAATTTATGGAAGGGTCCTTTCCAGATTGTTGGTTTTCATGGGAACAACACTTACATATTGCAGGAAATTGATGGAGGATCATATGTTGGAGGGCTTGTCAATGTCAGGTTCCTAAAGCATTATGTTTGTTGAAGTATCACAAATCACTCATGACATTGCATATATTCATCTTTGTCAGTTTTTGCTAATAAATGACAAGCTAAAACAGAAATCTTAAGCCTGAGGTGAAGGCCCAACAGTTTGAAGAAGATGCTTGTCAACAAAATTTCTGTTGTTTTTTTTTTTTTTTTTTTAATGGATAGCACTAGAGCTGCGAGTTCTTAGTGTACCACAGGGGCACACTATCCCAAGTGGAGCCAGGGCACACTATCCCAAGTGAAGCCACTGTTATCACTATTAAAATTCTCTAAATTCAGTAAGTTCATACTTGTTCGTAAGTCATGGTATTAGATAGGGTTTGAGTCATTTTTATGTTTTATAGGGTCTAAGTCATAGGATGCAAGTCTCATGTCATCACCAAATGAAGTTCACAAACCTTACTTTACTCCTTATAAGTCTCAAGCTACGTTTTGAAAACCATATTCTAAGTCTTTTTCAAAAAAAATTTGAATAAGCCACGAAACCACGTTTTCGTAGCGCACTCAGTGTAAAAAATTATTTTTGTGCTACGAAAACGCTGGTCTTTTCGTAGCGTAAAATCCCGAAATCACACTACAAGTGCTACGAAATCGAGGTTTCGGAATTTTCGGTTTAGTTGTCACATCCATCAACTTGGAGTTAAATTTTCATGATTATGGTGTCAGTCCACGATTATGGTGTCATTCCACGAATCATCCTTCACGCATGCAACCATCCAAAGTAGTTATGAAATAATTATGAGATTCATTAGTGGTCATTTGTCATTGGTCCTTTGAAAATTTGAAAAGGGAATTGGTTATCATTGTTTTTATTTCCTGCAAAGAAAGCACTGCGTGCATATCTATTACTGAAAGAGAAGCTCATGATAGGATATCAGAGCTCTCATTAAGCTTTCAAGCGAGGTTGAATTCAATTGGTTATTATGTCAGCAGTTTTGATTTCCAATCAAGTAAGTTTGAAAATAATTGTGGACTGAAACAAGGTTTTTAATCAAGCGAGGCAGATTTTTCCATCAAGCGAGGCTGAACCCAATTTTCAAGCGAGCCAGTTCATCCAACAAGGAAATTGATTACAGATTTGCTGAAGACACGGAGTTTTCAGTAAAAATATGACTGAAGAAAAAATAAATCACCGGTCTAGTCACTGCCTGAGGACAGAACCCGAAGGTTTAGAAACTCTCACAAGAGATAAATCTGTTGAATAAGCCTTCAAGAAGGTAGGTTGCTGGAGGTTCTGTGAAAAGCTTCAAGGAGGGCATAATCAGGTTACCAAAGAATTTGCTACCAACTTCACAGGGTCAAACAAAAATGTTGGTTCTATCAATTTTCCAATTTCTCCTGAAGTTATATCAGCAGTCACAGAAATTCCTAGAGGGGAAGAGAGATGGTTTAAGAATTTTAGGTTTGAAATGCAACCCTGCAAAATATTTTTGAAACCAGAGTTTATGGATACTGATTTGAACAAAGCTGTGCCAAGAAGTTATGTCAAGGATGCATTTGCCAATCTGCTCTACAATATCCAAAGGTACTTCACCTACGAAGGGAGATACCACAAGGTGTACACTTACCACTTTAAAATCTTATTGCATTTCACAGGAATAATCTCTCTAGACTTACCTTTCTTTCTATTTCAAAGTCTATCTAAGATGGCAAACAAAGTTCAGATGAAAACTCAGGCATGTGAAATCTCATTATTTCATCATGGTTTAGTCAAGTTAATAGTTTTGCATGAGCTTCAGAAATTGAATAGAGTGTGTTCTGCATTTCTCTTTTTGAGTGGAATAGGGGTTGAAGGAACAGGTGCTAGCCCTAAAGTCAAAGAAACATCTTCATCAAAGATTACTGAACCTGCAGAATCAAAATCAAGGAGGTTTATCAAGATTAAGCCCAGGAAACAGGTTAAGGAACCTATGATAAAGACATCATTGAATATCCAAAGGACTCCTCAATCTACACAGAAGAAGAGAACTCAGGTCGAAAAGATAATTCATGAACAGTCAACTAGTAAAACAACTCAGAAGAAGTTGACTAGGAGTCAAAGGTCAAAGGAGAAGGGTAAGGCTGTGGTCACAAATGAAAATTTGCAATTAAGAGGTGATTTGAATGATATATTACAAGCTATTGACATTGAAGAGTCTCCCCTGGTTCAAGCAAAGTTCATAAAGCTAGATACAAGTGACAAATCAAAGAAATTGAAAACATCCAAAAAATTAGACTTTGAGGATGAGGTGTCAGAGTTTGTTTTTAAGCCTAGAAAACCATTGACTAGCCAGTCTAAGAAGATGCAGTAGCTAGACATGGAGATAGACCAAATAGGAGGTGAGGATGCAAGTGTTTTTGAAGAACCCATTAATACATCATCTCAAATACTTGAAGAAGACAAAAACATAGTTTTTAATACTCAGAGAGAAAAGAGTAGTTATGAAGAGGTTAAAGACAAAATCATGCTTGAAAACATTGAGATTGATACATTGAGGAAGAAAGTGAGAATGCATGCTGTAGAAAGGTCAAACTTTGAGAGGTTGAAAGGTCTGTGGGAGCTAGAAAAGGTTTCAAACAGTGAGTCAATCAACAGTCAGGATCAATTCTTCATATGGATCGTCCCTGCAATCAAGGAAGCAAAGTTCATAAGGATGGTTAATACCAAACTAAGAGAAAATAATAGAAGGCTTAAAAGGCAGGTTGAAGACCTTGATATACAGCTAGCAAAGCCTGAAGATCAACCACAGCCAAAATGAGTGTAAACAGTAAGTGACATCTCCTAACACATTTTTGAGGTTATGTGGAAAGATTTCATTTTTGATGTAGTTCAGATTTGGTTTTTGTTGATTATGAAAGCCTATATATAACTGGAAGGATGGTAGTAGAGGTTTGAAGCTTTAAATTTTGGAAACAAGCTGTGAAAATATAGACACAACAGTTTCGTAGCACGCTACGAAACTACTGTAGGTGTCATGCATAGCAGTTTCGTAGCGCGCTACGAAACTGCTGTATGATGCAATTTGATCGATTTTGAAAGTTTTCAAAGGGTAAAAAGGCATGTTTATTAAACCTTGATGCCGCTGAAGGATGTATAATGACCATAAGTGAAGATCCAATAGAAAAACAAAGGAAAATGAAGATTCCAAGTAAGGTTTTCAAAGGTGAAGTTCTACGCTACGAAAACAACAGATTGTTTCGTAGAGCAACAATGTTAATAGTTTTTGGCATTTCTTCAAAGGTTTGGTTTGGGTACAACTGGAAGGAAAAATTCACAAGAGCTTAATAAGACTTTGCCACATGTTTTGAGCACAAGTTGGTCAGCAGATGGTTTGAAGAAACATAAATGAAACACCATAGCTATTTTGCAGGGAGCATGTTCCTATTTTTCAGGGCAGATAAGAGGAAAATCAATACAGTCAAACAACAAGGAGATGGACATCATCAAGGTCAATGTTTAGGAGGAGCAGATGTCAGATAGAAGATTTAATGCTTAGATAAGGTTGTTAAGTTATAATAAAGAGTTTTAATCCTAGTTGTGTTAGGACTTTGGAACAGATAATTTAACTGTCAGATGTAATTAAAGTTTGTTTTAGCAGTTGATAGGTGTCAAGCTAGAAAATTTGAATTCTCTCAAGTGTGTGGAGAGAATCCAAGAAATGTAATGATGAATCTATAAGAGAGAAGAAGTCGAATTGCATAGGATTGGAAATTTTCATAAACAAGCATACTGTTGTTGTAGTAGAAACTGTGTTTTTATATATTAATACAGAGATATTGGTTTCATCACTCAGGATTCAGAAAGGGTTATGGTTGTGTGATATTCTCATATTTTTCCTCTTTCAATTACTTGCAGTGGCATGAATGAATGTTACTTAGAATTCACTGAAGGTGCTCTAACTTCCTTCATATGTTCATGAAATTTGTTTATTTTTTGTCCTACTGTTCTTTGATGCATCTAAACCCTAAAATGCCCTGACTTCCAAATGAAACTGATATTCATGTTTTGTGAAAACACACTTGAATCCATAAGCCCAATAAATGTTTGTTGATTATTAGTACAACCAATTATCCATTTTTATCCATTTTACTCATAGGGTTAGCTATCTAATCCTTATTTGAAAATCATAAACCTATTGAGAGAGCCCTCTCAAGTTGAGGAGGCTAAGCCTCAACTAAAAGTATGGTTTGAAATAGTTACACTGAGGTAGCCTGACCAACAGCCTATTAGGTCCTATTTTGGGGATAACAGAAACAAAAATGAATAAAAGAAATAGAAAAATGAAAAATGACAAAGAGAAAGAAATGAAAAAATAAAGGATGAATAATATATATATATATATATATATATATATATATATATATATATATATATATATATATATAAGGAAAAGAATAAACAATAATATTAATTATAAGTGTTGAAAAGAAAGGAGATAAAAAAAAATATATCTAAAATTACTTAAGAAATAAATCAATTAAAAAAAAGAAAGAACATTAAGGGAAGGGGAACAAAACATAGAGGGGACAAAAATAGGAAAGAAAGTAGGATGATAAAGAAATGACACCTAGGAAAAAAGGGAAGGAATCTAATAATTTCTAATTTTCCACCCATGATCTCTAATCAACGTATTAGAACTTTTTTCAATTTCGATGGCCTCCTTAAACTTTTGGTGATGGAAATGGTCAATCCTTGCAATGATATGAGAATATTCCAAACAAATGTGATGTTCTGTCTTCTCAACATGTTCATCCGAAGCTGAGGATCGAGTCCTATAATGTCTAATATCAACAACATGTTCTTGAATTCTTTGATTAATAGAGATGTTTGTTTCTCCAATGTAGGGGGTCCCATAGGAACATGGGATTATATAAAAACCTTTCATGCTTTTTGGGTCCAATGGGTCTTTTATGGATCTTAGCGGGATACAAATGGTGTTCAAGGGTCTAAAGGTGGAAGCCATATTTTTCTTCTTCAAAATCCTAGCAATCTTGTCAATGGTTCCCTGGATAAAGGGAATTTGAACACTAGTAACTAATTCTCTAGGCTCTTTCTTTAACTTTGGAGCTTTGCTCGCATTCGAGAAAGCTCTGAGAATTTGGTTTTTACAATAAAAATTATTCCAAAAAAATTTAAAGGGATGCGTTTTATAATTTTCCAGGTTATTTTTATAAAAAAAATTAAAATTGTGAGTGTCCAATGTGTTGAGAACTCTTATAGTTTTAGATGGATATTGATGAGAACTCACATGAAGGTATTGATCTGTATGGGTTTTCTTCCAAAATAATTGGTGAGAGAAGGGACCATAATCTTTCTCAGAGATAATAACATAAAGGAAGGGAGTTCTTCCATTAATCACTGTCTCAATTGTAAATTTGATGACGCTAGAATGATTCTTAAGATGCTGAAGGAATATCTAACTTCTCGCGACCATGAGGCTAGATGATGAAGGTAACATCCATGCACCTCTTCCAAATATTATGCCTAAATGGAGTATAATCCAATGCTTTGGATTCAAAATCTTCCATAAATAGGTTCATTACAATAGGGGAGAGTGAATAACTAATGGAAACACTCTAGGTCTATTCATAGAAGTCACCTTCAAAGCTACAAAAGGTAGAGGTAAGACAATTTTATACCAACTTGGCTGTATTCGGATCAATGATGTGATTGATAATTCCAATAGCCTAATTGATAGGGATATTAGTGAAAATAGAAAAAACATCAAAACTAACCAAAATATCCTATGGTTCTAATTTTATACCCTTTAACTCATTTGAAGACAAAGTAAAAGAAATGGTATTTGTCTTTAAAGACAAGTAAAGGTTCTCTGTATTTCTTGTGATGACCATTCATTACTATAATGAAAAAAAAAGAGTTTGCGAAAACTAAAACATTTTCTAGCCATATATTTGACGTCTCCTTAATTATTGTAAATTTGACGAAAAGTGTCGTTGCAATTTGTGGGGTCGATATTTCGACAGAAATCATCATTGCATCTCATTTGAAGACAACCTGTTTGGTCCATCGAAATTGTGATGTTCAAGGCACAAGAATTATGACGCTCGAAGTGGTAATTAAAATGTGTTTTCAGGTGGGAATTGTGACATTAGGAGAGGGAATTGCAACATCCAAGGCGTAGGAGTTGCAAAAATGTATGTAAGGGAATTGTGACATTAGGTTCGGGAATTGTGATGTGTTTTGGGGCTAGAATTTCTACGTCTAGCATGGGTACTGTGATGTTGCTGGTGCAAGAATTGGGACGTAACAAATCAAAATTGTGATGTTTAGGGAATCAAAAAATGAGTATCAATTCCGATGTCCATGCAAGGGAATTCAACATTTATGTGTGGGCATTACGTTTTTGAGGCATAGGAATTGTGATGATTAGCAGCGGGAAGAGCAATGTTGATACATAGGAATATTGACAAGCCAGGTACTGTCATGGTTATATATGTGTCGCAATACCAATGGAATTGGAAATTAAAAACAAAATCACCTCCCAACCATTCTACTTTAGTAGCCTATGTCCTTAGAGTTGATGGACATGGGTCAAAGCAACAACATAGAGGTGATGGTACTGGGTGGTTAGAGTGTTGGATATGTGGTAACGAGCATCTTAAAAGAGATTTTTCACAGAATCAAGGTGGTAGGCCTTAGATATATAATGCACAAGAGGCACAAACTATTGGGGATGTTGGTCAAGGTGTTCCTCGTATCTATGCGGCACTAGATAATAGGAATACATACCATCAAACATCTATCATTGAAATGGACGGTAAGCTTTTTGATCAAGTTGTTTCTATTTTGATTGAACCTGGATATAATTATAGTTATGTTAGTCCTAAATTGTTGGATAAGCGTGGTTTTAATAAAGAAGTGCATGTAGAGTCTTGGTTAGTGCAGTTGACTACAAGTACCAAGAAGCGAGCTCATCATGGGGGAAGAGATTGTGCATTTGAACTAAATGGTATGCTTACATCAAATCATTTGAATGTATTGTTGCTAGGTTCGTATATCATGATTTTTGGTATGGACTGGTTATATCTTCACCAGACTAAAGTGGATTGTTATAAAAAATCCATTGAGTGCTTGGATGATAATGGGGAACAAATAGTCTTACAGGGTAAGAATAAAGCAACATTGGTGAGAATGGCTACAACTATGCAGGCCAAGCATAGTCGTAGGAAAGAGTGTCTATTATTTGTAGTGCATATTTCTAGCGACAAAGGTAAGGAAGTTGAGGATGCAGATTTTTTTAGCAGGTTCCCGACTCTACAACAATTTCAAAATGTGTTTCCTATAGATATTTTAGATTTTCCACCTAACAGGAAAGTATAATTTTATATTGAGTTGGTACCAGGGGTAGCACCAACATCAAAAGCACCATATAGGATGAGAACTCCAGATTTGGTAGAGATGAAGTTTCAGTTAAAGGAAATTCTTGACAAGGGATACATTAGGCCAAATGTATTACCTTGGGGTGCACCGATATTGTTTGTGAAGAAGAAGGATGGTACTCTCAGGTTATGCATTGATTAAAAGAAGTTGAACAAGGTGACCATAAATAATAGGTATCCATTTATGAGGATTGATGACTTATTTGATCAACTAAAGGGAGCAAAAATGTTCTCAAAGATTGATTTGAGATCCATATATCATCAGGTACACATCAAGGAAGAGGATTTTTACGAGACAAATTTCCAGACCAGGTATGGGCATTATGAGTTTGTTTTAGTTCCATATGGTTTGACTAATTATCTATCTACCTTTATGTGTTTGATGCATAGTAGGTTGCATCCTTATCTGGACAAGTTTTTTATTATGTTCATTGATGATATATTGATATATTCTAAAAATGAAGCAGAGCATGCCTAACACTTAGCAAAAATATTGATATTATTAAGGGGAATTAGTTGTATGCTGAGCTTAGTAAGTGCAATTTATTTCAAATAGAGGGACATTAATTGGGACATGTTGTTTCCAAGGAAGGCATAGAAGTGGATCCAGAAAAGATAAGAGCTATCATGTAGTGGGAAAATCCTAGAAATGTGGATGAGGTGAGATCCTTCATGGGGTTGGTGGGTTATTATAGGAGGTTCATTAAGAAATTCTCACATATTTATTATCCTTTTACATCATTGAAAATGAAAGGTAAAATTTTTTAATGAACAGAGGAGTGTGAAACTAGTTTTGAGTAGTTAAAGCAGTTGTTGACACATGCTACAATGTTAAAGATCGCATATACGAACAAAGAGTTTGTGGTATGTACATATGCTTACAAGAGAGGACTTGGTGGATTCCTTATGTAGGAAGGACATGTGGTATGATATGAGTCACATAAAATAAATGAACACGAGTAAAACTATCCGAAACATGATCTGTTAGCAGAGATCATTCATTAATTTAAAATGTGGAGGCACTATCTTCCTGGCAAGAGGTTTGTATTAATGAGTGATCACAGTGGCTTGAGGTATCTATTTGAACACCAAAATATGAATGCGAGGAAAGCTATATGGTTTTCCATGATCAATGAGTTTGAATTCGAGATCAGGTATATCAAAGGAAAAGAGAACAAAGTTGCAGATGCTCTTAGCAGGCGGATACAAGTGAATCATATAGTAGCTATGAGATCCTATGGGACAAAATTACATGATAAGATCTTATAGCAAGGTCAACTGGATCGCAGGTACAAATATCTCATGCACATGTTACAACATAGTACAAGTATAGGTGTAGATAATGGTACATGTACATGTATAGGTGTGCATGATATGGACTATTGTCTTACAATAGATGGATTGATCTGATTTAGAGATAGGGTATATGTGCCAAACAACACTGAGCTCAAGAAGGTGATATTGAGTGAGTTTCACACAAAACCATATTCAAGGTCACCCAGGATATCAGAAGAAATTTACTATAATTGAGAAGTTTTATTATTCGACGAATTTGAATAAGGATGTGGCAGAGTTTGTGGCTAGATGTTTGGATTGTTAGCAGGTAAAGGCAGAGTGTAGGCATCTAGGTGGACTGCTACAACCGATTTCAATTCCAAAGTGTAAATGGGATTTCATTTCCATGGATTTCATCACATTTTTTCCCAGGACATGTAGATAGC
The DNA here is from genome assembly GCA_034641835.2 of Pinus albicaulis. Classification (NCBI taxonomy): domain Eukaryota; kingdom Viridiplantae; phylum Streptophyta; class Pinopsida; order Pinales; family Pinaceae; genus Pinus; species Pinus albicaulis. The sequence continues at coordinate 341,906 of JAXQQM020060530.1, read as the reverse complement.
ATGATTCCATCGTGGTTGTTATGGACATATTGAAAAAGGTTTCACACTTCATTCCAATGAAGACTATGTATTCAGCTAGTGATGTGGCACAAGTGCTCATAAAAAATGTGGCCAGATTACATGGCATTCCAAAGAATATTGTGTGAGACAAGGATGCAAAGTTCACTTCCATGTTTTGGAAGGAGTTGTTTGCATGTTTGGCCACAAAGTTGGCTTTAGTACAACTTATCATCCACAGAAAAATGGACAAACTGATAGGGTCAACAAGATATTGGAGGAAATGTTGAGGATGTATGTCATGCATCAACAACTAAAGTGGGAAGAATATATTCCATTGGTAGAGTTCACTTACAACAACAGGTTTCAGGAATCCTTGAAGAAGAGTCTGTTTGTGGCATTGTATGGGCGAAGTTGTAATACTCCCATCAGTTGGAGTGATACAATGAACAAGGTATTTATTGGACTAGGCCTTTGGCAGAGATGGAATAAGAAATGCAGGTATAGGAAGAATAACTATGCAAATCGAAACATGTTTTTTAATGAGATTTAGGTTGGGGAACAAGTGTAATTTTTCATCAAACCAAAGAAGAAATCCTTGTGGATTGGATCATGTTCCAAGATGGCACTTCGGTTTTGTGGAAATTTCAATATTCTTGAAAGGATTGGGTGAGTATCCTATCAAATTTCACTACCTCCTACAATTAAATTCCATGATGTTTTCCATGTGTCATTGCTTAAGAAGTATGTTAAATATGATGATCATGTGATTGACTGGTTTGTATTACATTTGGAGCCAGATGGAGAATTACAATCAGAACCTAAGTGTATATTATAGAGAAAGGTTATCAAGCTCAAAAATCAAGAAATCGATCAGGTTAAAGTGTAGTGGAATCAATTTGGGACCGATGAAGCTACATGGGAGATGGCGAATCAAATGCGGGCTATGTATCCTTCATTGTTTTCCAGTTGAGGTAAGGCAATTTTGATATGATGTTTTGGTATATGTTTTGGCATATATTTGGTGTGATGTTTTGGTATATGTACATATGTATATGGATGTAAATACCTCCATGAGATATGTTATAAATATCCAATAAGCAGTATGGGTGTCATGTCATTATAGTTTTCATGTTATTATGATTGTCATGTTGGTTTGTTTATCAACACTGTGATCATTGTAAATACTGCATCGAGCTATGTTATAAATATCTATGGGTAGTATGTTTTCTTTTTAGAAGTTTCACTAAGGTATAGGTGTGGTTGAAAAATGAGGATAGTGTCCCCCAAGGGGGAGGGTGATGTAACAAACCTAGTGAAAATTCTAGGTAATAAAAGTTAATAAAGGAAAAATAATAGCCATGGATTATGGGACACTTATTCCAAGCTGAATGTTAGGGAAAAAATATTAGTGTGGGTGTTCATTTGGTTTATTATGGCTAAAGAAATTGGAAAAGGAAACAACTAAGGCTTTAGAAATGAAAAGTGGAATTTTATTTACGAAAATAATGTAAAATAGGAGAAAAGGAAGGTGAAAGGTCAAAGGTTGCATGTGAAGAGGAAAATGAAGGAAAATAATGGAAAATGAAGAAAATAGAGGCCTCATTTATAAAAAGACTTCTAAGGATCAGTTGGTGCATTTTTTTCAGTTTAGTTTTGGAGCTCTCTATCTATTCTCTCCCTCTCTCACGCTCTTGGAAAATTAGAGTTTTCTTGGAGAATTTCAGTATTGGATGAAGAAAGGCAAGAAGGAAAAGAGGAAGCAAAGATCAAGCAAGGAAGAGTAGGATCAAGCAGCTACATCGAGATTCTTTGCAAGTATCGATTTTCATGTGTGATTTCCTTGCTAGATTTGGCATACATGGTGTTGCATGTGTGTTCTTGGTTATATTTCTATCATTGGCATGGGTTTTCCAGGTTTGATAGTGTTTATTAGCCTAGCCTTGTCATTTATAGATAGCCATGGTGTGATGGGGTTCTCATGTTTTGGTTGAGATAGATTGCTGGATGGATTCAAAGCTGAGTGAGGTGGATATTTGAATGAAAGAAAACATTGTATAGTAACCCCTGAACCATACTCTGGGTTGCAGTAAATACGAATAATGTGTTACCTCGGTGAGCCTAAGAATCCTAGACCGGTGAATGACGGGATATATGGTAAATCCTAGAGGTGGGTTCTCTCTATCAGGCCTAGGAATCCTAGGATTGGATATACAGTAAAGACTAGAGAGTGAAGTCTCGGTTATTGCCTAGTGATCCTTGGATCAGGATGTGGATTGCGGTAAAGCCTAGAGACTAGGATATAGGAAAATTCCTTACGGTGTAGGTGGAGAAATATGGTGGCATACATGCTTGTTTTGGCCTAGAGACCTAGCGGAGATCATGGTAAAGCCTATTGTTACATGTTTATTTTTTTTTCCCAGTGATCTGGTGTGCATTACGATAAAGCCTAGTTTTTATTGATTAGGGTGAGGTGGTTTGGAATCGGGAAACCCTGGTTGGTTCTTTCGATTTGGGTCCCACATTCATGCTTGAAATATGACAAGGGGGTTATTGACTAAAGAGAGATTTGGCTCTGCCAATATATGGTCACGGGGAACGTGGTAGTCCCATACTGGGTAGTTTTTGCATTCATTAATGATAATTTATTTCCTTGGTATCTTAAGTGTAAATGTATTGGTTTATAAGGTGGAGTGGATAAAGAAAAACTATATCACATCCACATCTCGTGTTCTAAACTAGTACCCATTATTAGTCTGAAAGATCACCCTTCACACTAGTATCGACCCTAGAAAGTATGAGGAAAAACCTACTATTCTATTAAAAAAATTAGTACAAAGTTAAAGTATTGGACATGGTACCAATATAAAACTCATTTTGTTCCATCTTGAACATATTTCCTAGCCTTATCAAATAGTACCCTTGTGTGAGGTTAAATCACTCAATCTGTTTGCATGCTCATACGATCCTGTAGTTGGTGAGTATCCATTGGCTCCGATGATTTTTCACCTCCACTAGATGTGTTTTGATTTGAATCTTTTGCATCACCCATATTTGAAGAATATTTTGATGGGCCAGTCTTCGGTTTTGTAAATATATGTTTGAAAAAATGAAGGAAAAAAAACATACAAACAAGTTTAGTGAAGCATTTAAGAAAATTGGCACCAACACCAAAAACATGAAATTGCAGAAACCTTTAGATATGAGTGCTAGGGAATTTTACCTCACTAAAGCCTCAATCCTTTTTATCATGTCAGTATAGAGTCGTATGATATTTTCACACTTGGAAATGGTATCCTACTATTGTTTTTTCTCTATCAACCAAACTTATGCATCTTCACACTCCAGAATAACCTTTCCCAAAGTAGATATTAGGAAATAAGAAAAACATTTTTTTTTAAAATAGGGCATCAACATGCTCTAAAGGTTAAATTCTTGAAAATTAGGAGTTTAAAAACATCATATTAATATAGGCCTGTGCATATCCCCAGAAGGATAATTTGATCCAAGCCAACCTAAACATAAACACTTAATAAAACAAAGAAATCAGACTAGAACTAAGGGCCACTTTGCAAAAATTATTTCATAGTTTAAAACCAATAAAAATAATTACAAAATTGAAATTTCATAAGAATTTCTTAGACCCAAATTAGTAATTAAAAAATATTCATAGTGAAAAAATAAAACTGAAAGTAGTACTCTCATTAATTTGATAATTTTGGAAAAGAAATAGATCCATTGAGTGCATCCAAATTTGTTCAAAAAATCCATTACCAATAATTTTGCTGCATTAGATACAACATGGGGGAATAAAAAGAAAGGTGCTCTTGAAACTACATTTTTATGTGTATCTTCTTTAGGAATGTTTGCAAAATACAAATGTCATAAAGGGGTTCTTACTTGTTTATGAAAATATAAAATAATATATTTATATAATGCTCTACACCTTAAGCAATTCCATACTTGTGAGTAAATTCCTAACTAATCATCTAATTTCCATCAATGATTTTTTTTTTAACCAAGCATTCCAAGAGGTTGATCTACAAATTTCTACATATGAGCTATGACCTGAGTTTCCAACACAACCTTGTAATTACTTTAATTGCATAAATAAATAATAAATGTGTTGTTATTTACAAAGAATCGATCATTAGAAAGTAATCAATCTATCTAAAATCCCTTTGTCTTTGGATAGACGAAAGATCAATGCATATGTTGTTTAAATTATTGGTGTAATTGGTACACATGGAAACCTACTTATGTATCATTATTACTTGTAAATTCCGCATTTATTTATTCTCTTATTGTATTTCTCGACATGGTTAAGGCTGACCTAGTCAAAATAAGTCTCAATAACCCTCTTGGAGTGTGTTATCACTAAATTTTTACTGATGGGATGCTTCACCAGTCAACCCTAGAGTAACTATTTCAAACCTACTTCTAGCTGAAAATTAGCCTTTTCAGCCTGAGAGGGCTCTCTCAAATATATAGAATGATATTTTCTAAATGAAGTTCAACATATGGCTAACTCTAAAATAGTGTTTTAAGTGTGTTTTTATGCAGGTGAGAGATGTGGAGAAACCACTACCATTGGGCTTATGGAGTCAGTGAAAGGAACTCAATGACATATGAACTCTTCTAATGGAAGCTGAGGCATATAGATGTTCTGATGAAAAGATAACATTCACATCATTCTAAGTGTTTGAAGGAAGTTGGAGCATGTCATAAATGAATTCTAAGTAATCAAACATCAAAGTACTAAAGATATTGCAGAATACATAAGACAAATACTCAGGAGAACATCAATGAATCTTAGGTGAAGAAAAGCCAATTGCCACTGTATATTACTGAAAAAACGTTTTTACAATAGTAAGTCTCATGTAAACATCAATCAACCTTCTATTCTTAGATAATATGCCTATTAATAGGCTTAGGAATATTTACATGAGGTCTTCCAACAAGGCTGAACCTTCAATTCATTCTGCTGACACCTAATCTAAACATAAGAAAATTACATGGAGATAAAACCGACAACTGCTAATTTTATAACTTAGAAACCTAATAGGAATCTACAACCTATTTATTACATCAAAAGACTTTAGAAATGCATATTTACATCGAGAAGGTCATGTTCTTGGGTGGTACTTACCATGACCAAAACATAATTGCTCCCACCAATTCAGGAGACCCGTCTTCTACTTTTTAGGAGATGGTATCATAATGATTGGTGAATCCTCCATGATGAGTTGGAAAACTGAAAGGCTTTGTCGAAGACCATGTCTCTATAAAAACATTTACCTGTTGACTTCTAACCTATCCATGTGGCTGTCTTGTCTCAAAAAGACCATCAAAAATTGAAAAATCATCAAAATCTTCTGCGCTACAGAAACATGGGACTTTATGCAAGTCCGTAGCGAAAGTTTGTAGCACTTTGACTTTGACCATTTCTGCAACCTATTCGCTCCCTTTGTTGATCTGAGGTATTTTATTGAGTCAAAATAACTAAACAAAAACCTTTACTTGCCTCCTTCATGAAAACACATGTGATTTATAGAAAAAAGAAACCTATAGCGAGTTCATAGCGTTTTCTGGGCTTCAAGCTTGAGACACACTACGAACTTGCCTAATTGGCACCAGACTTGAAAATTATGCTTTCCTTCTTAAAAATTTGTCTATGAATCTACAAGTGATGATATGAAATGATAAAAAAAATAAAAACAAGGTAATTTATTGACTTTTCAAGCTTTAGAAGCTTCACCTTTGGCAGCAGAGGCTTCACTCTCCACAGGTTCATCTATGACTGTTATTTTTAAACCTTTCTTCTTGAGCTTTGATTGTATCATATCCATTTTCTCTTCTAACTCTTTCACTTGAATTTTAAGTTTATTATTCTCTAACTGCAACCAAATATTCCTCTTCCTTGTATGTTTATTACTCTACGTAGAGGAAGGTTCTTTTCAACAATTTCTTTGCATTGGTCAAAGACTCATCATAGTGATTGATTTTCTCATTTACCTTTTCCTTAAATTTCTCCACCATTTTTCTGTCTATATTAGCTTCCTCCAATTCCAACTTGGTTTCAATAAATTCCTCCCTGGCTTCTCTCAGCTTCTCTTTCAAAAGTTGCACTTCTTTTTTTCCTATAACTTTCTCTTTAACTTTCCTCTGCATAATGATTTCTTCTTTTGTTGGAGACAAATAAATGATGTCCTCTTCCATAGGTTGCTTTCCTTTGTCTGTCAATTCATTCTTTTTACTAGCCATGACACCTTTGACAAGCTGCAGCCTGGTGAGTGATTTTATTGGTTGGAACATATACCTTGCATATTCTGCTGAGAAGTCAAGTTTTTTGGTAGTAAGACCCTTCTTTTTCTTCTTTCTTCCTTTGATATCTACAACTTTTACAACTGGAGTTTCTTCTATGTCTATGGCTTGAATAATGTCTTCACGGCTGCCTTTCCCCAATGTTTGGATCTTTGTTATCCTTCCATGGCTATTCTTGACAGGCTTGGACTTTCTATTTGTAGGTGTGTGCCATGGAAATTCCGTTTCCTATGTATGATCTATTTCAACATCCATGGGCTCTATAATGGGCTCCATTTCCTCCTCATTTACACCCTCTGTTTTAGTTATAGGTTTGTCACTCTTGCTTGAAGGAGTAGATTTTGATTTAGGTGTCTTCTTGGGTGTTAATGTATCTACTTCATAACCACTAAGAAATAGGAATGTGACCCAGTCTCTATTCAACTTTTTCAACTCCCCCAAAACCATTAGCTTGATCAATCCATGATGAAAAATTGAAGTTTCACTACCTTCTGGCTTAGCTTGAACTTTGTATGACATCTTGCCTAGTCTTCTAAATAAGAAAAATGGAAGGTCAAGAGGTTGCTTACCAATGAAATGTAGCAAGAGCCTAAAATGATACTAATAAATCATATGGAACCTCCCTTCACATGTGAAGTATTTTTGAATTACAAGCAGTAATTTGGAGTAGTTTTCTTTAAGGAAACTCCTTGCGATCTCAGATGTCATATCCACTCCAATGTGTTTAGGTTTCATGAATTCATCATAGTTCTGTAATTTTAACTTAGTGGCTTTAAACAACTCTTCCCCCATCCTCAGGATCTCTGTATCTTTGGAAATTTTTTCAGGAGACACCATAAAACTCAACACAACCACCTTTGATGTAGTGCCCATGAAATTCACTGCAAATTCCTTCGAAACATGAGCATGAAAACCTTGTAATTTATGGCAGAACCTCATACACCCAACATTACTAAAGGCTTATGCAAAGCGAGGATCCTCATTGAGAAATTTTAGATCCATGGGCTCATACCTGACAACTGAGCCCCCTTTATTAGTCTTCTTCTGCATGATCATCTCTCTTAACCCTTCACTAGCCTCCTTGATGGTATGACACCTACAAAGAAAAGAATTGCACAAAAAGGTGCTTGCAGACCAATCTGGATTTTTCTGAAGATGATACAACAACTACAGTCAGAGGTAATATGGAAAGATGGCACATATCATCTCTCAAACATGAATTTAAAAGGTAAATTTTGAATATGAGAGGGATAAGGAAAAATCAGAGAGGTTAAGTGACATTATGAGTGACCACTTATGATTACACATGTTGAATGACTCTTCTAACTAATCACATGACCTCAAAATGACCTATAACCTCTAAATACTCGACACATCACCCTATCCTTTATTGGTGTAGAAAAACATAATTTTGTAGTGCTTTCTGTTATAATTATGGTAGATTCGCTACAGATTTGTCAGGTGAGTCCGTAGCAAAAAAAACTTGTTTTCTGTTAATTTCACTGTGGACTCAAGAAAAGACAGATAGGTGGACAAAACCAAATTTTAAACCAATGTATGGAAATTTTTTGTGGGTTTTTAATGATTTTATCATTATGACATGACAAGTGGGACTCTCTAAACTTAGGATAATGACCAATTCAAAAAATTTCATCAATTTCATGAACTAATTTGGCAAAACATAAAAACCTATGCTAAATGACCTTCCTAATCAAAAAATGAAAGTTTATTGGTGATAATAGTGGCTCCACTGGGGATGGTGTGCCCCTATGGTATAGCAAAGAACTTGTAGTTCCAGTGCCTTTCTTGTAAAACTGAAATTTTCTAAAATTGGTGAAGACTTCGCCAAGCTCTTATGGCCTTCTCCTCAGGCTCAAGATTGATGATGAACTCGTTTTTATTTACAAAACATCATAACAGAAAATTAAATATGTACAATGGAGTGTAATTCAACAAAATGAACTAGGAGGAGTGGTGTTTTAGAAACCTTCCATTGACAGGTCCTCCTCCACACAACTATCCATCCATCTCTTGAAGAAGAAAAATGTTTTTTCCATGGTATGTGGCTATCACAAATGGTCCCTTCCAGATGTTCTCAAACTTTCCATGCTTCCCCTTTTCCTCAATTCTCGCCTCCCATTTCAGAAGTACATCTTGGATCTTGAAATTTTCTTCCTTAGTATTTTTGTCAAAAGTCTTCTTCACTCTGTTTTGTGATTGCTAATGATTGTCATAAACTTCTTCTCTTTTATCCTACAGAGCTATGAGTTGGTTTATCCTCCTTTGGATGACATTAGGTTCTTCTTCAAGCCCTTGTAGTAGTTTCATTACCGGAACACCCAAGGAAGTTGGAAAAATAGCTTCAGCTCCATATACTAGGTCATAAGGAGATGTGCCTATGGATCTCTTAATACAAAATCTATTAGCGCACAGAGAAAAAATTAATTTCAAATGCCATGATGTTTTATTTTCTTGCAGCATCTTCTTGATCATCCTGACTATAATTTTATTGGATGATTCAATTAAGCCATTACCTTGAGGGTAATAGGATGTGGAATGACCAAAAGTGATATGATATTGATGACAAAAAATAATCAAATTTTTGGATTTGAAAGCTTGTGCATTATCAGTAATAATATTCATAGGACGACCAAACCTGGACAAAATGTTTTTCTCCAGAAATTGAATGATGACTGAGTCAGTAGCCTGCCTTGTAGGGACCGCTTCAATCCACTTGGTGAAATAATTAGTGGCTGTCAAAATCCAGCGATGCTGACCTGAGGATGCAGGGTGTATTTTGCTAATGAAATATAGTCTCCATTGCTGGAAAGGAGCTTCAACATATATAGGTTTTAGTGATAAAGGAGTCAACTTCTTCTTTCCATAAAAAAATTGGCATTCATGGCATGCAACAACCTTCTTGTAGATGTATTTAAACATGGAAGGCCAATATTATCCTGCTCTAAGTATCTTATTATATGTGTCCTTCCAGTAATAATGTCCTCCACAATATCCCTTATGAAATTATTCAATTATCTATTCAACCTCTTCTTCTAATAAGAAATTCAAAAGAATGTCACTGGTGTCCCTCCAATACAAGTTTTTGTTCAAAATGCAGTATCTCAAAGATTTCAGCTTCACAAACCTTGACTTGGACTTAGTAAATTGAGGAGGGGATTTATAATGATGTAGAACAAAAATCACATCTCTGTACCATTCATACAAAGTGAATTTTTCTTTAATAGGAGCCAATTCTTCTTCTTCTACCACTTCTGAAATTTCTGCAATGAAATTCATGTCTAGACATTCAAAATTTGACGGTGCCATCAATTTTTCTAGCCCTTGACCCTTCAGCAACTTGGTAGGATTAATTTCCATATCATATTCCAGTAAGGTGGCGACCCACTTACCTCTTTTTCCATCAGGATCAGCTTGGGTCAGAATGTCTTTCACCATAATGTTAGGCACAAATGTAATAATATGAGAATGTAGAATGTAATATTTGAAATATTTAAGAGCCTTTAATAAAGAATGTGCCTGTTTATCCATGTATTATACTTCAATTCCTAGTTTTCAAGGGTCCTACTGAAAAAATAAATAGGCTTCTCACCACCTTGTTGCCTTTTCTGCAACAATACTCTGACAATTGTGTGTTCAAAGGCGAATGTAAAAACCAGAAAGTCACTTGAAAAGTCAAGAATTATGAGCACTAGGGCTTGAGTGAGGGAATTATTTATGTATTAAGATTATTTATTTGCCTCTACTGTCCATTTAACATCAGATTCCTTCCTTAACATCTTTTTAATGTGCTTGATAATCTCAACAAAATTTTGAATAAACCTTCTAACAAAATTTACAATTCTAAGAAAAGACTGATTTTCTTTCCTATTCCTTGGCAGGTCTATTTTATGAATGGAACTGACTCTATGTGGATCAATATTTATTCCATCCTTTGATGTAATGTTTCCTAACAATATTTTTCAGAATTTGATCCATCTTGGGAAGAGGGTAATTTTCCTTGATAGTTTCTTTGTTTAAATTTCTGAAATCAATACAAATTCTAATCTCACCATTCTTCTTTCTTACAGGTACCAGATTGGCAAGCCATCTTGAAAAAATCAAAGGGAAAATAATTTTTGCATCAAATAATTTCTCACTCTTTCTCAATCAGAGGCATGAGCAAAGGATTAATTATTCTCAACTTCTGCTTGGAAGGCTTTTCATTCTCTTTGATGGGGATAATATGTTGGATAATACTAGGATCATACCTTTTCAATTCAGCATAGCTCCATGAAAAGCCATAAATATACTTTTTCATCATCTTCACATACCTATGTTTCATCTCCATAGAAAGAAATATAGATAACTTAACCATCTTAAGAATTTCTACTGTACCAATATTGTAATTTTCCACCTCTTCATCATCAGCCTTCATCCTTGGGGACTTGAAAACACAATTTTGATCAAATAATTTTTCAAGGGGAATAAGACCCTTGGGAATACAATTATTTTTCAGCTACAAGTCTTCAGGATTGAATTTATTTTTAGCAAACATATTCTACTGATCTACTTGAATATTCTCAAACTCGTTTTTTAATTCAGGGAAATTTTAGACTTGATGATCAATATCAAACACTCTCCAATGAATGATGTTATCAAGGATTTCTGGTCTATGTATGACCTCCACCTCATATCTCTCATTTGAATGAGTAGGAATGACAAAAAAACTAGCAGAGACAGCCAAAGAATCAACCATTGAATTCTGGTCTCTAGTCTTGACACTGAAAGTATATTCTTGAAAATTCTCAAGCAATTCAAGGATTAAGTTTATATAGGCCTTCCTCCTGACATCTTTGGTCTGATAAGATATTTCTACCTGCTTGATTACCAATTCAAAATCACCACAAAATGATATCTTCTTGGCGCCTAAACTCTTCAAAGTTTCTATACCCAAAAACAATGATTCATATTCTGCCATGTTGTTTGTACAATCAAATTTTAATCTGTAAGAGAAAAAATTACTTTCATCATGAAGAGTGGTAATCCATATCCTTCTCCTGCTCCCTCTCTTCCAGTAGCGCCATCGAAATGTAAATTCCACCAACCTTCTTCATTTTCCTGCACACTTCTCTGATTTTCTGCTTGCTTATTTTATGTCTTTTTCTCATTTTCTTCCTTATCAGTGAGTTCATTGAACAAAATTGAAGATCCCAATTCAGTATATAGTGAATAAATAGGAAAATTTTTTGGTTTTCATTTGCTACTTACCATGTAAGCCATCCTACTTTCTTTATACAAACTCCTTTGCTCACCAAAGACTGGAATTGTGGCATAAGTCATATCCATCTGCATAGTTACTTTAATTCTAGCTGCCTAAGATCTAGATAAAAGCATGAAAAACTTTAGAGGAATGTCAGCCACCACTATTTCCATCACCACTGTCTTAGCAGGCACTTGAGTTAGGCCAACAACCACATATTTAATGAGACCAATGCACTGAACTCGCTTGGAGTCAAAATAAAACAAATCTTTATAAGGTCTAGTGATGTCTAAACCCATTATTTCCATTATCACCGTAGGCATTATATTGTGAGAAGCTCTTGAGTCTAACATGGAATTATGCAAAGTCATGTCATGAATATTTAGACTTACACAAAAATGAGGAACGTCTTCATTCTGTTCATCTTCTACCCTTGGTCCTAGGAAAATGGTAGGATGGTCTTCTTGCATATTTAGGATTTCTGAAGGTCTGGGCCGAGTGTTTAACATATTGAAAATTTGACTTCTGTATTAAGTGACCTTAATGATTTCACCAAAGGGAACTGGAATTTTTATTTTGGATATCTCATTCTCTAAATTGAAAGTGGATGAAATTTTTTCAATTTCTTTTCCATGAGGTGGTGGTATGTCTTTAAAAGGTTTCGCTGGTTTAGGGGCATCTTTCTTTGGCTGAGATTTATTTGTTGTAATGGGAACATTTATATTCCTCAAATTGACAATATTGTTTCTTCATTTCAAAGATAGCATGCTGGTAACCATTTAAGTAATCATGTTGTCCCTCACTCCCCCCCATATCATGACTACTCATCATGCTCCTATTTAGTTAGAAAAATTCCAGACACATATTCATCTAAGCAATGAATGCAATCTTCTTGGAAATATGGTTGTGTTTCCTCTTCATCTAGTAAATTTTGCTGAAAATGAGGTCTTACTTGTGTATCAGGATGGTTTCTATTTTCCCTCGATCTTTGCCGATTTTGAGGCTTCCTAAATTGAGGATTTCTAATATGAGTCTCTTTTTGTTCATGAGGCAAAGGAGTGACTCCAAGAGCAAGTCTTTCCATAAGTTTCTCCATGGTCTTCATCATACTATCAAACTTTGCATCTGAGGATGAATAAGGCTTCTCCTCTTCTTTTAATTTTGTTTTACCCATCTTAGACCTCTTGGCTGCAACCATGTTCACCTCAAATTTTACTGCATCATTCTAAATGTTAGCCAAAGAGAAGATTATTTTTCCCTTAACAAGATGGAAAACTCATAATCAAAAGCATCAACATAGTGTAATTGATCAACTCCTAGGGAAGGTTTAATATGAGAAGGTATGGAGTTGTAGACCTTGTTAAATCTCTTCAAAAATTCTTGGACAGATTCATCTAAGGCTCTTTTCAAATTTTTTTACTCAGTTAAAGCTTGAAAACGGTTCACCTTACTCCCCCACATTGTCAAAAAAATATCTTTCAACTAGTCTCAATTTTGTAAACTAGCTGGGGCTAAATATTTAAAACATTTTCTTACCTCACCAATGAAACTCTTAGAAAAAAACCTCATTTTCACATATTCATCATCTACCTTCTCTCAGACAATGAAGTCATTAAATTGGTCAACATGTTATTTAGCTGTTATTTCTTCTTCACTCCCAATGGTTTTAATCCTAGTAGAATATCCATCTGGAAGGTCCTGAAGGGCAACAAGAAGGACAAGAGGAGCATATCTTGCAGGTCCAGAAGGAGGAGTAACTACAGGAATGATGACAAGGACTATGGAACTTGAAAAATCAGTGGATGAACTTAAATTTTAACTTTGGGAGTTCGTAGCGTTTTCTGGGCTTCAAGCCCGAGACACACTACGAACTTTCCTAATTGGAAAAAGACTTGAAAATTCTGCTTTCCTTCTTCAAAATTTGTCCATGGCTTTAAAAGTGATGATATGAAATGATACAAAAAATAAAAAAAAGGTAAATTATTCACTTTTCAAGCTTTAGAAGCTTCACCTTTGGCAGCAACGGCTTCAGTCTCCATGGGTTCATCTATGAATATTATTTTTAAACATTTGTTCTTGAGCTTTGATTGTATCATCTCCATCTACTATTCTAAATATTTCACTTGAATTTTAAGTTTCTTTCTCTTCGCCTGTTAGGCAAATAAATCGTTCTTGTGGACAAGAAAGATCTCCCTAGTATCACAAGGATAGCTAGAAACAAACATGACAACTTGTAAACTATTTTATCTATATTACATATGGTTAAGAATTTTCTATGATGAAGAAAGGACCTACTTGTGGTCCAATGGTATTTGATTTATTCTTTCCCGTCACTCCAAGAAGTCACCTATTAAGATCTGCAAACAAAGACATAGAAGAGGATCAGCAGCACCTGCAACATATACTAATTCAGAAATCACAAATCTATCTTAATGATCAAGGAATTTAAGAAATAAGTCATTTAAGTAAATACATAAACAACTAATTGAGAAAACAATATCCAATTGTATTATCTTTAAATAAAAGAAGGATTCTTACAACTGCGTTCGCCTTGATGTCATACAGGTCCTTCTAGGGTCTGGAACAAGCGTTTTCCTTTGGTCTGACAAGCCCTTCCACTCTTTGAACTAGCCTAACTATGAGTATGTAATCATTCTCGTAGCTATAAAAATAGTATGTTTCTTCAACAATTCCCTTCTCTACCGTAGCTACCAAGTACAAAGAAAGTACTAAGTGTATACAAAATTGATAGAGAAGTTTTACATATATCAGCATCTACCCTTGAGACTGAACCAAAGCTTCAATTTATAGGAGAAGGAAAGTGGTTGTAGCTCCAAAATGGAAGGGATAGAGTCCCCTTATCAAGGGATTAAGTTCCAAAATCCAAGGAATAGGCTCTTTTAATGAAGGAATGAATGTTCATGATAATGGAGGGAGTAAGGCTTTGACTAGATAACACATTCTAGAAGCTTCCAGCTGGGAGAATATTCGAACAACTGGGCTTCTAGAATTTAATTTCACCTTCATTTTATCTTTTACAGGGGTCTGCACTTTTAATGAAGAAAACGTGCAGTTGGCTCCGCAATTTCTGGAGCAAAAGAGTGCGGTGTCGCAGGTAAGACTAAGGAAAAGTGCGGTACAAGTATTTTTATGATTTTTACAAGCTTTTCTCCAAATTGAGAACTTGGTTTAGGAACTTTAGGGTTGTAGAATTCTAAGGGAACATTATAGAGGTATTGATAAACCCATAAAAACATCAAAAAGTCATGGTGACAAAATAATGTGTAACAGATTTCCCCCTAAAGCACGAAATCTAAGATAATTCGAAGAGTGAAGTGCTTTATCATTCCGAGGATCGGCTCATGGACACACCGGTTGATACCTGTAAAAACATTGGTAAAACTATATATATATATATATATGTATATATATATATATATATATATATATATATATATATATATATATATATATGCTTCAGGATGCGTTTCCATATGAATCAAAACCTAACTAAAAATGTTAAGTGTAGAAATGATTGTAATATTACATCAATAGTAGACACAGTATGGACGCAGCCATCTGTTATGAAGATTATACTGCATAATGAATAATAAAACTCCTTGCAACCTGGATGGTGGAAACTAGATCCAGGGTCTTGATTTTCGCTACCTGAACTGGTACGATTCTATCCATGCGATTGATTATGTCGAAGTCGAACATGGTAGAAACCACTTGACTACCAGTCAATGATGTGAACTATTAACAAGTGTGAGAGAAACCACCAATAATGAAAATGGCTCTCAAAGTACTTAGTACAATCCATGAAGTGTGAATAAATGATTTAAAGTCGAACACTTCACGAAATCATTCGATCGAAGGTCAATGATGCAACCTATCGTTGAAGGAGAGAAACTTCCCATTAGGGCATGCAAATTCCAAGGTACTAATAGGATTCTAGATCAACTTCCTAGATGATGAGCTGTCGTCAATAGAAAGTGGCCTGTCATAGGAAATCCCATGACACAAAACCATTAGATCAAGTTTTGTAGAAATATTTTGCAAGGATTGACTCAGGGAAGGTCAACGCGAATGGAGACATATGTTTGCAGATGAATGGTTTGTTTGAATTGTCCTCTTGAACACATAATGACACTGTAGATGGTTTGGTAAAAATTGACCTAAAGCTAATACCCAGAAACCGGTTGAAGACTTTCAATATGGTTTTATTAACTGATAGGCAAAGGGTTTTCCCAACCCAAGACAAAAAGTGTGGTGTTCAAGAGTGGTATACTGCTTTTAAATAAAATTTAACAACTGGATTCATTTTCTCTCTTTTTCCCCCACCATTTCTGGGAAGTACCTCTTTATTTTTGACAAGCTTGAGGAGGATAACATTTTCTTGTTATGTAAGATCATCCTTTAGATGAGTCCAACTTAGTATAAAATCAAATCCTAAGAAGGAGTGGTTCAATCCTATTTGTAATCGACGGGTCCTTCACTGTTTAAATTTTAACGAGTCCAGTATAGGAAAAACTCAGTGTTTTTCAATTTTAGGGAGTCAGAAGAAAAACTTAAGGAAACTCCGTGGGTGTAATTTTTCGTAAATTTAGTATCTCAAGCCCGAAAAAGGATAAAATAATACAGGAGAGAACTCTATTGACCATGTTTAGTCAACGTATACCTTTTTCGTAAATAGTCCATTTTAGTTCGGAAAAGGGGTAAACTTACACTGAAAGGACGAATGTTCATTTTCTTTAACGAGTTAGAATAGACAAGTACTTGACAATATTTTCATATTTAAAGAGTCTGAAAAGGGCTTAAAAGAGAAATCTAGGGTTTCGCTTTTTCATAATTTTCAAGAGTCCAAAAAAGTGATAAAAGTATACTCATTTTGTTTTTCTTTTTTGTAAGTTTTAACGAGTTCGAAAAAGGGATAAAAATGTACTCATAGCTTTCGTTTTTTCATAAGTTTTAATGAGTTCAAAAAAGGGATAAAAATGTACTCATATGGTCGACTTTCAATTTAATTTACAAGCAGGAAAAGACGGAAAGTACTCAGCATTTTCATGTGTTTTACGACAATGAAAGATAGCAAAATAATCTTGGTATTTTCATGAGTTTAATGAGTCTTGAAAATAATAATCGAAATCGACTCAAGATAGGTTTCATTTTTAAAAAAGCTTGAAATAGAGAAAAAATATGCTTCAGATAGGTTTGTTTCATTTTTACACAAGCTTGAAACAGAGAAAACTGTGCTTGAGAGTGGTTTCATTATTACACAATCTTGAAATGTAGGAAAACTGTGCTTGAGAGTGGTTTCATTTTTACACAAGCTTGAAACGTAGGAAAACTGTGCTTGAGATAAGTTTTAATGCCCCCCAAGTGTAACTTGCTAGAGCACATGCCCCCCAAGCTTCATTGCATTCAACTAAGTAGACTACTAGTTACTAACAACTGGATGGAATGAAGGTTCATTTACGAGATCAGATGAAAGACTCGAATTGACTAGGAGAGGATTGTTTCATTTTTTAATGAGGTTGACACAGGAAAAGAACCATCCTCATCACCTGATTCATTTTTTAATGAGGTTGACACAGTAAAAGAACCATCCTCATGGTTCTCTGTTTCATTTTTTAATGAGGTTGACACAGTAACAGGAACTATCCTCATGGAAACTTGTTTCATTTTTTAACGAGTTTGACACAATAAAAAAACCATCCTCATGGAATCTATCAATCTATTCTCTATAATCTACCTACATAACCTACTGATTCATTTTTTAATGAGGTTGACACAGGAAAAGAATTGTCCTCATGGGTCTGTTTCATTTTTTAATGAGGTTGACACAGTAAAAGAACTGTCCTCATCTACATGTTTCATTTTTTAACGAGGTTGACATAGTAAAAATAAATTTCCTCTTAACCCACTGATTCATTTTTTAATGAGGTTGACACAGTAAAAGGAACTTTCCTCTTGACCCACTGATTCATTTTTTAATGAGGTTGACACAGTAAAAGGAACTTTCCTCTTGACCCATTGATTCATTTTTTAACAAGGTTGACACGTTAAAAGGAACTTTCCTCTTGGAAACTTTTTCGTGGCTTCCAACTGGAAGAAAGACATGTCAAGGGACACTCCTCGATCATGGCTTCGAAAAGGTCTTCATCAGATGGAAGAAAAATTCTCTGGAAGAAACACATGTCAAGGGACTCAAAAGGGATAGGAACATCACGTTCAAATAATCCCATAGATTTTTCCATGTCAATTACCGGATCTAAGTCAAAAGAAGACAAGAAAATAGTGAGAGGATCGCTTGCATCAGTAACTGAAAACATGGGACTGGTTGCCACATAATTAACCCGTGGCGGGGTAGGTACCACTTTCGTATAAGGAACATTTAGGGGTGTGATATTATTGGTAGTCAAATCAAGAATAGTGATGAAAGTTGGTCAACAGTCACAATGTTTCCATTGTGAGGGAAAGACATCACGCGAAAGAGTGTCGATATGACAGCTTTCATTGCATAGACATAGTCTCGCCCAAGGAGTAAATTGAAATCCAAGGGGCCTCAGACTACCATAAGATCAATACAGAAAATTTTACCTTCCAAAGTAATAGAAAACTTAGGAAGGATCCCTAAAGGTTCACTAATGGTTTTGTTAAAAGTTGATAGATTCTATGTAACAGGCACAAGCTGAGGGGAACCCAAATCTTTCCAAGCAGTTGAGGATAAAATACTAACAGAAGCACCTTCATCTACATGTGTGCGGTGTACATTCGTACCACAAGCCTTCACAATGATTTGGAAAGGGATGGAGGAAGGAAGACGAGGTTCTGTCAGTCTATTCCAATCAAAGGAAAAGACCTCGGTACTTGGAGGGGGTTCTATAGGAACAGGTGAAATGCCCCCTCACGTAGAAGAATCTGATGTAACAAGAAGAACCTAAGCGGTATGAATTCCACTCTCTTCAGGGAGAGCGGGATCGACCGAATGTGAAATCGAGTCGACCACTTGATCAACTAATGGATCATCAACCTGAGTGATATCAGTTTCACTCTCCAATGGAAGAGTGGGATTGACTCTACTTGGAATTAGATCAATCACTCCATCAGTTGACGGTAGGTTGGGAGAAATTTGATGGTAACCAGTTGGAAGTTTTTACTATGGAACAGTAAGGCTTTCCAACAATGTTGAGGCTTCATCCATGTGAGGGAAAATTTGAGTTTGATGAATCCCTTTGCATAACCTACAAGGAACCTAACTTTACCCTTTTTCCCAGGAACCTGACTATCAATGGTTGATGGATCAATAGTAAGTTGATGGGATTTTTCTGACCATTCTTCCAAGACCTTAGGAATACCAGGGAAACTGATAAGGAAGTGGTCACCCTTACAAAGCTTGCAAGGAAATTTGGTTTTACGATGCATGTTGGAGGTTTCCTCAACATTACTAACACTTGTAGCCATGGTTGATCGGTTGACTTTTTTCTTATTTTACTTCTTCTTCTTATTCCATTTCTTCTTCTTCTTAGCCACCTGGTTACTAGCGTCAAGGCTTTTACCAAGCGAAGAGGAAGAAAGTGAGGAAGAAATATTGGGTGAGGAAGGTAAAGAGTCAACATGAGGTTGGTGATGTTGAGGTGGTGAACTCTGTTGAGGTGAAGCATCTGGTTGAGGTGGAACAATTGGAGTATTCGGGGCCAACGAAGTTGAAAATAACCATATCGATAAACCTATTGTAAATCTAGGTAATGGCAATGTAGCCATATAAGGAGGACCAACATTTCCAAATAAAGGAAAAGTACTAGGATTCTCGTTAAGAGGGGTTCCTTGGTTGGTAAATTCCGAAACAGTTGCCATTAGATTCAACTTCAGTGAATTTTATTAACAATTTAAAACTAAAATTAACAATTCACAATTCACACCTAACAATTAAAATTCACAATTCACACCTATGGTCTCTAAAAGTAAAAACAAACAAATTAACATGCGCTATCAAATATAGGAGTCAAACCACACACAAACAGTAACTTCCCGTACTAAAAACACTAGTTGGTGATGAAATCCAACATCGTAGAATTTTAATGCAGAAATGGAAGTTGGAACAATTACCTTGACAACCTGCTTAATGAAATAGACTGGTGCAAGTTTCTCCACTTAAACCATCTCGAGTGAAGATAACCCTCTGGAGAGTCCAAGTGAGTCTAGCCGACGTCTGCTCCAGGTACAGTGGGATCTTCCCTCCACCGTCACCTTGGGAAAGAATCCTAAAATTTATGGCCACTAAGGTCACCAACAGGAAAAAATATACCTGGGGGAACAGTCTACAATCCGATACACACGCAAGGGCAGAGTAACTAAGCTCAATCCCCTTGAAGGCTCCTTAACATAATCCAAGGTTTATTGACAAGTGACCCTAGGCTCCTTGAAAATGGTAAATCCGAGGTTTACTATTGTTAATACGTGTATATTTGCTATCGTTCCCAATGAGGAAGGATTGATTACCTCACTGGTTTGGATATGATCTCGTGCTTGAATCCTTCAAGAGGAGCTTCCCAGAGCATACAATCGACTATTGGAATTTCTATGTAGCAAGATCGACTACTTGTTTGTTTTATACTGTCTTGGAGAGTTAACTAAAACCTATTCCAAGACATTAGCCTAAGCTAAGTTGGTGGAAAGAGCCCTACAAAAGTAAAAATTACTAAATGAATTTTATTAAGCGCTGTGTTATTTAGGTTGTTATTACTCAAAGGGTAAATGGATATGAAACCAATGGTGTTATGACCTGACCCAAAACTGAATGCAATTGAATATGATAATGTAAAATTTTCAATTTGATGAATCCTAACTAAAGTAAGGAGAGAGTTTCCATTCACTTCCAACAATGAAAAAATTGATCAATAAGAGAAAATATAACAAATTCTCTAATGCACTAATTTCATCAAGAAAAACTAATGCTAATCAATTCAAAACAATTTTTTTATTTTTATGTTTTAAAACAAGCATAAAACATGTAAATTCAAATCAAAGAAAATGATCTAAATCTACGATTAATTTTTCAGAATGTAAACTATGCAATTGCAATTTATGCACAATTCACTTGAAAAGTATGCAAATGTAATCTATGCACATTTTTCATTCATATTCTGAAAATGAGAATTCTAATAATGCAAATGTAATCTATGCAAGAGAATTCTCAAACACAAGATGAATCTAATGTAATCTAAAGAACCAATCAAGTGTAAGTAAAGAAAATTGGGTGAGAGTTCCAAAGATCAAAAAATAAAAACACTCAAAGGAGATTAACACTCAGACACAATTTAGCTTCCATTGCAAAAACAAAAGCAAAAAGATGCAAAATTGTTAAGAGACTGAGACAAAACTCGAAGTAATGACCAAAGGAAATCAAATTAAGAATTTCTCCAAAAAAGAAACTCAAAACACCCAATTAACTTAACGGAGACTGATGAGATTGTAAAATTACTGAAAATAAATTCACACAAGGCTTTTGGCAGTCAATACAAGTCTCGGAAAATACAAAGAATCATGTAAGCTAGTTCTAGAAAAGAGAATCTTTAGTTTTTCAAAAGTTTTATTAGGTCCGCAGGTTTCAGTATAAAAATGTGTGGTACCGCACTGTTTACATAGAGAAACTGCAAAGGTTACTGCACTGTTTTCAAAGAAAAAGTGCAGAGACCAGAAAACATAAAGAAAAAGAAAAAATTATAAAGTAATTTTCAAGGATTCCATAGGAATAAATTACCCAAGCCAGTACAATCAATCAAAATCAGAAAAAATAGTTCCACAAGTCAAAAATAAAAGAAAATTAAGTTCAGGATCTATTCCCCAGTGGAGTCACCATTTTGTTAGGCAGATAAATCATTCTTGCGGACAAGAAAGATCTCCCTAGTATCACAAGGATAGCTAGAAACAAACACGAAAACTTGTAAACTATTTTCTCTAGATTACATATGATTAAGAATTTTCTATGATGAAGAAAGGACCTACCTGTGGTCCAATGCTAGTTGATTTCTTCTTTCCCATCGCTCCAAGAATTCACCTCTTAAGATCTGCAAACAAAGACATAGAAGAGGATCAGCAGCACCTGCAACATATACTAATTCAGAAATCACAAATCTATCTTAATGATCAAAGAATTTAAGAAATAAGTCATTTAAGTAAATACATAAACAACTTATTGGGAAAAAAGGATCCAATTGTATTATCTTTAAATAAAAGAAGGATTCTTACAACCGTGTTCGCCTTGATGTCGTACAGGTCCTTTTGGGGTCCGGAACAAGCGTTTTCCTTTGGTATGAAAAGCCCTTCCACTCTTTGAACCAACATAACTACGAGTATGTAATCATTCTCGTAGCTAGAAAAAGAGTATGTTTCTTCAGTAATTCCCTTCTCTATCGTAGCTACCAAGTACAAAGCAAGTACTAAGTGTATACAAAATGGATAGAGAAGTTTTACATATATCATCATCTACCCTTGAGACTGAACCAAAGCTTCAATTTATAGGAGAAGGAAAGTGGTTGCAGCTCCAAAATTGAAGGGATAGAGTCCCCTTATCAAGGGATTAAGTTCCAAAATCCAAGGAATAGGTTCCTTTAATGAAGGAATGAATGTTCATGATAATGGAGGGAGTAAGGATTTGACTAGATAACACATTCTAGAAGCTTCCAGTTGGGAGAATATTCGACCAGCTGGGCTTCTAGAATTTACTTTCGCCTTCATTTTATCTTTTACAGGGGTCCGCACTTTTAATGAAGAAAACATGCGGTCGGCTTCGCAATTTCTGGAGAAAAAGAGTGCGGTGCCACAGGTAAGACTAAGGAAAAGTGCAGTACAAGTATTTTTATGATTTTTACAAGCTTTTCTCCAAATTCAGAACTTGGTTTAGGAAATTTAGGGTTGTAGACTTCTAAGGGAGAATTATATAGGTATTGATAAACCCATAAAGACATAAAAAATTCATGGTGACAAAATAATGTGTAACACTGCCTGAAACCAAATATTCCTCTTCCTTGTATGTTTCATTACCCTGCGTAGAGGAAGGGTTATTTTCAACAATTTCTTTGCATTGGTCAAAGACTCATCATAGTTATTGATTTTATCTTTCACATTTTCTTTAAATTCCTCCACCATTTTTCTGTCTAGCTTAGCTTCCTCCAATTCCAACTTGGTTTCAATAAGTTCCTCCCTGGCTTCTCTCTGTTGCTCTTTCAAAAGTTGCACTTCAGTTTTTTCTATAACTTTCTCTTTACCTTTCCTCTGCATAATTATTTCTTCTTTTGTTGGAGAGAAATCAATGATTTCCTCTGCCATAGGTTGCTTGCATTTTTCTATCACTTCAGTATTTTTAATAGCCATGACACCTTTGGCAAGCTAGAGCCTGGTGAGTGGTTTTCTTGGTTGGAACATAGACCCTGTATCTTCTCCTGAGAAGTCAAGTTTTTTGGCAGTAAGACCCTTCTTTTTCTTCTTGCTTGCTTTGATGTCTACAAATTTGACAGTTGGAGTTTCTTCTATGTCTATGGCATGAAGAATGTCTTCAAGGTTGCCTTTCCCCAGTGTTTGGCTCCTTGTTATCCTTTCATGACTCTTCTTGATGAGCTTGGACTTGATATTTGTAGGTGTGGGGTGTGGAACTTCTGTTTCTTGTGCATGCTCTATTTCAACATCCATGGGCTCTATAATGGGCTCCATTTCCTCCTCATTTACACCCTCTGTTTTAGTTATAGTTTTTTCACTCTTGCTTGAGGGAGTGGCTTTTGATTTAGGTGTATTCTTGGGTGTTAATGTATCTACTTCATAACCAATAAGAAATAGGAATTTGGCCCAGTCTCTATTCATATTTTTCAACTCATCCAAAACTAGTAGCTTAATCAATCCATGATGAAAAATTGAAGTTTCACTACCTTCTGGCCGAGATTAAAATTTTTTTGACATCTTGCCTAAGATTCTAAATAAGAAAAATGGAAGGTTGGGAGGTTTCTTACCAGTAAAATGTAGCAAGAGCCTAAAATGATACTGATAAATCATATGGAACCTCCCTTCACATGTGAAGTATTTTTGAATTACAAGCAGTAATTTGGAGTAGTTTTCTTTGAGGTAGCTCCTTGGGATCCCATATGTCATATCCACTCTAATTTGTTCAGGTTTCATGAATTCGTCACATGTAATATTCCCATTTATCCTCAAGCTAATTGGAATTTTAAATTTTTCTTTACTTTTCTGTTTATGAAAAAGTGTAAAAGGGAGGAACATAAAAAATCCTAAAAACAGTGAATAAATCAATGCCCCACGTGAACAAGGCTAAATCTGGGCTACTTTAATAAAACACCCTTATGTGTGAAAAGGGTTGAGACTTTTGACTTGGTCAACAGGACCAAATCAACAGCACTATCCATATTCAATGAACCTCCTAGATGCACATCACAGTTTTAGATGGAGGCCACACATGTGAAAGGAGCTAAATCATTGAAATGGTTTAGGGTTTTGCAAGATCTCAATATTATAAAAGGAAGGGGAGGAAAAAAAGAGAGGGGTTGTTGATGACCATTATTTCTGAAGAATATGTTTATTTAGACATTTCTCATTCTCTTGGCTGTTTAGCAGAGAATAGTGCTGTTTAGCACAAGGATCTCCTGTTTGGGAATCCTTCTCTTTCCTTGAGTAGCTCTAGGGAGAGACTTGTATTACTTGTCCACTATCAGGCTTAAGGCCAAGCTTCTCCTTTCAACTAAAACTCAGATCCTGTTGAGGGGTTGGTTGTATTTGCAAGCTGCAACAAGTGGAGGCTAGATCTATTCAGATCTAGGCCAATCTATTGCCCCTTTTCAGTGGGAGAGGCTTCAATCCCATTGGCAAGAGTGTTCCAGATCGTTTGAGCTTTAGATATACATCTTGGCATCAAGCCAAATAGTTCTTCAAGCCTACAGCGTAGTCCCTCTTCCAGTACTGCGTTATTTGCAAAGAGGAAATTTGCAGGGTGATTTGGAAAAGTTTGAGGAGTGATCTCTAGTGATGGGAATCTTCCTCTCATTGTGGCGATCCATGGATTTCTGTTCTTATCCATGTCATATTCAGATATGATATGAATAATCCTATATATGCTTCAGAAATTCTGAATAGATCTGCAGATCTGCTGCACAGAATCTCAGATCTACTCCATGTGCTTCATGATTTGTTGAAATCCCCAAGGGGAATGTAAATTAGAGACATTATAGTGTATGGATCTGTCATAGATCTGACCTTTCATGCATTATTTTGCTCTATACCTAAGTTTTAATCTACTTCTGTAGTACACTCAATAAAATAACGTTGTCAAGCCTTTGCAGTCAATTCTATGTGTTGCAACACCTCTTTTTGAGGGTTTCTTTCTGTATAAGTCTTCTATTTTCTATTCTAAGACTCATGGGCTTCAATATAATTCTGATTTGCTAATGTATATGACATTATTGAGCCTCCATATTGGCTTACTACTGCTACCTTTCTGAATTGCGTTATTTTTGAAGTAGTGCTATTTAATCTTGTTGCAGTCCCATTCTGGGGCATTTTCCAAGATGTACTAGGTGTGGGAGACCTGTTTAACCCACCTAGAAGGATTTTTTTATGATCTCCTCTTGGAAAAAAGTCTTAGATTTTCATATATCAGGGATCCAAGGGTTAGTTTCCAATCCTGTAGCATACATTCCTGAAAAATGTGTTTTTCAGGCATGCCTTGCTAGCAGTCCCAATTTGGGGATATTACAGTGGTATCAGAGAAAATTTCTTGGCATAGCCTGTGCTTCCATTGAAAAAGAGCCAATATTTCTTTTCATGAGAATAAGATACTAAATAAGAAGTGTGATTACACTAAAGAAACAGAAGAAAATGGTAAAACCCCTTTATCTGGAACAATGGAAGGGAAAGAGCTCTAAAAAAATATGTTCCAAACTCTGTATGAGCTTAAAGGAGAAATCAAAGAATTGAAGAGGGAAATACATGAAGGTCCCTCAAGAATATCTCTATATGAAGAAAGCCCCAATTCTTCATCTTATATGTGCAAGAACTCAGCTACACAATCAGATCCACAACGTTATTCTATGCCCATATTTACTACAAGAGAGATTAAGGAAGAAGATGCACCAAAGGAGGAGACTTTGAGTGATTATCTTTAGGAGTATGAATCTAAATCTTGAAAAATCAAGGAGAAATTGAGATTCCAAGAGTTCTTCCTGCTCAAGGAGGAAAGGAGATCCAACAAGTACAATAGAAGGAGAAGAGGTAGATTCTTTCTACCAAATTTTGATGGATCCTCCACATGCACAACCAAAGCATGGATAGATCAGCTAGAATCATATTTGGATCTACATCAAGTTTCATAAAAGGAAGCCCTTAAGGTAGCAGTGTTGTATCTTAAAGGTAAAGATTATGCTTGGTGGTTGTTTGAATCTTTCTCATTAAAGAATGCAAACATATCTACTTATGCAAAGTTCACTAGGAGAATGGTGAAAAGATTTATGTAAAACAAGCTAAAACATCTTTGATTGAGATAGCAAAGCATGAGCATGAAAAACCTTTGCATGAGTTGGAAATATTTGTTGTGCAAACTCCACTTCAGATTTCTATTGAAGGGGATAAAAAATTTTGTGATACCTTGTCAAAGGCAAGATCCCCATTGCATGGAGATATTTCTTCTCAAAAGGAAATTATGGAGATTCCTCTTTCAAAGGAAGACCAAGATCCAAGGTCTCTCATTGATAATGAGGCACTCTCAAATATTGATGAGAAAGAAGATCAAGAGGGCAATAGAAATGTTGTCACTTCAGAAGAAGACCCGTCACCACATGGGAATGAACATGAAGCTATTGTTACAAGGGAGAAAGCTTTTTCATCTTTGTAAATGATTCCCAAGGAAAATTTTGTGACATCTTTATTGGGCAGTGATACCTTGCTTCAAGCAAGAGGAGGAAGGATGGATCAACATCCAATGATGAGGAGCATGCACCCTTGTTTATCTCAAGTGGTTTCTATTCATGAGAAGGAGATTGAACTATGCAGCAAGGAAAGGGACACATCAGTCCAACCATTCATACAGTCTACTTTAGATCTTGATGTCTCTTTACATGGAGGCATTCCACTAGGGAGACCCCTTGATGGGAAGAAGAATAAAGTGTTCTCTCAAACTTGTGCAACCGTGACATATTTGGCTACCACAACGCTGAGATCTATTGATGGATTCCAAGGAGGGTTGAACAATTTTATGAAATTGATCTTGCTATTCCTCACTCATCCGTTTGTGCTGGAAAAGAAGAACTTAGAGATCTATGATTACATTAGCATGATTTCAAATGGCCACTACATATATTTGGGGCAGACAAAGATATCTTCACATACAAAGAATATTTCTGAAGAAGACAAGAGGAGGCCAACACTCTTGTATGCACGGGCCAAACTATGGAAGTTCTGGAAGAGAGAAACATTTCAAAAGAAGGTTGATCTTCCTATTCTTCAATCTTGTCTTGCACAAGATCAGCTGCAAGAGATGAAACAAAGATGGAGCTACAATACTCCAACATGTGACTTTGGAATTGAGCATGTCAAATAGGAGCATTATGATGTGACAACTACTTCATTTCATAATTCTACAACGCTGTCAATATTGAAGAGATTGGATCCATATTGGAAATCACAACTGTTGGTGGAATATTCCAAGGATCTACATACTTGAATGATTCTTGATGAATTGCTACATGATGAGGGCTATTTAGTCCAAGATGGAGTCATCTATGATCATGGTAGGATATTCTTATCTAGAGCTTCCAAGCTCAAGGAGAAGTTACTACAAGGAGCCTATGAAGAGTTCTGTTTCAGCCACACATATTCTATGAAGCTCAACAACATCATCTTGAGGAGATATTATTGGGAGGGCTTTGAGAAAGAAATATATTAGCATTGTAAAAGATGCATGAACCTTGTGGAGTTGGAGCAGCAACAAGAATCTAAGATAGATTTATTTCAGCCAACTCTTCCTACCTTGGGAGGAGGAGAAAGATCCATACACCATTCCACTTGTATAAGGAGAACTATTGGTGAAGAGCATACTTATGTAAATCATGTTTTATTTTATGATTGTATGCATTATTTTACTATGTATATGTAGGCCATGAATCCTAAGAGGAGTGCTATACCTTATAAACTTCATGGCCACTTTGGGCCAAAACTATTCCTGATTATGGCCACTCCCTCGGTGAACAAAGGGAGATTTTGCAGCATGATGGGTGCTTTCCTAAGGCACCAAATATATCTTCCACTTTCAGCCATGGAGATATGTTATGGGCAGCAAGTAAGTGGTGGGAAAACCACTTACCACATCTAGATCTGAGGTAGGCAGGAGATGCACTGCGCTGGTTACTCTTGGGTGAGTTTGGGTACTACCCAAAGATTTATATTTTCTTGTCTCATGCCTTGTGTGTTAATGGGAGGATGCATAAGAAAGAGGCATGGTTGATTTGGTTGACAAGAAGATAGTTTGGGAATCACATGTTAAATCTCATGTCCATACATTTTTTTAGGATGTATCTCATGTATTTACATGTATTTCTGTTTGGAAGGTATCTCATGATCATGTATGTACTTGGTTTGGGGGAAAATGTAACTCCCACATGAGGAGGCATAAGAGAGCTTGTTTATATCTTGATGATAATGATGCTCTTATCTTTGTTGGGAACAGATGGGAGGGATGACACATTGGTTGGATGTATCCATTGGGAATGAAACTTCCCATACTTATGCATACTTCAAGAAGAGGATGGAACATTGTATGGCTACTACACTATGTCTTTTGTTTCCTTATGTAAGAAGCCATATGATTGACTTATGTCTTTGGGAAAATTTTCTCACATGGGAAGATTTTTGGAAAAATATGTGTTACTTGAGTCATATTCAGCTAACACCTCTCATCCTATACTATTTTCAAGCTTTGAAGAAGCTTATGGCAGCAAGAAGGTGGTTGGGTGGCCACTTATTGTACTATTTTTTGAGGCAACAAGAAGAAGAACACTGCTAGTCTCAATGGAGGGACTATTTTCACCATCCAATACATCATATGACACTTAGTCCATGTTTCTTTTGGAGCACATATGGTGATGGCACTTTATTCACTCTATGCATGGAATATTGGGCAAGAAGGGTCCCTAGAATCAATGAAGGGAATCATGAGGTTCCAAGTGTCTTTTGGCTTCATGAGGACTATATTATTGCATGCTAGGATCAATAGCTCCACATTTATCATAAATGGAGGGAGAGATAGCGTAATTTGAACATTATTACCTCTCATTTCCAGCCATGAAACCCATATACATTGGATAAGGAGGGGATTGGGGATTGTTTCCATGAGCTACCTAGGATAGATCACTTTGTTTGGAAGATAACCTGGAGATTGGAGTGTCTCATGGGGGTTGAATCACCCATCATTTATCATCTCTCATGCCTTGATAAGACCAATGGACAACATATGTTTCTTTCTATGTATCTCCCACTTCTTCACGATGACAGCTATTTGGGTTATCCACCAAAGGCAAGCTTGTATTCTTGGGAGGAGATAAATCCATTGGAGATTTTGCAAAGTCCTTGTGAGTTGCTTGAGGACAAGCAAAATTTTGGAGGGGAGGACTGTAATATTCCCATTTAGCCTCAATCTAATTGGAATATTAAATTTTTCTTTATTTTTCTATTTATGAATAAGTGTAAAAGGGAGGAACATAAAAAATCCTAAAAAAGGTGAATAAATCAATGCCCCATGTGAACAAGGAAAAATCTCGGCTACTTTAATAAAACACGCTTATGTGTGAAAGGGGTTGAGAATTTTGACTAGGTCAACAGGACCAAATCAACAACGCTATCCATATTCAATGAAACTTCTAGATGCAGTGCACAGTTTTAGATGGAGGCCACACATGTGAAAGGAGCTAAATCATTGAGATGGTTTAGGGTTTTGCAAGATCTAAATATTATAAAAGAAAGGGGAGGACAAAAAGAGAGGGTTTTTTGATGACCATTATTTCTGAAGAATATGTTTGTTTAGACATTTCTCATTCTCTTGGCTATTTAGCAGAGAATAGTGCTGTTTAGCACAAGGATATCCTGTTTAGGAATCCTTCTCTTTCCTTGAGTAGATCTCGGGGGAAACTTGTATTAATTGTCCACTATCAGGTTTAAGGCCAAGCTTCTCCTTTCAACTACAACTTAGATCCTGTTGAGGGTTTGGTTGTCTTTGCAAGCTACAACAAGTGGAGGCTAGATCTATTCATATCTAGGCCAATATAGTGCCCCTTTTCAGTGGGAGAGGCTTCAATCCCATTTGAAAGAGTGTTCTGGATCATTTGAGCTTCAAATCTACATCTTTGCATTAGGCCAAATAGTTCTTCAGGCCTACAGTGCAGTCCCTCTTCCAGTACTGTGTTATCTGCAAAGAGAAAAGTTGCAGGGTGATTTGGTAAAGTCTAAGGAGTGATCTCTAGTGATGGGAATATTCCTCTCACTGTGGTGATCCATAGATTTCTATTCTTATCCATGTCATATTTAGATCTGATCTGAATACTCCTATATATGCTTAAGAAATTCTGAATAGATTTGCAGATCTGCTGCATAGAATCTTAGATCTACTCCATGTGCTTCATGATTTTCTAAAATCCCCAAGGGGAATGTAAAGTAGAGACATTATAGTGTATGGATCTGTCATAGATCTGACTGTTCATGCATTATTTTTCTCTAGATCTAATTTTTAATCTACTGCTGCAGTACACTCAATAAAATAACGCAGTCAAGCCTTTGCAGTCAATTCTATGTGTTGCAACACCTCTTTTTGAGGGTTTCTTTCTGTATAAGTCTTCTATTTTCTATTATAAGACTCATGGGATTCAATATAATTCTGATTTACTGATGTATATGACATTATTGAGCCTCCATATTGGCTTACTTCTGCTACCTTGCTAAACTGCGTTATTTCTGAAGTAGTGCTATTTAATCTTGTTGCAGTCCCATTTTGGGGCATTTTCCAAGATGTACTAGGTGTGGGAGACCTGTTTAACCCACCTAGAAGGATTTGTTTCTGATATCCTCTTGGAAACAGGTCTTATATTTTCAGATATAAGGGTTCCAAGGGTTTGTTTCCAATCCTATAACATACATTCCTGAAAAATGCATTTTTCAGGCATGCCTTGCTAGCAACCCCAATTTGGGGATATTACATCACAATTATGTAATTTGAAATTAGTGGCTTTAAAAAAATCTTCTCCCATCCTCGGGATCTATGTAGCTTGGGAAATTGTTTTAGGACACACCACAAAACTCAACACACCCACCTTTGATGCAGTGCCAACAAAATTCTTTGCAAAGTCCTTCGAAACCTGAGCATGAAAACCTTGTAATTTGTGGCAGAACCTCATACACCCAACAATGATAAAGGCTTCTGCAAATCTAGGATCCTCATTGAGAAATTTTAGATCCATGGGCTCATTCCTAACAACTGAACCCCTTTATTAATCTTCTTCTGCATGGACATCTCTCTTAACCCTGCGTTGGCCTCTTTGATGGTATGACACCTGTAAAGAAAATAATTGCACAAAAATGTGCTTGCAGACCAAACTGGAATTTTTTAAAGATGATACAATAGCTACACTCAGAGGTAATATGGAAAGATGACAGCCAACAACTCTCAAATATGAATTTAAAAGGTAAATTTCAAATATGAGAGGGATAAGGATAAATGAGAGAGGTTAAGTGAAATGATGAGTGACCACTTATGATTACGCATGCTGCATGACTCTTCTAACTAATCACGTGACCTTAAAATGACCTCTAACCTCTCAAGACTTGACACCTCACCCTATCCTTTATTGGTGCAGAAAAAACATGATTTCGTAGCTCTTTCTGTTATAATTCTGGCAGATTTGCTACGGATTGGTCAGGTGAGTTTGTAGCGAAGACAACTTGTTTTATGTTAATTTCACCACTGACTCAGGAAAATATATACATGTGGCAAAAACCAAATTTTAAACCAATGTATGGAAAATTTTGGTGTATTTTTATGGATTTGATGATGATGACATGACAAGTGGGACTCTCTAAACTTAGGATAATGACCAATTCACAAAAAATCTTCAATTTCATGAAATAATTTGACAAAACATAAAAACCTATGCTAAATGACCTTCCTAATCAAAAAATGAAATTTTATTGGTGGTAATAGAGTGTATGCACTTGTTTTGTGGGTCCATAACCTCCTCTTGAGGAGTTGAATCGAATTGTGTATAAAAATATTGCTCGATAATTATTTGTGTCATCTCACCTTTGGTGTTCTCTTATGCTTAACGTTTTTTTAGTGGTGTAATTTTTCATTTCTTAAGTAGCACACTTGTACTCGAGCATATTTTTCTCTCTAGTGAACTAGAGTTATACCCCTCTAGTGAAAACTGTGATATAATTACTTCATAATTTTGGTTTATTTGGTTCCATTTGATTCCTTTCCTTTAGGTGTCAATCTCAACATGGTATCAATATTGATGTGTACCTTACTCTCTCAATTGTTTTCATTTATTCAAAAACTATTTGCTAGTGGCTTCTTTAATACAATGTAGAACTAGGGTTTTCTTTGACCATCTATTTTAGGATTTCATTAGGGGTTCTAGAGATACAAACCCTATTACAGGGTTGCTACTTCCCTATTTTGCAATATTTTGCAATTTTCACACTTCATTAAGAATAATATGTCTTCATTCCTAGAGTTTCCTAGAGTTTTTTATCACTTGTATCTATAAAGGGAAATTTCACAAAAAAATCATTTGGTGCCAACCCAGAGTTCGTTTTCCACAAAATCATATGAAATTGAGAGATGAGAGGCTTAACTTGGTGATCCAGGTCTGCTCATAGAAAGAGAATTGGGATTATAGGAAGCCTAAAGTAGGTTTAAACATATAGTAAGGATAAGAAATTACTTAAATTCTAGAAAAATTTGCAATCAGTTTTGAAACTCAGGACTTGAAAATTGATATGAATGGATTATGAGTATTTTAATTGAAGTCTAATTTTCAAATTTTTTTTTTATGCAATGAAAGTGTTACTTAGTTGTATTATTGTGTTGTGAATGATACTTGGTTCCATTATATCACTTCTTTAATGGAAATGATCAAACTAATTACTTGTTGAATGTTAGGTCCATATAATACTAGTGTAGCCCCTTATTTTTATTGTTGTGCCCATGTAGTCCAATATTGTTATTATTGTTCCCCATAGAATCCCACTATTATTATCTTTGTGCCCTTACATTATTATTGTTATGTCGGCTTTGAATATATTGTGACCCCTTAGAATCCTATATATAGAAATGAGGTTTTGTCATTTGAATCATGCAATAATTGTTCATTTATGTAATGTAAAGGAGGTTTCCCCTTCGAAGAGGATGATTTTTAAGTCATTTATCTATCTTTTTTTCTATTTTGTGGGTTGGTTGCATAACATTGAACCACTGAAAAGGAAGAATAGTTGGACTGTTAATTGTAAATAAATTCATCTGTTGTTAAAAAAAGGGAACCGATTACTAAAAAATAATTTAGGGAAAAAATTATGCTAGTCCGTTACATAAAAACACATTAGACTCCAGGGGGGAAAATTAATGAAAGGATAATTTTCTATTCAATAAAACCTAGAGATTATTATTCTATACAAAGGAAATCTAGGTTTCGGCCATCCTAGAGTTGTTGATTTGTTTGCTGGTCTATTGGTATCTATGTCAGGGTTTGGGATAAGAACTACTTAGTATCATGGAGTATTTTTGAGCGAGACCATGAGAAAATCCAAGGTCTCACAAATCTCATATTTCAAGAAACTTGGAACTCTACATGTTATATGTTGCCCCAAGCAGGATGGGACAACATGGAAGAAATTAGTTACACTCTAAGTTCAAAAATATCCCTCTAGAAAAATATAAACATATTAAGTGTGGATAACACAAGAATCTGAAGATAGAACCAATTGAAATGTGGTAAAGGTATTAAAGCTCCTCTTGATATTATAATAAATAAGGCATATGAAGATTAGGTGCTCTAAATTTCTCTCCTAAAGGTGGAAAAACTAGGCACAAGTTATATCCAAGTGAGGAAGGTGGCGATTACTCAATCCAAAGCTAATGACATCCAAACAAAAACTATTCAGGGGGGATACTTAGGGCATGAATATGGTGTTTTCATGTATATTAAATACTAACCACTACATGAAAGGTTTAGAATACAAATCCATATGGGGTTTAGATCCTCAAGGGGTGCAATCTATGTAACCTAGATATACTACTTGTAGATGTCCCTCTAATTACCTAGTTTAAAACATGTCTAAAAGGTAGGAGGGTAACATTATATGACTAATGATCACTGATGGTATACATATGAAAATGTGTTTTATTAATTATATTTGACTAAAAAATGGTAAACATTAATTATTTGATTATCGAATATGGGGTCTTTTTATTTGGGCTCTTTCTAATTTAGAACCCTAGTGAGTTGAGAGGAATATGAAAGGAAAGGTCTTCATCATTTGAATATGTTTATCTATGAAATCTATCCAATAATTGAGATTTAAAGAATCTAGGGTTTATACCCTATTATTTATTACTTATTATATAAGGAAATAAAAACCCTAACCCATGCATGATGACGTGAATGGGGTTGTATTACAAGATTGTAGGATGAAGTTGACAAAGTGGATGCATGTACATTTGCATATTTGATCACGTCGACCTAAAAGATAAATTGGAAAACCATGGATGGATATAAATACAAGTCAAGTGAACCTCATTTGGAGGTCATCATGAAGCATTTTCTTATATATATATATATATATATATATATATATATATATATATATATATATATATATATATATATATATATATATATATTTGGTTTTGGATTGCACAAGTTTGAGATGGTTTGTGGAAGTTTTCTCGCACAGGTACGAGATTGCAGGGTTCGAATCTTGGATATGTTTAGGGTTTCGGGTCACAACCACAAGCTTGTAACATGAAAATTTTGGCTACAAACGCACACCGTTTGACTCATTTGTGCAGTTGAATCCTTTCAACCACATGCACATCATGTCATTTGTGCGATTGGGACCTATGATTTTTTTTATTATCAGTTGACCATACATTTCTCTTGTTGACCATAGGGTTTGACAGTTAATCGCTGATAGTGATAGTTGATTGGTGGCTTCAGAATTAGGGCTTTGAGTATTAACATTGTTGGGTTCATCTCATGGATATTGTTAGTTGATTTTTCTAGATAAGCTTATGGTTGATGATATGAATCATTGTACTCTCTCTTTCTAAAACATTCAATGACAATCTAATAAGAAGAATAATTTGAAAGGGTTTTCCCCATAGTGGGTTTTTCCCTAGTCTCCGACCAACCCTATCATCTCTATGTTTGAATGATTTTCTTTTATTGTTCCTTTATGACTTGCTGCATTGATGATGGTGTTGTTATTTCTATATAATTGCATATGTTTTTTAATAATGTTGAAAAATATAAATAATGTTATGATGCTATTGGGTGAATTTAATATGCAAACGTTGAAATGTAATTATCAAAGAAAAGAAATATATAGCCCTAAGAAAAATTAACATGGTATCAAATCTAGGCTAAATAAAACTCAATGAAGATCACCCCTATGAAGACACCATTGATGGAAGCAAGAGAAGATCGTGGAGATCTAAAAGAATACTAGGGTTTGAAAAAAACCCTAGGAAGTTTAGTTATTAGGGTTTGATGGATATCATGAGATTACGGTTTGGAAAAACCCTTGGATTATGACAAATATTGGAGATAAAACTTTAGAAACCCTAACATGATCATTGTGAATATGTTCTAGCACTTATGAAAGATTTGATGTAGCCCCTAGATGGGATCGTCTCAAATTTTCCTTGGTTATTGATGAATATGATGAATGCATTGAAGGAAATAATGTTATATGGACAATGGATATTCACGACTCTTCAAGGATGGTTCAAGAGGAAGATGATAACCCCTCATTGAAGATAGGTTCTTTTATATTTATGTTCCTTGTTTAAGTTTATTGCTTTGATTATTACTTATACTTCCTACATGTATACTTGAGTATTTGGATAGTTCTAACCTTCTGATGAGTTTTAATAAGTGGATTATTCTTGAGGATCATGGCTAGTGCAGGAAGAGAAGAACCAGTGATGGAAACATAAAAGAGGAACTTGATAAAAAGTTGAGAAAAATGCTATAACTGCCTATGTCAAATAAGAAGGTGCACATGTATTTGAATACTACAAGGTATGATGGTAATGTCAACTTCACAAATGGCTCATGGATATGAAATTTTGATTCATGGTACTTATGATGAGATGGTGCACTTAGTATTGGACAAGTATCTTACATTCTGTTAAGTCATGGTAAAGCTACATAGAAACATTGTTTTTTGATATATTGGTGCTATTGATATTTCGAAAGCATATTTAATTTTAGACATGATGGATTTCCTGATCCCATAAATAAGGATAGCACATTGTTGGAGCGGGGTCCCCTGAGGCACAATTTCCGATTTCATTTTGTATAATTTTGTATGTGCGCGCTGCGTAATGGAGTCAAGGGGATTTGGGGTGGGTCAAAGTCCCCAATTTTGATGTAAATGGGTTTAAGGGTAAAATGTGGGCCTCAAACCATGGTTTGAGACCATAGTATCTGTGTACTAGGTGAATATAAATAGATAGATAATGGCTAAGCTAGTTAGTTCTAAGTAAGAATTAAGTTCATGATATTGATGTTTATGCATCTGTGATACATTGTAAGGGTTTGTATGGGTTGGGTTGAAAGGATCCTGCTGGCTGTGTGCATGGAGACCTTGTCTTGGCTGTGTGCATGGAAGGGTTTTGTAAGGGAAAGTTGATGTATTGAAAGTCCGATATATTGAACATATATGAAGCTAATAGAAAGGACAAATTTTGGATAACTTCTTATGTTATGAATATGAGTTATTTATTGTTTATGTTCTTTTAAGATCACATTATTTGTATTTATTATTGAACATTGTGCACATATAACTATTATGTTTAGGAATGCTTATTGATGGTTGATAGACCTGTTCAAGTATTTTCATTGTTTAAGATCTGGATTTGGTTTTGTTCTATTAATATGTGCTAAGGCGAAAAAAATTGTGTTATTCTATTAAAGACTGTTCATTCTCTGTGACTCTACTGTATATTGTTGTGCACATCTGTTTACAATTAGTATAAGTTTGCATTTGGTTTTGCTGAGGATCACTTCATTATTTACTCCCTCAGGGTCTGAAAACCTGGTTCTAACATCCCCCCATACTGCTTCGGGTGAGACTTTGATTTGTGTTGCCGAAAGGGCAATAGTTGGAGGGTTTTTTGGTTTATCCATAAATTCTGAACCTGGGTCAGGACACCTCAAGCCAACACATATTTATTCTTATATATAGTATCTTTATACTATTTATATTGTTTGTGATAAGCATTATAACCATGATGATGGGTAGCAATAAGATTATTTATCAAGATCTCCTTGTTGACCTTGGCTTAGTGATTATGACATGTGGTAAAATTGGATGCCTTGATTTGATAAATGTAAAATAAGTGCTGAAGTGATTATGATCCTTAAAGTATAGTGAAGCACTTGACAACTTCCCTAATCATATGAATCTAACCATTAATGAAAATTTGATGTCATGTTCATATTTGATTTATGTCCATGATGAATATATGTATTAGAATTAGATATAGTTTGATTTCATGATATAACAATTATGTTGGTGAATGGTAATGTTTTTTTTTTTCTTTTTTCTTTTTCTGAATAAGACTAATTCTATTAAGAGAAAACATATAGCACAATCAGAGCTTGCATGCAAGTGAAGCTGAAAAGCAAGGGAGTCAGAGGTGAAAGGCTGTCAACCTCGCTCCTGAATAACAACCAAGGAATGAACAAAAAGATAACAAGAAAAGAAGAAAAACGAGAGCTAGACAAAGGCATCTACCCAGTGTGGGTAGATACTGCCAAACGACATATTTTTCCCTTTTTTCTTGCTTACTTTGACCCAGCCAGTGGAACTTGGCTGGGCCGTGACCAATTGTAGACTATTCTACGTTGGGGGCAGAATATCCTTATCATATTAGGAGGAAGAATATACGTGAGAGCGTTTCTGAGAGATTGGAGGGGCAGGGGGATCTGCAGGACTGGCTGAAGGAGCATCCTTCAAAATCCCAACATTCTCCCCATTTGCTTCAATTTCCTCCTCATCCGAGTTGGAGGAGTCTGTGTCATCCATGGGGGGGGGGGGCGAGGAACACAGGGATTCCAGCTCTTTTATTTGGGTTTGCGATTGAGATTCTTCTTTTTGTCGAGGAACTTAGTGCATGCATTTTGAAGATGCCCCGTTTGATTAAAATGGCGACATCGGAAGGCCGTATTCTCGTAGTCCAAGGTTTGTGTCCAATGGAAGTCCCTAATTTTGAGGTTGATCTGATCCAGAAATCCTTTGCTGATGTCTATTTCTGCACATAATCTGCCATAGGTGTAGAGTCCTTTCTCCCTTCTTGAGGTATCTGTAGTAAGGTAGTGGCCTAAGGTATCTCCAATGCCTAAGAAAACAGAGAGATGCCATAGATGTGCCGGAAGGTTCGGGAGCCTGACCCAAATGGGAAGTTTGGTGATGACAGCTGTAGAGGGGTCGAATTCTGGAAACCATGGGGTGAGGAAAAGCCCAGCTGAGCCCCAGAACCAAGGGCCTCCCATTAAGGCTTTCTAGTAATCTTCATTTAAGTCAAAAGCCACAATGAATAAACCTTTCGAGCATAAGTAGATCTTGCTTTTATTAGTCCAGTTGGAGTGGATCCATTGGTATAAATTTGTTGTACGAGGCCATAGGCCATTAAATCTGCATATTATTGCAGTTTCTACAAATGTCTGGTAATGATCAGCAAGCGCAGGATGAGAGAATTCGATAGAAGGAATTTCCTCCAATTTATCCACCAAAAATGGCTTGGGAGCCATAGTTGGTTGAGCTAATTTCAAAGAGCACTGTGGATGGCCTGCATCTTTATGGACTGCATCTTTGTAAGAGAAAGGAGGAGCAGAGGAGGTTTGCCCAAAGGACCCTCCTCTTAGACGAAGGGTAAATACAATAGAGGCATCCCTTTGAATACAGTAAAAGGAGAGGGGAAAAGGGTCCTCTAGCTGTTTGCCTTTATACAACAATCTCTGGTAAGAGGAGGGAATCCCCAGTGGGAGTTCGAGTTTGCGCAAGAGATCCTGCACTAGATCTGTTGCACGCACCCATTTCAACAACGTTTTTCCAGAGAGAAGAGTGATTTGGATCTGAAATGCTGGTACTCCTGCTAGCAGATCTAGCTGGTCCAAGAAGAAAATATACTTTTGGCATGTGGTAGAGGTGGAGTCTAAGGGCACACCAGCTTGGATATCATATTCTGAGGCATCCCCTGACCAGCTACTAACCGCCGCTTTGCTGTGGAGAAATGTATTTTCTTGGGCAGTCTCTAATGCGGTTGAATCACTAGTGAAAACCCCCGATTCCTTGCCTTCAACAATGTCGGCGACCTCCCAGAGAGGTGGGGTAAAACCCCAAATATGGATCTCAAATGAAACCCTTAGGACTACTAGAATGGCGGTGGTTGCAGAGCCACCTGAAGCATTTGCAAGAGAAGAAACCACACCGATAGCGTCCGCATCTGTGCCGAGGAGAAGCCAGTGCCAGATCTTGCAACTCTGCAGAGTTCGGTTTGCAACCATAATTTTGAACGCACAGAGATCAACTTTCTAAGCCGTATTAAGGGTGAAAATCATTTTGTCTTTGATAGCCATGTTGGTTTCATGAGTTGCATAGGCCAGTCACAACCCCAGGCAAGAGCATGTGTGAGTTGGGCTTGAGTCTGCAGG
This sequence comes from Pinus albicaulis, assembly GCA_034641835.2. NCBI lineage: Eukaryota > Viridiplantae > Streptophyta > Pinopsida > Pinales > Pinaceae > Pinus > Pinus albicaulis. The sequence continues at coordinate 302,339 of JAXQQM020060530.1, read as the reverse complement.
GAGCTCAAGACAATAATTCTGCAAGAATGTGGATATTTTTCAAAATTGGGAAGCCCGCAGTTGGGGTCCAGAACCTCCAGGCTGGTGTGGAGCCACCAATCTTCAGAATGTTTGGGAGCGACCATCCTGGCGCCGCAAAGAAACCCAAAACAACAAACCCTAATCGTTGCTCTCGCCATCGCCATTAATTTCACATTAATCTCCTTGATGAAGGTAATGCTATGATAGTCAAGTTAATGTTTTGAATGATGCTGATGGAAGTAGCTTCCCATTCAGAGGGAGAAACTCTCCATAAAATCCCTACACCTATTATCATGTGAATTAAATGCATGAAATATTCCTTATTGTTGTTTTTTTGACATAAATAAAAAATTTATTATATTTTTGGTTTGCATAAAATTATGGTTTGAGAAGAGAGGGTTTATTTAAATCTAAGCCCAAACTATTGGAAATGTTGTCATTGATGGCAAAGGAATTGGCAAAGAAGGAGCATCTAAAATAGTAACCATGAAAAGAGGAAAGAAAAGTAGCAGCTTAATTGTCCAGAGACAGAGTAGATAGAAAATAATAAGTGAATGTTATAGTAAATGGTAATTCATGTGTGAACATATGTTTGCACCCTGACAGAATCCGTGATAAGTAAGAAACCTTGTGAGAGGATTAATGGTGCTCTGTATGTTGTTCGAGGAGCCGATGTTAATACAGTCGACAGTGGAGTTATATATATTCGTTGAATATATGATATGAACAAATTTATGGTGTTAAGCTCCACATGGAAAGGTCTACGCTATTAAGGAGCTGACTAGATTTTATGGAGAAAGGAACGAGGAGCGAGAGCAAATCAGTTATAACGCGGAAGAACTAAAACAAAGTATTTGGCATTGAACTTTCGGTGGAACACGAACTAACCCTTTGGAATCATAGAGGTGGAACATAACAAAAGGAAGCGCGACGGAACCCTACGTGGAAGAGCAGAACCGTGACCGAGTGAATAGTGAAGGTGATTTCTAGGTTTCATCGCACCACCCTTCGGTGATAGGCGGTATTTCCTGGTTGGGGAGCGATTCCATAGAAATGTTGACACGTAGCAAAGATGGACCCACGAAAACCGCTATCAACGCATGACATCGTACGTTAATGTTCATCCAAATAAGCCGAGCGATATTATTAAACGCCGTTGATCTGGGAAGGGGTCATCGGACGGACTTCATTTGCTATAGATGCGTGAAGGTTACCCAAGGTACGGCGCGCCATCGCGCGTTATCATCCGTGCATCATCAATGAACGATATCCGTCGGATCATCTGAAGACTGAGTGATGTGCTCTTCACCTTCAGATGGAAACGATCGATAGCGATGGGCCCCAGTTTTAAATTATATTGATTGGGCCGTCGATTATGTATGTGGGGCCGGAACCAAAGGTCTATTTAAAATCCATTTGATAAAAGCGCTGGTTATTAATATAAAGTCCTATCATATATTTAATTGCCAAAGGTTGTGAATAATATTTATTTATCAAATTCCACGAATTTGATAAATAAAATTCCAATAAAAGAAAGAAAACCATCAGCGGCACGTTAATGTTACTTAGCCTTGGCTATAGTATTATTTGGCGGAGATAAAGATTACCTTTGGGACGATTCGTGCATGGAAGAATGAAGATTTGGATTTCAATTTGGATTGGTTCAAATTTTAATATAAATACCATTAGCGGTTGAGTGGTTTTCTACTCATGGTTTTAATAAAGGAAAATACTATATAAGGAGAAGATGATTACAGTACAAGGTGTGCATGTAGAGGGGTTATTAATGATTAAATCTCTTTAAGAGATATCTTCATGATTGAACTCTGATCGATTTGAATCGATGATGCACTGGTGAATATGATGAAGGTACAAGAGCTCTAGATCTAGAAATGATGAATCTCTAGGAAGAGCTGCAAAAGAAATGATGAAGACCTGGCGCAAGTCTGATGAAGAGATTGAAGAAAGTTGGTGGATCTGAGGGATGAAGTCTTCAGTATGAAATTGGACACTTTCTGTCAGTAGAAGCTGGTGTTAAAATCAGGGGGTCAAAGCTCCCTTCCAGGAAAGGCTGGTAAACGAGATCAGGGGGTTGGAGCTCCCTTCCAATAGTAACTAGAAAACGAGAGAAGGTTGTAGCCTTCTACAGGCTGGTGCCTGCGTGCTGGTATAAGTCTGCGCCAGCAAAAAATTGTAAGAATTTTTATTTATAATAAATATTGAAGACTGAGACGACAACAGTGGTGGTTTTCTCCTGAATTGGGTTTCCACCTTAAATACTGGTGTACATGTGTGCTGCTTATGTGTGATGATTAATCCTATTGTTACTACTCATGATTACTGCTTATTAAATATCTGATGAATGAATGATGCAATGATCTAAGTAAAGAATTAAAAGCATAAAATTAAATTTTTTTTTAGTCAGCTCTAAATACTAATTCACCCCCCCTCTCAGTATTTTTCCCAACAATTGATATCAGAGTAGGTCCTTCTGAAAAAGCTTAGCCCCTAGAAGGAAGATCAATCAAGATGAACAATCAAGAAGGAACAACATCTATCAGGCCTCCGCTCTTCAACAGAAACAACTTAATCTTTTGGAAAACAAGGATGAGATCCTATCTTAAGTCTTTGGGAGCAGATGTATGGGCTATAGTTGAAGGAGGATATCAATATTCAGCTGCAGTACCAACAGATCCAACAGAAAGAAAGAATTAAGAAACGAATGCAAAAGCAGTCAATGCTCTATTGGGAAGTCTAACTGAATCAAAATTTTTCAAAGTTATGTAGCTGAATACAGCAAAGGCAATATGGGACAAAATCATTCTAAGTTATGAAGGTGATGCAAAGGTAAAAAGTGCTAAACTCCAAACTCTCAGAATTCAATATGAGAATCTAAAAATGCATAATGAGGAGAGCATTGCTAATTTCTTTTTACGTCTTGATGATATTGTAAATCGTATGAGAAATCTGGGAGCAAAAATAACCGAATATACTTTGGTTGAGAAAGTTTTAAGATCACTAATGACAAAATTTGAGTCAAACGTTTCTGCTCTTGAAGAAAAACAGGATCTTCAAAATCTTACTGTGGTACAACTTCATGGCATACTAACTGCATATGAAATGAGAAGAGGAGGACCATATGAATTCAAAGAAGTCGTCTTTAGAGCTTCTACAAAAGGGAAAGAATTACAAGAGACAAAAGGATCAGGGTATATCTCAAAAGAAGATGAGGTAAATTTTGTAAAGAAACTCCAACTTGGTACAGGAAGGTTCAAAGGTAAGCTTCCTTTCAAATGTTTTGCTTGTGAAAGAGTGGGTCATTATGCTGCTAAGTGTCCTCACAAAGAAACACATGAAAAAGGAAAAGAAGTAGCAAGAAGGAATAAGAGTCGGTTTAGCACTAAAAAAAGTTACTATACTGATGAAGACAGTGATGGGTTATCTGACAGTGAGGAAGAATGTGAACAAGATCTTAGACTTCTCATGGCATTTGAAAAAGAATCTAAAGAAGAAAAAGATACCTTTATGGATGCTTTGGAGGATAATAATTTTCTTGATGAATTAAATCAACTCAAGATATGCTTAGAAGAAACCAAAATATGCTTAGAATAAAGTAAAATATCCATAGAAACTCTAAAAAATCAGCTTGAAGGAAAGGAGAAACACAATGAGAAATTAGAATGTGAAATAGTAAGTCTAAGAAAAGAAATTGAGAAAATGAATATTTTGAATCTTAGATTTCCTAAAGGATCTGAAACCTAGATGAGATTATCAAGGTACAATGTTCTCCTCTTGTAAAGATAGGTCTTGGATATATCGGAGAATCTTCTCAGGCTTCAGCACCAAATTATCTAAAAGCAACTACAGCCAGCATATAACATTCTGCCACTCAGCAAGGGAATAAAGAATCTTTACAGGTAAAGCATGACCATTTCAATTCAAAGAACACTAACAGGAATACATTTCAAAGAAACTCCAATCAACAGGTAAATTCGAGTAGAATATTTCATGATCGTAGAAATTTCTTCTTCAATGGACAATGTTTCTCATGTCACAATTTTGGTCATAAAGCTGCTCAATGTGTTGCATATAAAACCATCATGACAAGAGAAGCAAGAAAGAAAAGGATTGATATTGGAACAAAGAAGAATACATATAACAAATTTTCTCCTCTTCAAAATGAAGTTGAATGTGCGTATTGCAATAAATTTGGCCATGAAGAATCTGAATGCAGAAGAAAAATCCAACCAAAAGAGAAATGTCCTTCAAGCTCCAAAGTGTGGAAAAAGAAGGAATTACAGGTTAAAAATTGTGGCATAGCCTTATTTGCAGAAGGTGAAGAAAATCAATGGTACATTGATAGTGGATGCTCTAAACACATGACAGGTGAAAAAAACAAACTTCTTGCTTATAGTGCTCTAGAAAAAGAGAAGAATGTTACATTTGGAAATGATACTCTTGCTGTCATTAAGGGAAAAGGGTCTGTTTTTCTAAAAGAAAAGGTGAAAGCTAATAATGTCATGTATGTGGATGGATTAAAGCATAACCTATTAAGTGTGTGATCAAGGAACTGAAGTTGTCTTTAGTTCAAAAGAATGTGTGGTATGTGATCTTGATACAGGTAAACCAATTATAAAAGGAAAAAGAACTCCAAGCAACCTGTATGTATTGAATAACTACAAAGAACAATGTTACTTGAGTAAATCTTTAGAAAACTGGCTATGGAATAGAAGGTTGGGGCATCTGAGCTTCTCTCAAATCAACAAATCAAGTAGACTTAAAGCTGTTCGTGATCTTCCCAATATTACTCTACCTCCTATCATGCACCGCTAATTCTGTGGCAGAAGAAACCAGAGTACAATTTAATGCCAAGGAACATCAAGTAAGCCTCTGAACTCATTCATACCGACAAATGTGGACCTATGAGGAAAAAGTCACCACGTGGGGAAGAATACTATATCTTATTTATTGATGATTACTCTAGAATGTGTTGGATCGGGCTCATTAAACTCAAAGATGAAGCATTTGAAAAATTTCAGATCTTCAAAGCATTAGTTGAAAATGAATTAGATCTAAAATCAAGTGTCTTAGATCTGATCGAGGAGGAGAATATACATCAAATGAATTCTTTGAATTTTGTGAACAGCATGGCATAAAAAGACAATTCTCTGTAGCAGGTACTCCACAACAAAATGGCGTAGCAGAAAGAATGAATATAACAATTCAACAAATGGCTAGAGCTATGCTCGATGATTCTGGAACTCCTGACATGTTCTGGGGAGAAGCAGCACATACAGCAGCTAACATTCTCAACAAGGCTCATGTTCGGGTAAATAGTGACAAAACTCCATATGAACTCTGGTATGGTAAGCCTCCCACTGTGAAGCATTTTAGAATTTTTGGAAGAAAATGCTTTATCAAAAATAATGATGAAAAACTTGGCAAGTTTGAACCTAGAGCAGATGAAGGAATACTTCTTGGTTACTCCTCTAGGAGTAGAGCATATAAATGTTACAATAAAAGACTTCGGAATATTGTTGAATGTATTGATGTTGTTATTGATGAGTCTCCTGCAGCTCCAAAATAAGAAAAAAAAACAACAGATGAAGACGATGATGACATATATCCTTCTACATCAATTAGGAATGATGTAGACAGTGAACCCAATGATAACCCGAAGATGATTTATCAGAAAAAGCTCCATCCAGATATGTTCAAAAGAATCATCTAGAATCTCAAATTTTGGGAGAAAAGGGATCAAGTGTACAAACAAGAAGGACTCTTGTGGGATCTTCTAGCAATCTGGCATTTCTATCCACTATTGAACCACACAATGTCAGTCAAGCTAGCAAAGATGAATGTTGGATTCAAGCCATGAATGAAGAGCTTGATCAAATTGAAAAGAATCACAATTGGGAATTAGTACCAAGACCTCATGACAAAAATGTCATTGGAACTAAATGGATATTCAAAAAAAAGTTAAATGAGAATGGGGATGTTATAAGAAATAAAGCTAGACTTGTTTGCAAGGGGTATGCTCAACAAGAAGGTATAGACTTTGAAGAAATTTTTTCTCCTGTAGCCAGACTTGAAGCCATAAGAATGTTTCTTGCTTTTTCAAGCTTCCAACAAATCAAAGTTTATCAAATGGATGTTAAATCTGCTTTTCTCAATGGTGATCTAGAAGAAGAAGTTTATATAGAACAACCAGAAGGATTCATTTTGGGGAATGATGAAAAACTTGTTTGTAGACTTAAAAAGGCTCTATATGGTCTCAAACAAGCTCCAAGGGCATGGTACTATCGTCTTGACAAATATATTCATCAACAAGGATTTTCAAAGGGGTCTGCTGATAGCAACTTATACACAAAAACTGAAAGTGACAAACTGTTGATTGTGGTTGTATATGTCGATGATATCATTTTGGAAGTAATAAAGAGTCTATGAGTCAGAAATTTGCTTCTGATATGCAGCAAGAATTTGAAATGTCTTTACTTGGGGAACTAACATTCTTTCTTGGCCTGCAAGTGCAACAAGCAACAGATGGTATATTCTTATCACAAGCAAAGTACCTCAAGCAAATCTTGAAGAAGTATGGCATGGAAGATTGCAAACCTGTAAGTACACCAATGATAACCGGATGTAATCTCAGTTCTAATGATGATTCCCCCACGGTGAATCAACCAGAATACAGATCTATGATAGGAAGTCTACTTTATCTCATTGGGACAAGACCAGACATTATGCATGCAATTGGGATTGTTGGACGATTCCAAGCTAATCCAAAAGAGTCTCACCTTCAGGCTGTGAAAAGAATATTCAAATATCTACAAGGAACTCAAGAATTTGGACTATGGTATCCAAAGAATGCTGATCTTACTCTTCATGCTTACACTGATGCAGATTGGGCTAGAAATGTTGATGATCGGAAAAGCACAAGTGGTGGTGCATTCTATATGGGGCCCCGGTTGGTATCTTGGTTCAGCAAGAAGCAAAGCTCTATTGCCTTATCTACAGCAGAAGCAGAATATGTGGCTGCCGCATCATGTTGCACTCAACTTCTTTGGATAATGCAAACCTTACAAGACATTCAAATCAAATGTTCACCTCCTATCTCCATTATGTGTGATAATACAAGTGCCATCAATATCTCAAAGAATCTTGTTATGCATTCCAAGACCAAGCACATTCCCATCAAGTATCACTTCTTACGTGAACAAGTGCTTGAACAAAAGGTGAAGTTGGAATATGTGCCCTCCAAAGAACAAGTTGCTGATATATTTACCAAACCTTACCCAGGGAAGCGTTCGAATATCTCAAACAGAAGCTGGGAGTAGTCTCTGTCATACAGAAGATCATATCTACTTAACTACAGAAGCTTAATTGAATACGTGGTTTTACTGAAGGACAGAAAACCATGTATGGGTAGTTGCTGACAAATTTTTGTTGAGTCAGCATTCTTCAGCAACAGCTGCGGTGCTGTTGGGTATCTCTAGATGCATAGGTTAAGGGGGAGCATTGGTCTTGTGGAAAGAATGCATTGTTGGCATTCTAATTTTGTTAGAAGATGCAGCATGATCTCAGGGGGAGCATGGTATTATCGGTACATAGAATCTTGGTATTATTGGCCCCAGAATATGTATGGCACCGGCCCTCAAAAGGAACTTGTTTTATTAAATTAGATTCAAGGTACTGCAGAGGCACTCCTCAGTACAGAATGATCATTGGACTGTTTGTGCACCCGAAGTACCATTGATCCCAGATCAACGTGAACTCCGATTAGATCTGATCAACCCTTTGCCATTGATGTCAAAGGGGGAGGAAAAGCAAATAAAGGGGCTTCTATAAGACAAACAGAGGCAGAGTGTTGCCATCAATGCCAAAGGGGGAGATTGTTGGAAATGTTGTCATTGATGGCAAAGGAATTGGAAAAGAAGGAGCATCTGAAACAATAACCATGAAAAGAGGAAAGCAAAGTAGCAGTAGAATTGTCCAGAGACAGAGTAGATAGAAAATAATAAGTGAATGTTCTAGTAAATGGTAATTCATGTGTGAACATATGTTTGCACCCTGATGGAATCCGTGATAAGTAAGAAATCCTGTGAGAGGATTAATGGTTCTCTGTATGTTGTTCAAGGAGCCGATGTTAATATGGTCGACAGTGGAGTTATATATATTCATTGAATATATGATATGAAAAAAGTTATGGTGTTAAGCTCCAAATGGAAGGGTCTACACTATTAAGGAGCTGACTGACTTTCATGGAGAAAGGAACGAGGACCGAGAGCAAATTAGTTATAACGTGGAAGAACTAAAATAGAGTATTTGGCATTGAAATTTCGGTGGAACACGGACTAACCCTTTGGAATCTTAGAGGTGGAACATAACAAAAGGAGGTGCGACAGAACCCTGCGTGGAAGAGCGGAACCGTGACCGAGTGAATAGTGAAGGCGGTTTCTGGGTTTCATCGCACCACCCTTCGGTGATAGGCGATATTTCCTAGTTGGGGATCGATTCCATAGAAACGTTGACACATAGTAAATATGGACCCACGAAAACCGCTATCAAAGCATGCCATCGCACGTTAATGTTCGTCCAAAGAAGCTGAGCAATATTATTAAACGCCGTTGATCTGGGAAGGGGTCATCAGACGGTGTTCATTTGCTATAGATGCGCGAAGGTTACCCAAGGTATGGCGCGTCATCGCGCGTTATCATCCGCGCATCATCAACAAATGATATCCATTGGATCATCTGAAGACTGAGCGATGTGCTCTTCACCGTCGGATGGAAAAGATCGATAACGATGGGCCCCAATTTTAAATTATATTGATTGGGCCGTCGATTATGTATGTGGGGCCGAAACCAAAGGTCTATTTAAAAGCCATTTGATAAAAGCGCTGGTTATTAATATAAAGTCCTATCATATATTTAATTGCCAAAGGTTGTGAATAATATTTATTTATCAAATTCCACGAATTTGATAAATAAAATTCCAATAAAAGAAAGAAAACCATCAGCGGCACGTTAATGTTACTTAACCTTGGCTATAGTATTATTTGACGGAGATAAAGATTAACTTTGGGACGATTCGTGCATGGAAGAATGAAGATTTGGATTTCAATTTGGATTGGTTTGACTTTTAATATAAATACCATTAGCGGTTGAGTGGTTTTCTACTCATGGTTTTAATAAAGGCAAATACTATATAAGGAGAAGACGATTACAGTACAAGGTGTGCATGTAGAGGGGTTATTAATGAATAAATCTCTTTAAGAGATATTTGCATGATTGAACTCTGATCGATTTGAATTGATGATGCACCGGTGAATATGATGAAGGTACAAGAGCTCTAGATCTAGAAATGATGAATCTCTATGAAGAGCTGCAAAAGAAATGATGAAGGCCTGGCGCAAGTCTGATGAGGAGATTGAAGAAAGTTGGTGGATCTGAGGGATGAAGTCTTCAGTATGAAATTGGACACTTTTTTTCAGTCGAAGTTGGTGTTAAAATCAGGGGGTCAAAGCTCCCTTCAAGGAAAGGCTGGTAAACGAGATCAGGGGGTTGGAGCTCCCTTCCAATAGTAACTGGAAAACGAGAGAAGGTTGTAGCCTTCTGCAAGTTGGTGCCTGCGTGCTGGTATAAGTCTGCGCCAGAACAAAATTGTAAGAAGTTTTCTTTATAATAAATATTGAAGACTGAGATGACAGCAGCGGTGGTTTTCTCCCGAATTGGGTTTCCACCTTAAATATTGGTGTACATGTGTGTTTCTTATGTGTGATGGTTGATCCTGTTGTTACTACTCATGATTACTGCTTATTAAATATCCGATGAATGAATGATGCAATGATCTAAGTAAAGAATTAAAGGCACAAAAGTAAAATGTTTTTTAGTAAGCTCTAAATACTGATTCACCCCCCCCCCCCTCTCAATATTTTTCCCAACACCAATGGCATGGAAGAAGGCCTAAGAGTGCAGTTATAGATTCCCAATTGCATGGAAGAAAGCCTATGGGTGCGGTTATGCCTGTAGGTCACAAAATATGAAGTCTCATGCATAAAATCAGAAGTGCACCTAGAGTATGAAAATCATACAAATATGGAGTAGACATCAAAAATTCCCATGAGAAGGGAAGTTTTAATGCTTGAATTACTATAGAGAATACAAATGTGTTAACTAAACTTGTGTTTGTAGGGGACTGTAATATGCATATTATTATGATATTTTGATTTGATATTTAAAGTTAGTATATGAAAGTATCTGATAACAATTGCAAAGGTTTGATCGGATTATTGATGAGATGTATTGAAGTTTTGACATGATGCCTGATTGGTCTTAGACATGTTTTGGCTTATGGATTGTTTGAATTCATAGTGATGACAAGTTAGAGTTTTTGATCTGATTTGGTACTTGATGAATGATGATTTTCCTTGATGACAGTGCTATGTGGGCATAATGAATTTTGGTGATTGATGTTTGCATTGATTTTGTATTGACTTCATTGGCTTTTGCACATTAGTTGAAGTATAAAAAACATGTGACTTTACTTGGTATATGCATTTTCATACAGGTACATAAATAATTCATATTATGATTATGTAAACGACCTGATGGAATTTGATATTGCTCAAATTTTTTGACATGACAATAGTTAAAGTCATGGATTGGTATTTGGATATGAGCTCTACCTGTCACCTACTCCAATGAGTTTGCTACAGTCATATTAGAAGAAAATTTCATCCTTTTGATATTAGTTTTGATTTTTCATCTAAGGCTTGATAAGCTAAATTAGTTGATTTGATTGCACAATATTTATTTGTGTAAGACTGAGCATATTGGGTTGGTCAAGTGTTATGTTTGTAGAAAGACTTGTATAAAGCAAGCTCCTTGAGCCTAGAGTGTTTGCATTGATAATTACCTTGGGAATCTAGGAAGACGTGCAAATCCAAACCTCTACTTTAAAATAGGTCCAAGGTATACCTTTGATTTTGGTTTTATATATTGATGGTTTATTCTTGCCAGATAATGAGCCTATGATGATCAAATTAAGAGGGATTTGGCCTATGAAGTTTGAAATAAAGAGTCATGGAATAATAAATTTCCTTTTGAAGTTTGGAAAGAAAATCTATATCGTGAAGCTATTGAATAGTTTTTTGGAAAATGGAAGCAAAAATCCTAGGACACTCCGATGTAATGGAATTTTAAGAAATTATGTAGAGATATTATTGAACCTGCCTTGATAACTCATAGTTGATTGAAGCATTGATGTTCCATGTGAACACTCATTTGTGTGTGTGTGTGTGTGTGTGTGTGTGTCTATATATATATATATATATATATGACTGGATGGATGTATAGAACTAGATTGAGCCACTTCATACACATTGAGTTGTCGTCAAGCACCCTTCGAGATATTTGCATGGAATGGAATTTTTTTTTCCGAGCTATTCTTCCTATGATATGTGACTGGATGGATGTATTGATGCTGTTTGGATTGTTATTAATAATATGAGAAAATTTGGGTGCTACCTTAGTATGATATATTCCATGGTATTTTTATGAAAAGTTCGTAGCATTAAGAAAGACATAGTGTTGGAGCGGGGTCCCCTAAACACAATTTTGGATATCATTTTGTAATATTTTGAGTATTTTAGTCATGTGTAGCACAAGTTAAGAGACTTTGGGGCGGGTCAAAGTCCCTCATGCATTGTAATGGGAAAAAAGGGTAGATCTAGGGGTCACAAACCATAGTTTGCAGACTCTAGTATAATGCAGGCTAAATATATAAATAAGAGTCTAGGATGAGTCAAAGAGTAAGTTTTTGGATAAGTTTCTGATATGATGTTAAGGATAGATTTTCTTCAAGGATCTTTGTGCGAACTTGTTTGGGTAAGGGCTCTTGCTGGCTGTGTGCGCAGAGACCCTAAGTCCTACTGTGTGCAGACCCCACTGGATGTGTGCACGAGCATGTGGTAGAATATTTAAGAATGATCTAAAGTATTAATGAATGGAAGGTAGTTTTGCTAAAATTAAGTGTCTTTGTGATATGTTCTAAGTTGCGTTGCACATTATTTCCCTATTATTTATGTGATACTGAATATTGTTAGTTAATTGATGGCACACGTATATTAGATTCTTAAACAAATGATGAATGAATAGAAATTTTAATATTGAGTTATATTTCTCCTATTGGCTGATTATCTTGTGAGTTACGGGCTACACGCAAGTCGTTATGTTAAGCATATGGTTTAGGGTTTCTGGTTAGGGATTTCTTAGTGTAGGCCTGTTCTAGATCTAAAGGCACCCACTTCATTAAATATATATATCTTTCTCTCTCTCTCTCTCTCAGGGTGTGGAAACCTGGTTCCAATACCCTCAGATACTACTTTGAGTGAGTCCTTGACCTGCGCAAGCAGGTCATTGCCGAAAGGGCCAGTAGTAGAGGGGTTTTTTGGTTAAAATCAAATATGAACTTGGATCAAGACCCCTCAAACCAAAAAATGATTCAATTTTTGGGACTGGGAGAATTTTGAGAGAGAGACCAAGTCATGAGTCAGGGTTTGTGGAATTTGGAAATTTCTGAAATTGACGAGTGGTTCGAAAAGCAGATCTAGGAGTTTGCCCTAAAATAAATTAGGAGTAAGAAGTTTTCTACTGAAAAGTGGAAGAATAAGTATATCTTCACATAGGTGCACAATATCTTCTTTGTGACATTCACACACGAGCTATAGGAGTGGTTGTCGAGGTTGACAGAGTTCTAGACATGTTGGAAGAATGATAGGGTTACGTTGTGGACCCATGAATTGATCCAACAGTTGGAGAAGACTGATAACAAAATCACTCGGCCGTAGATCAATGGGTTGATAGAATCTTGGGTGGATTTGTGACCGAGTTTGCGGTAGATCAATTCGTGTCATACTCTGAAGCTGAGAGAAGATTTTTCAAGGGTTTGAGAGCCACACCGAATGAATGAACTACGAACAGATTGAAAGCACCACGTGTACTGAAAGTATTACTGAATCAATCAGAAGGGGGAAAGAGCTGAATATAGCCCTTTGAGAGATCCGTTGAGTCTAGAAGAAACTGAGGCTAAGCAGGCTGTAGGTAGCCATCCTTCTATGTTGTATTCAAATTCATGTGGGACTCAGACATCTCCTACCCCGCTGCCACCCACATCTTCAGATGATATGGCCACACACATGAAGTTACCCAAATTTAAGAGTGCGGGGGATGAGGACATGGATCGGTTTTGGTTCGTATCTAATGCAGTATGGACTGCACAGAACGTTAATACTGATGCTGTGGAAAGAGCACAACTGGCCATGGATTTTGAAGGTCGCGTGCTAGAATGGTTTATGGGATATCTAAAACAAAATGCTGCTCCTACTATTGATGATATCAAGAATGAACTAAAGCAGCAGTTCAAAAATTCGAAGTCCTACGTGCAGGTAGTGGTGGAGCTAAAATATTTCAATCAAGGAGCAAAAGAATCAGTCTGTGAAGCCAATCAGCAACTGAAGCAAACTATCAATGATGGAGGATTTGTTTACTATGATGACCATCATAGGGAATGGTTCATCGCCCTGTTGTTAGCCCATCTACGCGGTCCTATGAGACAACATAATATTGTTACTCAGGCTGAAGCCCTAGAGAACGCTATGAAGTTGGAAGCTACACCTAGAGAGGATATTCCCCTTAGGACGCTGCAAATTCAAAGTTAGTTGGAAGCTATGCACTTAGAGATATAGAACCTACGAAGAGAAAAGGGTAAAGAGGTTGGTGCAGATGCCTAGTGCATTCGTTTCAAGGGAGAAAACCACATCAAATATCAGTGCCTTGTGTTTACGGATTACCTATGGGCTGGAGGACCAAATCCGCTACACCCTAGGGAAGATATGGGGCATAGAAACCCCATCCTGTGGTTTGTTAATTGCTGGGTAGCTGGCCAGCATGATACTGACCATTGCCCAAGGTTGGGAGCTTATGTGCTAGAGTTGAAGCAACAATATTACAGATTCTTCTCCTTGGTTGGTCATGATGAGCACCACTATTGGACGTATAAGCTAATGATAGACAATGCGAACATGTACAGAGTGCATGCTGATACCTCTTCACCAACATATCCCTCTGGACGCAGAGGGGGGAGAGGAGGAGGCATAGGTCGAGGAAGAGGGAAATTAATTTTCTATAACTGTGGAGATCTAGGACATTATGCACGCAATTTCCCTAACCCTATATGGAAGTCCTGTAGGTACTGTAGACAATTTGATCACATAATTGAGGAATGTCCCATTATGATAGTTAAGATGTAAGAGAAACAATAGACACCTACACATAATGTGAAAATGGTCAAAGCTGAGCCACATGATGATGTCCCTAGTGTAAATGTAATAATGCTTAGTGGTATGGCCACTGGGGGACCTGTGGAGCAAGCTGTCGCAGAGTCATGGATCAAAAAGGAAACTGCCAAAAAGGAAGGCCCAAACCTAAACAAAGAGAAGGATTTTTATAGAGGCTTGAAGGGATTTTTCTGCGGCAGAAGCATCAAAATGAAAAGCTGCCATGGATCCTGTTATACCTTAAGAGACAATCCCTTGGATTTATTAAGGAATTAGTGCTTAAGAAATTTATACATGTATGTCACATAATTTTAATATTAAAGGGTCTTTGCTTAATCACCTTCATATATGTTTTTATTAAACCCTCAAGAATCAAATGCAATAAATGCTTTGCAATGCCATTATCTGCTGATATTAAATGGAATGATGAGAAGAATATGAAGGAAGGAAGCCAAAATTGATATGATGATAAACCGTATCTATCACTTTAAAATTCAGAAGAATTTTATGAAAGAAGATTAGTTAAAATCAAGGAGTGCCCATTAAGGATTTTAACTCTTGTTCACATATGTAAAAAGAGACCTGCAGCTTCATTACTTCATTTTATTCAAGGACATAAAATACATAATGTAAACTAGAAAACATATCAATATCAAAAAATTCCAGAATATTTCTTTTCATTCATTAATCATTTGAAAAATGAGTACAAATTTTGCAGTCTGAAGGTCCAAAACTTGGAACCCTTTTCTTTCTTGTCTATCTCTTTAAATATAATGAAAATCAGTTTGTAACTGCTGAAACTACTCCTAACTGCTTCAAATACTTAGGACTTTGTAAAATTTCTATTACACGTCATCAAAATGTCTTATTATAATTACATTCTCTTAAAAGAGAAAAATAAATTAAAACTTAAATCCTAATCTATTTGCTGAATATGAACTGATGATGCTGCTGTTGTATCCTCCTGATTTGCTGTCTTGTTCTTCTTTGAAGATGAATTTAGGGAGATCAGTCATCCAGGCTCTACATTTCTTCCATACCTCAATTATTTTCTTGGGTGAATTGACCAGCCTATGAAATTCCAATCTAAAAGCAGTAATCCTGTTGAATGATGGTCTCTCTGTAAACAGGGTCTTCACCAACCATAAAAGATGAAAGTGCCTCTGCAGAAAATTAATCACTTTTTCTCCTTTTAAAATCTGATTCTTTTCATGATTATTGTCCACTTTTATCTTTTCCAATATAAATAGTGGTTCATAAGACTCCCATGATAAAATACTGGCTCCAAGGCCCCAACATGATGGCAAACCTGCCCTAGCTCTTTTGTCATATAAATTGTCAAACTTGTTGACTGATTCCTTAATGTCTGTCAACTTTTTCTCAGTAGTCTTCCTGTAATTATTCTTGAAAATTATTTTGTTAATCTCTACATCACATGAAATATTGTCTTTAATTTAATTCTCTTCCAACTCTTGGTCAGTCTTGGAATCAATAAAATCAATAAATTTCTTTGCCCAGATGGCTCTGTGAATTGTCTTCTGTTTATCTGCCATAACCTGCTCCTCAAAATCTCTAATAATGCTTCTTTCTTCTGATATGATAGTTAGAGATCCCCAAGATGCTCTCATCTCTTAAATGATGTCATTCCAAATGATGTCCTTAGTTTGTATTAGAGATATATTTCCTTTCAACTCTCCTTTAGATTCTTAATCTCAGCATCAACAATTTGGAAATTTGTTCTATATTTACTGATTCTCCATCCTTAGCTTGCATTATTTTCATTGTTGTCTTTAGATCAGTTTGTGGCTTTTTGTGATGTCTCTCTGCCATCTTCAGTTCAGTGGTCAATTGAAATATTTGTGCTACTGAATCTTCATTTCCAGATGGTAAAATGAAAGTACAAGTATGAGATTCAGTAATGAAAATGCAGTTTGCTTCAACTTAGTAATTTCCTCATCTTTCTGCAAGAGCTGTTGAAGAAGGTTCTCTTTCTCATTTTTCACCTGTGCTACCTCTGCTGCCATAGAATGTTCTCCTAGAGGAAACTTCAACTTTTTCTTCAACATAGAAATTTTTGATTCTACACTTTGTAGCAAATTTTGTACAACAGGCTTGTCATTTGGATGTACTCCAATCTTCACAATAATCTGCTTGAGTTCTTCATTCTAAATTGTTAAAGCCCTGGAATTGGATTTCTCTAACTTCAGTTGCTTGATGACCTTTCCTAGCATATTCTCAGTTTTAAGAGCCATTGAATTAGTTTTGGTCAAATCATTCACAATCAGTGGACCAATTTGCATATGTAAATTGATTTTATCAAGCAGAGGAATCTTTCTTACATCAACAGTCAAATTTACAGTATTGAAACTATTAGATGAGCCTATAGTCATGTCAGAGGGATGAGAAAGAGTAATCTTGAACTGATCTTTTTCAAGATCTATGGCAGTCAGTAATATTTTCTGATCTGGAGTTATCTGATACTCAGCCTGTGCCTCCATGCTAGCCTTCATCTTTTGATTTCTTTCAGCAATTGTGAAAATACTTTTTAAATCAAGGGTACTTTCTCTTGAGCATCTTCTTGTCTTCCTGGTGAGGATGGTACATTTTTCTCATCTCCCAATTGTAATGAGAAACCGGGTTGGGCACCTGCTAAGTCTTCATTTAGCTTTTCTCTCTTTTCAACTCTCTTCTCTTCATATTTTGAATCAATCACTGCTTCTTTACTCCTCTTGTTAGAATTCTCTGATATGACAGGAGTTTGTATATTTGAGCCCCCAGAACCTGCAAAACCCTTATTTTCTAATTTCTCTCTATCATGTCTACTTTCATGAATAAATGCTAAATGTCCATTTTCAATTCTCTCGTTTGAAATCACTTTATGGGGGTCAGAAGCCCACTTATCTCCTAACAGTAAATGCATTCTATCTAACATCATAGTGACTTCATCAGCTACCTATCTCATATTGGCTATAAAGGGATCCACAGTCATAGGTAGCTTAAACATATGACCCTTTTTCAAAGGCACAAAATGCACTTTATCAACATTTAAACTTTGCCTAATGAACTCCAAAGAAAATAACCTCATAGGCACAAATACAGGAAGTCTGTGTTATCACTCAGGTTTTCCCAGAAGTTGTGTAAGAGGAAAGTATACCCGAGGTAACCACAAACCAATCTTTTAGATGCAGAATCTAGCCAATCTGCATCCAGAGAGGGCTCTCTCTTTATGATTTATCTTTGTTTTTGAATGATTTTAGGCTAGTTATAGATTTAAAGTTTGTTTTGGGAAAATGGTGGAATCCACAAACTAAGGGCAAGGTTGAGGGCTTTCAGTCCATTGGGATATGGAGTCTAAGGATGGCTTTACTGGATTTCTTTTCTAAACACAAGATGGTATTACAGGGCAAGATAGCTAGACAGAGAACAATCCTTCAAATTTAAAGTGGATGGATGGTCTTGAAGGGATGAAAGGCAGCTAAGAATCTTTCACCATATTCAAGATAAAGAAGAGAATTGACTACAAGCAAAGAGCAATGAAGGATTCTTTGTTACAGTAATCAACAATGTTTAAATCAGCAAAACATGAGCAATTAAGAATTCATGCTTATGACTAATCCAGAAGAAAACATCAAGAATAATCACATTTGAAAACAGAGTACAATTAAGCAAATTCTGTTTCAATCTTTTATGTAAACTATTCAGAAACGGATATGATGGTAGCATAAACTAATATAAAATTTAAACACAAGGGTTGGGAAACTTATTGAACTGAAGTCCAACACATGAATCCTGCAACAAATCCAGTGCTTCAAAACGTCATCCAGTAAGCCACAAGTAAATTTGTCCAAAAGCTTTTTATTCTGAAAACCTCAAAGTTACAGCAGAGTAATAGAATCCACCCCTCAAAACTCTATTTGAAGGCTTATTTATACAAAAATAATCTTAACAATCTTACTCTATCCTAGCCAATTATTCAGGCTGACTTAAAGCGTATTTACAACAAACAAGAGACACATGGTCTCGAAAATAGAATAATGAGTAACGGCTGATGTGCTGTTCCTTTCTTCATGGACGTGCTAAGGATAAGTGCTCTAAATAGGGCTCTGTGCTGTCCTTTGCGTATTCCTTTGACTTGTTGAATACTTTTACTTCTCACGGATACTCTTTACTCTTTCATCTGATACTCTTTACTTGCATTTCTGTTTTTACCATTTACTTCATAGTAAAGATAAACTTTTGTCCTGACAACATTTTTTACAAAATTTCCATCATTTCCTTCCACCACTGATCGTCTGGTATCATTGTTCTTCTGAGCTTCCTTAAAGTTTCATCGGCTTCAGTAAGTTTATAAAAAGTGGGCTCGTTCGGAAATAGATACTTTAACTCATGTTCCGGATGAAACAGATTTCTCACTTTTTCATAAATACTCTTCCCAGTTGGTACTGTAGGTTCTGATGAGCTAGTAGAACCTATACTAGTAGAACTTACAGCTGTATGTTTAGCATGAGCTTTGATTCTTTTCTCATAAGTTTCCAAGTCTACTATTTGATCCTCGGTGAGCATGGGACTTGGCAAATCACTATCCAGCAGAGCTTGAAATTTTTCTCTGAAAACGTTGATGTCGACCAAAATATCATTACACTTTCTTTCTAGATTTTGCATGAAAGTTCTTTTTGTAAAAATTCTCTTTGCCTCCAAAACTACACCTGTTCTGTCATCAATTCCTAGCAATGCTAGCTGTTGTTTTGTTCTTGAATTCAAAAACTGAATGAGCTGCTGGGCTAGCTCTGGCTTGCCTCTTAATTCATGTCTAGTTTCGTTTATTTCCTCCTGGGCTATCTTGACTAACTCATTCTGTTCAAAAATAGCTTGAATGGAAGGCCAAATATCTCTTATTAAATTAATGATGTTGTCCCAAAGAATATCATTTATTTCATTCAGAGGCTTTTCCAGTGTAAGATCTTTTTGCAAAGCCTCAACCAATTTTTCCAGCCTTTTTATTTCTCTGAGGTTGTCAGCTACTGTCTTTTTGGATGTGTCATATTTTCCCTCCAATTTTGTTAATTGTAATTTTACTTCTTGGAGTTCTGTGACCTTTAGCTGCAAACTCTCCATTTGTTTAATCAAATCATCAGAATTCAAATTAGAAATATTCACCTGAGATGATTGTTCCTGTTGTCCTGTAGTACCTGCTGCTGAAGCCTGTTTGAGAATTTCCTGTTCCTGCAATGCCTTTTCCGGCTCCTTCTCGGTTTCATTTAGTCGCTCTGTCAAGTTTAAGAGCAACTCCATCATTTCTTCTTGTGAATTTCCTTTTATTATTTCCTGTGTCTGGGGGTGCCTTGAGGCTGGTATTTTCAACTGTTTTCTCAGTGCAGCTATATCATCCTCTTTTTTTTTTATCAGAGCCTCAATACCTTTAGTGTCTTTGGGATTGTGTCCCAAACCAATAATGATCTCTTCCAGAGACTTTATTCTATTGTCCTTGGCCTGTGAGGAGGCCCTTTCAATTTTCAATGTTGCAGCAGTATTATTCAAGGAATCTTGTAGTGTTAAAGCTGCCATGGCTTTGTTGGTGAGAGTGGAATAAACCATTTCCCCTGTTTGCCTATGAAGCTCTATCTGATCCAAGGGATGGATATCCTTTGCTAACACTTCAAAATTGGTTCTGATGTAATCTGTTGCTGAAATTGGCTTTTGCACTTTAGCTTTGAATTGGCTCATTTGCATTTTACCTTGTGAAAGATCAAATGCTGACATCAACCTTTGCTGATTGTGAGGAGCCATCTTCATATACTGATCATAGACCTTCATTTTTAATGGTTCATTCCTTGTTTTGATATCAATGAAGGTTTTCTTTATGTCTCGAGTACCTGTCTTGGGCGGTCTGAAAGAAGATACTTCAGTGCTCAGTTGCTTTTGTATCCCTTTCTGGCTTATATTTGTTTCACTTGCTGTACCTGTTTGCTGACTATCTTCCCTGCCATCATCAAATATTTCATCTATGATCTCTACATCTGGAGGTAGATCAGATTTATGTTTTTTAGCTTGATAGACTTGTGGGGCTCCTTTTGAAGGTGTGGTATCTGGAGCTGACCTCTTTTTCCTTATTTCCACATTCAGTGGAGTTTGCATCTCTGGAGCTTGGATTTGCTTTGCTGGTGTTTGAGAAGCTTTAGATTGTTCTGGTGTTTTGGAACTCTGTGATTTTTCTGCCATGACCAGGGTTTCAATGACCTGAACTATAGGTTCTTTTCCTTTACCTTTAGGCTCTGCTGTTACTGATGGGCTGTCTTCCTGTATAGCTTGTTGTAGAGTGGCTGTTGAAGATGTGCCAATATAGGGTACCTGCATTTGATCATATGTTTCTAGGTCAAATTTCTTCTCGGCATCTTTCATAAGTTTATTCAATTTGTCAGCTCCACTTCCCTCTTCAATAAGTGTTCCTTTAACCCATTCATCTTGATTTGCATACTGTTCTATGTCAGGAATTCTGTGATGTATATAAGGAGAAGACTTATTTTTTAACCTTCTTTCACAAATGAAACCAAAGGGGTCATAAGGGACCCAACGGAAAGATGTCTGGAATTTTCTCTCTAATATAAGTTCTGCATCTCTCTCGGCTTCTCTAGAATTGCAAATGAAAGGACCTAACTGGCTTTTGATCCTTAACTGTGCTTTCTTCTTTACATTGCAGAAATGGATTACATCTGAGTTATTCATCTGTCTAAAGTATTCCAAAGCAAAAATTCTCATTGGTACATGTCTGGGTAACTTGAATGGATGTAATTCACATCCATAAATCCTGATAACTGTATGGTTTTGGTACAAGTACCAATCCCCAACTTTGTAACTTTTTGACAATTGCGGGGTCTTTCTTATCTCAGTACTAAGCCTGGGGGGAGAAACTCCTGTTAACAAGGTTGTAGCAGGATGTACAAATTGATCAATGAATTCTGAATAAGAGTAGGGAGAATCAGAGGACAAATGAATGATGGGGGACCAAAAAATAACAGACCTAGGATTACCTTTAGCATCAAGTTTCTGAACAGGGAAAGGGAATTTGTCTGAGTGATAGAAAATTATGAGGTGATAGATAACTGAGGAGTACTTGAACACTTTTTCATCATCTAGCCTTAAAAATTGATCATGGATTTTGTTGGCAATGAAGGAAGCATAGTCATACTTAATCTCAGGAGGCTGTCCAGGGGTGAAGATAGATAGCAAAGCCAGAGTTATCTCGTCAACATACTCACTGGTATTGAATCCTAAGACAAAGGATATTACATTCACAATAAGCCTTCCTAAATGATTGAAAAAACAAAAACCATAGGGGGGAGTCCCTTTTGGCTGATGCTCAGGTAACATGAAGTACTGACACATTGCTTTCAATTTTTTTGGAGTTAACAGTCTGGTTTTCTCAATTAGCCCTTCCATGGATAGAGGTGCTAATTCTTGTTCTGGCTCAAATTGTAACATAGCATTGATAGCCTGAGGTGTTATAGGGAACAAAACACTTTGATCAGGAGCTAATACAGCTCTTTGTATGGGATCATAATTTGCATGACAATAATGAATGATTTCGGGGAAAACGTGAACTGTAGGAATGAAATACCTTGGGAGATTGGATTCCCACAACCCTATAAGATCTTGCCCCTTTGAGTATTCGTCTCTGCAGCGACAGAAACTCAAACGGGGACTTTCATCGAAATGCAGGTCTTTTATTTGGAAATCTTCATCTATGAGAGGCAAGTAGTCTAGATCTCGGTGAGGAGCATTCAAAGGAGTGACGTTTAGAGCGGTAGGGGCCTCCATTTTGGTTCTTGTGGATTCAAAATGGAGGTTTCAGTTTTTCTTGCAGACCGGACGGGATATCGGTCAAAAGAAGAAATTGGGACAAATTGCAGGTTTGGGAAGCAAATTCACAGGTTTTAACTCTTCAATGAGGACTCGGAGAGGATTTTTAACCACTTTTTCAGAGAAAAACACAAGAAACTAAGCTTAACTTGCAGTCGGGGTGCGGAATGATAAATACCTGTTTTTTAATGAAAACTGGTTCTTCAACAGGTAATGGACAATGGCAGGAACGTTCTTCAACACGGGCGCGGCGGAATTTCTGAGTAATTTGGTGTATTTGCAGTGAATTTTGAAATTTGCAGCGGGAGCTTAGTCTCTTTCGAAAACCAAAATAACTAAAAAACGCGAAAAATGGCTTAAAAACAAGTCAAAAGGGTTTTTGTCGTTTTCGAGGTGATGACGTCATTCGACGTACGGGGTGACGTAAGGGAGTGGGGCCGGCGGTATTCGATAAGCGGTAAGCGGTGAGCCCGCACCGCTTATGGAGGAAGGCGGTAAAAATCGCAATGGCAGCGATTCCACAGGCTGCTTGCCACGTGGAATGATGAATAGTCAAACCCGCTCATTCCCCGCTGGCTAAAAAACTCACATGCGATGGGCAGCGGGATTGATCGGGACCGTTGATCAATGGAGGAATGATCTGACGGCTGGAGGAAAGGGAAACTTGTGCGGTTTGGAAAGTGGGCCCGTCGGGGTTTAAACAAGTTTTTGACGTGTAATCTAATCACCCCGGGGAGAAGCTAATAGGCGGGAATGGATGTTAATTAGTCCAAATGACTAATTAACCCCGTGAATTTATAAAATGAATTGCGGCGGGGTTTGGCCATGTGGAATGCCACGTGGAATGCTGAGTATGGTGGCGCAGGATTCCGTCGTAGTCTTTTCTTGTTTTTGGTGTTAAACACATATGTTATGTGTTTAACGCTATTCTTCATATATTTTATTATACGATGAATAAATTAATATAATTAATTCATCATAGGGGCGGAATGTATATATAAGGTTAGAGTTTTACCAAAGGGCTTTATAAAGCGGGGTATTTAAATGTGCGGGACTATATATGCTTTGGTAAAACATTATAATAAGAGGGTTTTGGGGATATTTATTGGAAAAGGGAGTTATATACATAGGAAAAAGGGATTTCACTAGGGATTTAATATAATAGAGTTAGGTATTAGCATGAAAAAGGACAAGGAAAATCAAAACATCTTTGTATATCTAAGAAAGTGAAAACTTATGAAGTAAATTGCACATTTTTATCTTCAACACTTAAACTTAGAATAACAAGTTATTTTGAGGAATTTTTATGGAATTTTGCATCAGTTTCCTAAGTAAAATAGGATTTTACTTAGAAACAAATTGAAGGTGAATAATTATAATGATGAATTATCACAAGCACTTAGGTCTTTTTGATCATTAGGCCGAGGGTCCGGTCCCTCCAGAAGTCAAGGAAATGCCTTGAGCCCCTTTGATCTCCAATTACCCTAGTACTTTTGGGGAAATTAGTAAAACTCTTGAGGGGGAAAAATGATGGGGGAGGTTAATGAATTTGACTTTGCTTGCTGTGATTTTCCAGTGTATTTCCTGCTTCAGTACTTTTGATGAAAGTAAATGATTAACTAACATGTAGCAGCACCATTCATCGGATAACACTTTGCAGCACCATCTACCTACCCTATCTACTTAACACTACCATTTTGTCTTCTTTATTAGGGTGCATTTAGACTTGCAAACCCTGATCAATCTTTTCTTTTTACATGATGAATCTATCTATTTCTACCTTTATTACATCCAAGGGCTCAGATTAAACTGTTGAGCACCTTTTATTCACTCTACCTAGCTACTTATCTGCCAAGATTAAACTGTTTGGCTAGATATTTATTCTCTAATCTATAACATGAAATTGAAATATGACTAAGCCAAGTTTAAAGAGTTTGACTTATTCATGAATTGTGGCAAAAGTTTCACAAGCTGCACACAATTGATTTATTACAACAGAGTAAAAAGTAGTGGCATTTGGATTTGCACACTTTCCTTGGTCTATTTTTTTGCTTGGGGTTCATTTCTTTCTCTTTTTTGACCATTTTATTCTTTTTACCCTTTGATCTTTCTTTTAGGGTTTACCCTCTTTACATTTTTTAAATTTTTTGATTTTTGGTTTTTTAAGAATATGGAACACCTTTGCTCAAGTAAGAAGGTTTGAACATATTCCACACTTCCATCAAGACAATCATGAAAGATGAAACCTATTGATATAGGAGGCTAACAGTCTGTATGGTTCTACCCTAGCCCCATAAAGTCTAATTTATGAATGATATTAAAAAACATATCAATCACCAAACTTGCAATTTGTTCCTAGCTGTAAGAACTCTTGAGCCTTTGGCAGGAAGCATGGGGGAGGAACCCCATTCAAAATTTTGTATGAAGTAGTCATAAAATGGTTGAAAAATCAAATAAACCCTCCTCATTTTGTTCTCTTCTTACTATGTCAGTACAAAACATCACTGAATACCTCATTTTATTTGTATCCATGATATTTAACCCCAGATGCAAGAATTCTTCTACATTTTGATACAAAAAGAGATAAATAATGGTAGAAGGGAACCTGAATGACCCAGTCAATGATAGGCTCATGAGCTGAGTATTAAAAACTTCTTGCTAGTATGAAGGGATATCCAACACTACCTCTGGCTTCATCATCAAAGAAAACATTCCCAGAACTGATTTTTCTATGGTGCTGTCATCTTCCTTCCCCAATATCTTCAAAATTCACCTCAGCACAGGTCAGATGTCATCGTCAAAAACCTCCTTGGAAAATTCTTTACTGTTAGGCACAAACTGCTTTGTATTTGGCTTCATAAAAAAGATAAATTGATTGAACTCTTGACCTGCAAGACTATCATAATGTGCTATCAATGAATCATCAGTGAATTGGACATACAACTCTGGCTCAGGGTAACATAGAGCTTGAAAAATTAATTGGGCTGAGACTTGCAGGTCATTTTCTCCTTGAAAATTCATTACAAAACACTTTCCAAGGTACATGACAGACACTAACCAATATACAAACTCGAGAAAAAGGTGCGTTCTTGGAATGCATGCAGACAATAAACCTGTCTTGACCATGGCGGTGACAATTGGAGAAGATTTTTCATTTAGACAGACCTGTTGATAGAACTGGAGATGGTCTAAGGAGAAAACTGTGTCTTGAATATCCCTCTCAGTGTCCATGAGAGGAATATGACTGGAAGAACCTGAAAGGGACGGATGCTTGGCCATAATTCAGCTTGGGGTGGCAAACAATCAACAAGGTGGCATACAACAAGGAAATACATAGGGTAGACAAATCTTCAGATACAAACTAAAAAAAATGACCTTATAAAAACGAGAATCAATCTTAAATAGGTGGCGCGGGCGTATGAATTAAACGCTGAGTTGACGCGCCAAAAATCCGTTAAAAGTACCTTGACGTGGCTGATATCTGTTGCCAACTAGCTGCTCACGTCATTGCGGGAGGTCTCAAGGTACGGAGAGCTCGTCGGGTTCATGCCCCCGCCGTGAATCTCAATCACAGATTTGGATCGGCCCTGTAGTCAACAGGATCAACTGCGGAGGCACCCTCCTCGTTAACCCGCATGTTGAATGTGCCTGTGGGTTGACACTTTTATTTCTTGCCTGATGAATCATCGAATCTCGCTTCATGAACTGCTCGCTATTTAGCTGTGTACTGGGACTCGCTTTCACAAAAGTTTAAATTATTAAACCGTAGACTTAATGTAACAAACATTAAATCCTTTATGCTAAAGTATATGGAACTTAATACTTTAATATATATTTTCATAATTTTCTATTTCTTTGTATTTTTGAAAATTAAAAATAAAGGATATTGCAAATGAGCCACAACATTTGGCTCCACCCGGGGTAGTGTTTTTTGCCACGAAACACTAAGAACTGCAGATTAGTGCCTTCACTTTGGGCATGGAGTCAAATGTTGTTTGATGAAATATGTACAATGAAGGAAACCGAATAATTACAATGGTGAACCATAAAACCTCAATGCTAGAAGTAATTTTTTAGATACTACCCATTCATAGGCATATCTACTATTTCTCCATCAAGATTCTCTAGCATGAATGTGTTATTTGATCTAGCTTCAATAATCTTGTATGGGCCATACTAGAGTGGATCAAAATTACCATGCTTTCCCTTTTCTTCTCTTCTGGTATCCCATCTTAATACCAAATATTTAGTTTGAAAAAGAATCTCCTTTTCTTTTTTATCAAAAATGGACTTCATATTTTCTTGATAGGTGACCAAGTTTTCCCTGACGTTATTCCTGCTCTCACTTAATTATATCACCTTATTCAACCTTCTTACCAATGCATTAGGTTCCTCTTGTGCTTCTTGAAGAAAATAAATCACTGGTCTAGCTAATTGAGTAGGAAAAAAATCTTGAATAACATATACCAGTTCATAAGGGGACTTACCAGTAGATCTTCCAGTAGTCATTCTTACTGCCCAAAGAGAAAATATCAACTTTGAATCCCAATTTTTCTGATTTTCATTAATTTTTTTCTTCAAAATATTAACCAATGTCTTGTTGGAAGATTCAGCTAGCCCATTCCCTTGAGGATGATATGCTGTAGAATGAGACAAAATGACATTAAATGTTTGAAAAAAATTAATGAATCTGACTGAATTGAATACCTGAGAATTGTATGTTACAATCTTGATTGGACACCCAAACCTGCTGAAGATTTTTTCTTCTAGAAATCTCATCACTACCTGATCATTTTCCTTTTTGGTAGGTATTGCCTCCACCCACTTTGTGAAGTAATTAGTAGCAGTTAGAATCCACTTGAAATTACCACTTTATGGTGGATTTATTTCTCCAATAAAAATCTAATCCCCATTGTCTAAAAGGTTCTTCAACAAACACTGGGGGAAGAGGTAGAGGAGCTAACCTTTTCTTTTCTGCAAACAATTGACATTTCTAGCAACTTTTAACCATTATTTATACATTGGAAATCAGGGAAGGCCAATAAAAACCTAATTTGAGGATGTTGTGTGCAATAAAATTCCAACTATAATGGCCTCTACATAGATTTTCATGATATTATTTTATAACTTCCATTGATTCTCCTTCTGTCAAACACAACAAAAAAATGCCAGCAGGATCCTTCCCATACAACTTAGCATCAATTATAACATAAGGCTGAGACCTAAGCTTAAGAGCTCTATATTTTGTTGTGTTCAGTGTGGTTGGTCAAGAGAAAAAACATAAGTAATGGACAATAACCTTATACCAATCAGAACACAAGAACTTATATTTGATTGCTGTCTTGGTACTACTCTGATTGGTTTTCTCAGTAGCTTCATCTAAAGGTGCCAACAAATTAATCCCCAAGGCTTGAAAATTAGACTCTGTCAATAAATTTGCCAACCCTTGTCCTTTGACCAACATGGTAGGTTTGATATCTAAATCATATCCTTGAATCTTAGCTATCCATTTTCCTCTTTTACCTTCCACATCACTTTGAACCAATACATCCTTCACAGCAGAATTGGGTACATAAGCAACTATCTGAGACTGTAACACATAAGTCCTAAATTATTTTAATGCTTTAACTAAAGCATAAACTTGTTTCTCCAAAATATTATACTTTAGTTCAACATACCTTAGAACTTTACTAAAAAATACCACAGGTTGCTCTTTGCCCTCTTCATTCTTCTGCATCAACACTGTTAGAGTCGGTCTTTACAGCCCTCCGTCAGAGATCGTTTCGCTT
Organism: Pinus albicaulis; assembly: GCA_034641835.2. NCBI lineage: Eukaryota > Viridiplantae > Streptophyta > Pinopsida > Pinales > Pinaceae > Pinus > Pinus albicaulis. Next base: position 274,334 of record JAXQQM020060530.1, on the reverse strand, counting down.
TTGCTTATTCATTCTTAGGTGTCTCGCTTGTTCCACTTCGTTGCATTTCGCTAGGAGCATGCCACTGACTGACGAGGGGGTCTGGTTGTCATGTGTTTCCTCATGCTTGTACCTGCAGGGCTATTTAAAAATTCTTCAAAAATTACTGAAGTTCATCGTCATTTCATTCATGGTCATTAAATGTCAGTTTCGTTAAAAAGAGTTGTTAGTCCTAGAGTCTAGGGTTTTCGAGTCTTTGCATATATGTCATAAAGCCCGCAGGCCATGAGGTTGGTTTCGCAAGTTTTGATTTCATATTTTTATTATCATAAGTATTTGAAAACATTTCTAGTCCAAAACTCTGTTTTGGAACTAGAAATTGTTTAATTCCATTTTTGTAATAATTATATTCATTTCACCATGAGAAGCTTCACTGCAAGCCTCTGATCTTTTCCTAAGCTAAAGTGATGTATCCCTGCAAAAAACAGCAAAGTTGTCAGTCCAAAAACTCAGAAAAGCCAAAGAGAAACATTGTAATAAGAGACCAAATGACAAAGTGCAGAAACATTATGAAAGTGGGTTGTCAAATAAATTTGAAATCAAATCTGATTGCATGAGATATTTTCTTCATGTATAAAACATGGCAAACAAATTCATTTGCCAAAAATCCGCAAGGCAGAGGTCGAAATCGAGTGTTTGAAGGCCGTAGACAAGTTTTCATAGTTCTGGACAGTGTTTGGAGGGCGTGAGACCCACTTGAGCGGGCGCTACCCACTTGAGGGGCGCGACCCACTTGAGCGCCACAGCTAGTGTAAATTTGAACGGGCGAGACCCACTTGGGGGGTGCGACCCACTTAAACCAGCGCGCTACCCACTTAAATCAGAACCCAGAAAAATTGTGTTTTGCGCCCAATTTCGATTCAAGTCGACTCCAAAAGCTTGCAAGTAGGCTTCTAAAGGGTGCTCAGTAGATTTTAGCACGATTGTGGTGTATCAATGTTGGGAAACATGCCTGGTTGAAGAGAGAATTGTTTTTCATTCTCTGTCATTTTCAAGTCTGATCGACAATAGAGCTAAGAAGTTTTGAATTGAAACGCCGAGAGGATGAGCTCCATCAAAGAAATCATGCCTTGGAAGAATTATTGAAAAGAATCGTTTCAGAAATTGTGGGCAGCATTCAGGAGATCCAGCTCGTGTTCAAGTTCTTTATGAGAGAGCAATAACATAATTTCCTGTTGCAAATAATCTCTGGCTCCATTATACTTAATATTTGGATAGCAATTTGAAGGTTCCCAGTATTATAAAGTCTGTTTATGCCCGAAGCTGTCCGAAACTGCCTCTGGGTTGAAGCACTTGGGCTAAATACATGCTTGCTTTGGAACGCTTTGATGCTTCAGAGGAAGATCTCTCTGCCGTGTTTGAGCAGTCTCTGCATTGTGGGTTCTCAAATCCTATGAGTATTTGGATTTGTTCCTTGTTCGTACTGATGGGTTGAGGCGACGGATTATGAAGATGGATGAAATTAGTAAATCATCTTACGAAAAACGCGTGCAGCAGAATATTTGTCTTCGCATCTGAATTACACAGATCAATTCTTGCATTTGCATGCATACTGGGCTCGGTTAGAATATCAGCTTGGAGGGGATTTGGAAGCTGCTCGAGGAGTTTGGGAAAGCTTAATTAAGATATGTGGTGGGATGTTAGAGGCCTGGAAAGGCTCGGGCAATCTATAAAAGCTATTTTTATTTAAAATTAGTTTTTATTGGAATGTTGAAACTGAAAGCCAAAATTAGAATGAAGACAGCGATCACAACAGGAAAATAGGAACCGATCTTCTATTAATGACTTCAGTTAATAATTCAGATGGATCTTCCCTCCATATTTGTCTCTTAATTGGCCATCAGAAGATATCAATGGAAACATTGGTTTGTTTTTAGAACAGAAGAATAGTTTTTTCTATTTTTGCAATTTCAATTAAAACAAATTCCTTGTCTTGGGGTCGAATTGTTTTACCCTAGCAGGGAGCCCCTGTGATTAGGCCTTGTGAGTAGCTGTAGGAACCCTGTGTTTCGCCTCGGTAAGCTAAATCAACCGTGCCCTCTGGGCGCTCCTTCCGGCCAGTCTAATCAGAAGACAATTGGGTTTTCAATCCAATCCGTGGAACTCAATTGAAATGCTTGTAAGTAACAACCCCATGTCTTTTCTCAATGCCTTCAGATGGGTAACATGTGCTATCTCTCTGTAGATGTGGGCAATCAGTCACTAACCGGTGCCACTTCCTACTTCCGCTGGACCAGCCCTCTGTCCAATTAATCAATCAATAAAAGAATAAATCACTAACCGATGCTACCCCCCCCATTGCTGACTGTCATTCCCTGACAAGCGTGACTGCAACTAAGTGTCTGTCTGTCGCACGATCCATCACCAGGTGCATTATAAGTAATGCATTGTTCATGTCATCCACTCTAGGTAGGACCCCATTGTTCCGTATGTACAACCCCGTAGGGTACAGCTCTATCGGTTCTGTCAATGTGTCTCTGAAAGGGGATATCTTACTATTGGCTATTGGCTATGACAAGCTGGCTATGCCAAGGGGTACTAAGACAAGGCTCGGCAATTCCAACTGGCTATTAACAATGAACGACTAGCGAGTATTGGCAACACTGACCATCAGTCAAAGAGAACCGGCTATTTGTGTCTCTCTGCTATGATCGACTATGAAGGCCCCTACCCTCCTCTCCTCTGATTTGATTTATACATTGTAAATCAATTGTAAAGAGGGAAGAGAGAGTTCTGAGAGCTGGTGGTGAAGAAAACAGTGTTTCATTGTACAGTTGTCTGACAGAGATTAATTGAATGGTACAGCTCTGTTTTATAAGATTCTTGTGGCGTCAAGTTTAGCATATGCCTCTTCTACTGTTCATATGTAATTTCGTAATGTTTACATTTCATTCACAATCAGTTCACTGGATGCTGTTGCAGTGAGATAGGTAGAATACAATTTATTTGCTCTGCCTTGAATTAGCGTTCAGGATTTGTGTATTTTCTTCTGTCTGAAAGGGATTCATTGTTAAATGCCCCTTTCAGCTTTCTTAAGCAGTCTTTACATCCCATTTAATTTCAGTTTAATTGTTAAACTTCACTCCTACCTCGCCTTATGTAATAATCTGTGCTTTTGATTAAATCTCTGATCACACTGTTCTTGATCCCATACAGTCCAGAAACCCATCATTTATCAAAAACCCCTTTTCATATCAATTTACTAGCCTAAAATCAATATTAGTGTTTCATTTAGGTCATCTCAGATCCTATTGGACATCTTTCACTGAGTTTGACCCGGAGAGAGCCCTCTCCTGTCCTCGTAGGGCTAGCTACGAGGCTGAGCTTGGTTTGATGTTGCCTTGAGTTTTGCCTTCTTCAGCCTGAGGCAGATTCGAGCGCTAACATAGTGGTGACCATACTGGGGAGAAACTCAAAATGTTTGCTTGTTATAGACGGAGTCTGAAGTCACGCTAGGTAGCCTTCGAACTGCACATTGCTCTGCAAGTGCATAGTAGATAAATGCTGCTTCAGTCGATCTCCGGTTTAACTTGTAATCGTAACATTTAACTTGTAAATTGCCCCAGTACATGTATCAAGTTTAGATTTGATGGTTGATGGTGAACAACGATCAGACACCGGAAGGCTGAAATCATTCACCTGGCGATTTCATTCACTGAACAAATCCAGAAATCAATGCTTCATGGTGATTTAACTGCAGGCAGATCATTAGCTTCAGAATTGTCAAGATGGACCGAATCACAAGAAGATATGCTCCCATGAGCCGAGATCATATTCCAGGTTTTCCGAATAAGATGCCCAAGGTAGATTGGTCAAGGAATCTGCCTACGTTTAACGATGATGGTAAGAAAGATGCTGCTTTACATCTGGTTAGATTTCATATGCATATTCGCAAGTTGAAAGTGGATTTTCCTGAAGATTGCTTGATGAAGATATTCCTGGCCACTCTGGGAGGTGAAGCCCAATCTTGGTATGAAAATTTTCCGCCGGTTTGTATTTACTGTTTAAAGGATTTTCATGCCCTGTTCATTAAAAGATATCAAGTATCTTATCCATCATTAAATTTAGTTCATGACTGTTGCAAACATGCTTCTACTTTTATTGAAAGCCTTGAAAAATATTATGAAGACGATAATTTCATGGATGATGAGATCATGGAAGCCCTATATGAAAATCCATTTCAGCAGCATAAAGACGATCATGAAAATGTGCAGCAGGATCAAGATTTTAGTGTGGTGGAAGATGAAGGAATTTTGCATCTTGACAGTGAACAGGAATTATATGAAATGGATCAGCAGTATGAGGAAAGTTTGTATACTCCTTCACTTGAAATCAATAAAGACAATCATTTTTTGAGCAAAAGAAAACAAAAGGTATTATCTCCTCTATCTCAAGATGAGATAGATCAGCTATTGAAAGGTCATGTTCCAGCTCAAGTTAACGAAGATCTGCAGTGTGCACATGGTCAAGAAGGTGATGGTGGACCTTCTTCCTTTTTTGAAACGGATGACAGTCCTGTAAGCAGCCTTATCGATCAGCAGGTTGAAGATGTCTATATGGCGGAAAATGATGAAAGAGAAGAGCTTGTTTCAGATCCACCCACAGAAGAAGACAGCATGCCGAAAATTCAAGTTTCAAATGCAGATTGTGATAATGTCCACTCAGTCATATCAGATCCAGATTCAGATTATAATGACCAAGAATACCTTGTGCTGAATCCTGAAAAGGAGAAATTTGTTGTTGAGTTCATCTGCAATGAATAAGAGAAAGGTATGGACTCAAATGTTTTCAGTTCATTAGAACACAGCCTGCATGAGGAGGTAATTCAGTCAGTTCATGAAAAACAAGATGAGATCTTCATTCAAGTAAGTGAAACAGTTCCTTTGGATGAAATTATGGTAGATGATAGAAATGTCATTTTTGCACTTCAAGAATCATCTGGAGTTTCTTTCCTTATGATTGATAATGAAAATCCGGCTGTCCTATCATATGAAGATGACCTATCATATTTTCAGACTACAGAAGATCAGATCATTCAAGATTCCCTTACAGTTTCTTCTTCATATGTTTCATGTGTTGAAATGTTTTTACAAGAGGAGATCTGCTCATATACCTGTTCAGAGTTTTTTGAAGCCCAGAAGCATACTTTTACTGAAGGACATGATAAAGAAAGATCAGAATCAGAAGAGAAAGACACCTTGTTCTTTCAGCAGGAGGTAAATCTTCGTGTTTTTCATGATACATTGGAAAAATTGTTACAGTCAGCAGTGAAAGTGATTATTGCAGTGTTCAGTGATGAAGGAGATCATGGTCAGCTATGTTTTTGGATGCCTAGTTATCAGTTTGTATTGTTGACCAGCAGATCTGATCAGGGAAATCAGTCAAGAAGCCATCTGCTTGACTGGTTACATTGGAAAGCCAATTATACATGATTGTACATATTTCATTAGTATGCAGGTGGTTGTCATCATGATTCCAAATCTTCATGGATTGCTGCCTTTTTTCCAAAAGCTTTGTAAAGCCTTGTTTTAAGTCAGTCATGAGTCATTTGTGTTTGGTCTGTTGAGTCAATTTTTTCAAGTTATTTCAGTTTGCCATCGAGTCGGTTTCAGTCAAGTTTCAGTCAGTTTTCAGTCAAGTTTTGAGTCGAAAGTTTCGTGTTGTCTGTCGAAATAATGATTCCATAGCCCAATGGATGGAGGCACTGTCTGTTCTCCCAAAGATCTGCAGTTCTTGGCACCTCCAAGAAGCGGTAGCTGCCATCCCCATTGGAGCCAATGTTAGAGTCGGTCTTTACAGCCCTCCGTCAGAGATCGTTTCGCTTTTGCTTATTCATTCTTAGGTGTCTCGCTTGTTCCACTTCGTTGCATTTCACTAGGAGCATGCCACTGACTGACGAGGGGGTTTGGTTGTCATGTGTTTCCTCATGCTTGTACCTGCAGGGCTATTTAAAAATTCTTCAAAAATTACTGAAGTTCATCGTCATTTCATTCATGGTCATTAAATGTCAGTTTCGTTAAAAAGAGTTGTTAGTCCTAGAGTCTAGGGTTTTCGAGTCTTTGCATATATGTCATAAAGCCCGCAGGCCATGAGGTTGGTTTCGCAAGTTTTGATTTCATATTTTTATTATCATAAGTATTTGAAAACATTTCTAGTCCAAAATTCTGTTTTGGAACTAGAAGTTGTTTAATTCCATTTTTGTAATAATTATATTCATTTCACCATGAGAAGCTTCACTGCAAGCCTCTGATCTTTTCCTAAGCTAAAGTGTTGTATCCCTGCAAAATACATCAAAGTTATCAGTCCAAAAACTCAGAAAAGCCAAAGAGAAACATTGTAATAAGAGACCAAATGAAAAAGTGCAGAAACATTATGAAAGTGGGTTGTCAAATAAATTTGAAATCAAATCTGATTGCATGAGATATTTTCTTCATGTATAAAACATGGCAAACAAATTCATTTGCCAAAAATCCGCAAGGCAGAGGTCGAAATCGAGTGTTTGAAGGCCATAGACAAGTTTTCATAGTTCTGGACAGTGTTTGGAGGGCGTGAGACCCACTTGAGCGGGCGCTACCCACTTGAGGGGCGCGACCCACTTGAGCGCCACAGCTAGTGTAAATTTGAATGGGCGAGACCCACTTGGGGGGTGCGACCCACTTAAACCAGCGTGCTAACCACTTAAGTCAGAACCCAGAAAAATTGTGTTTTGCGCCCAGTTTCGATTCAAGTCGACTCCAAAAGCTTGCAAGTAGGCTTCTAAAGGGTGCTCAGTAGATTTTAGCACGATTGTGGTGTATCAATGTTGGGAAACAGGCCTGGTTGAAGAGAGAATTGTTTTTCATTCTCTGTCATTTCAAGTCTGATCGACAATAGAGCTAAGAAGTTCTGAATTGAAACGCCGAGAGGATGAGCTCCAACAAAGAAATCGTGCCTTGGAAGAATTATTGAAAAGAATCGTTTCAGAAATTGTGGGCAGCATTCAGGAGATCCAGCTCGTGTTCAAGTTCTTTATGAGAGAGCAAAAACAGAATTTCCTGCTGCAAATAATCTCTGGCTCCATTATACTTAATATTTGGATAGCAATTTGAAGGTTCCCAGTATTATAAAGTCTGTTTATGCCCGAAGCTGTCCGAAACTGCCTCTGGGTTGAAGCACTTGGGCTAAATACATGCTTGCTTTGGAACGCTTTGATGCTTCAGAGGAAGATCTCTCTGCCGTGTTTGAGCAATCTCTGCATTGTGGGTTCTCAAATCCTAATGAGTATTTGGATTTGTTCCTTGTTCGTACTGATGGCTTGAGGCGACGGATTATGAAGATGAATGAAATTAGTAAATCATCTTACGAAAAATGCGTGCAACAGAATATTTGTCTTCGCATCTGAATTACACAGATCAATTCTTGCATTTGCATGCATACTGGGCTCGGTTAGAATATCAGCTTGGAGGGGATTTGGAAGCTGCTCGAGGAGTTTGGGAAAGCTTAATTAAGATATGTGGTGGGATGTTAGAGGCCTGGCAAGGCTCGGGCAATCTATAAAAGCTATTTTTATTTAAAATTATTTTTTATTGGAATGTTGAAACTGAAAGCCAAAATTAGAATGAAGACAGCGATCACAACAGGAAAATAGGAACCGCTCTTCTATTAATGACTTCAGTTAATAATTCAAATGGATCTGTGCTCCATATTTGTCTCTTAATTGGCCATCAGAAGATATCAATGGAAACATTGGTTTGTTTTTAGAACAGAAGAATAGTTTTTTCTATTTTTGCAATTTCAATTAAAACAAATTCCTTGTCTTGGGGTCGATTTGTTTTACCCTAGCAGGGTTTTATTTATACATTGTAAATCAATTGTAAAGAGGGAAGAGAGAGTTCTGAGAGCTGGTGGTGAAGAAAACAATGTTTCATTGTACAGTTGTTTGACAGAGATTAATTGAATGGTACAACTCTGTTTTATAAGATTCTTGTGGCGTAAATTTTAGCATATGTCTCTTCTATTGTTCATATGTAATTTCGTAATGTTTACATTTCATTCACAATCAGTTCACTGGATGCTGTTGCAGTGAGATAGGTAGAATACAATTTATTTGCTCTGCCTTGAAGTAGCGTTCAGGATTTGTGTATTTTCTTCTGTCTGAAAGGGATTCATTGTTAAATTCCCCTTTCAGCTTTCTTAAGCAGTCTTTACATCCCATTTAATTTCAGTTTAATTGTTAAACTTCACTCCTACCTCGCCTTATGTAATAATCTATGCTTTTGATTAAATCTGCTCACCTTTGTTCTTGATCCATACGGTCAGGAAACCCATCATTTATTGAAAACCTCTTGCATATCTATTTACTAGCCTAAAATCAATATCAGTGTTTCATTTAGGTCATCTCAGATCCTATTGGACATCTTTCACTGAGTTTGACCCGGAGAGAGCCCTCTCCTATCCTCGTAGGGCTAGCTACGAGGCTGAGCTTGGTTTGATGTTGCCTCGAGTTTTGCCTTCTTCAGCCTGTGGCAGATTCGAGCGCTAACATAGTGGCGACCATACTGGGGAGAAACTCAAAACGTTTGCTTGTTATAGACGGAGTCTGAAGTCACGCCAGGTAGCCTTCGAAACGTTGTTGCTATGCATCAGCGAAGTAGATAAACGCTGCTTCAGTCGATCTCCGGTGTAACTTGTAATCGTAGCATTTAACTTGTAAATTGCCCCGGTACATGTATCAAGTTTAGATCTGATGGTTGATGGTGAACAACGGTCAGACATCAGAAGGCTGAAAACATTCACCTGGCGACTTCATTCACTGAACAAATCCAGAAATCGATGCTTCATGGTGACTTCACTACAGGGAGATCAGTAGCTGTGATATTTTCAAGATGGACCGAATCACGAGAAGATATGCTCCCATGAGCCGAGACCACATTCCAGGTTTTCCGAATAAGATGCCCAAGGTAGATTGGTCAAGGAATCTGCCTACGTTTAACGATGATGGTAAGAAAGATGTTGCTTTACATTTGGTTAGATTTCACATGCATATTCGCAAGTTGAAGGTGGATTTTCCTGAAGATTGCTTGATGAAGATATTCCTGGCCACTCTGGAAGGTGAAGCCCAATCTTGGTATGAAAATTTGCCGCTGGCCTGTATTTATTGTTTAAAGGATTTTCATGCCATGTTCATTGAAAGATATCAAGTATCTTATCCATCATTAAATTTAGTTCATGACTGTTGCAAACATGCTTCTACTTTTATTGAAAGTCTTGAGAAATATTATGAAGATGATAATTTCATGGATGATGAGATCATGGAAGCCCTGTATGAAAATCCATTTCAGCAGCATAAAGATGATCATGAGAATTTGCAGCAGGATCAAGATCTTAGTGTGGTGGAAGATGAAGGAATTTTGCATTTTGACAGTGAACAGGAATTACATGAAATGGATCAGCAGTATGAGGAAAATTTGTATACTCCTTCACTTGAAATCAATGAAGACAATCACTGTTTGAGCCAAAGAAAACATAAAGCATTATCCCCTCTGACTGAAGATGAGATAGATCAGCTATTGAAAGGTCATGTTCCAGCTCAAGTTAACGCAGATCCGCAGTGTGCACATGGTCAAGAAGGTGATGGTGGACCTTCTTATTTTTTTGAAAAGGATGACAATCTTGTAAGCAGCTTTATAGATCAGCAGGTTGAAAATGATGAAAGAGAAGAGCTTGTTTCAGATCTGCCCACAGAAGAAGACAACATGCAAGTAAGTCCAGTTTCAATTTCAGAATGTGATAATGTCAGGACAACTATTTCAGTTTCAGATTCAGATTGTGTTAACCAAGCATACCCTGTGCTGAATCCTGTAAAGGAGAGTCTTGGTGTTGAGATCATAGACAGAGTTTTCGATCCAAATGTTTTCAGTTCATCAGAACAGAGTCTTCATAAAGAGGTAATTCAGTTAGTTCATGAAAAACAAGATGAGATCTTTATTCAAGTAAGTGAAACAGTTCCTTTGGATGAATTTATGGTAGATGATAGAAATGTCATTTTTGCACTTCAAGAATCATCTAGAGTTTCTTTCCTTATGATTGATAATGAAAATGCAGCTGTCCTATCATATGAAGATGACCTATCATATTTTCAGACTACAGAAAATCAGATCATTCAAGATTCCCTTTCAGTTTCTTCTTCATATGTTTCATGTGTTGAAATGTTTTTACAAGAGGAGATCTGCTCATCTACCTGTTCAGAGTTTTTTGAAGCCCAGGAGCATACTTTTACTGAAGTACATGATAAAGACAGATCAGAATCAGAAGAGAAAGACACCTTGTTCTTTCAGCAGGAGGTAAATCTTCGTGTTTTTCATGATCCATTGGAAAAATTGTTACAGTCAGCAGTGAAAGTGATTATTGCAGTGTTCAGTGATGAAGGAGATCATGGTCAGCTATGTTTTTGGATGCCCAGTTATCAGTTTGTATTGTTGACCAGCAGATCTGATCAGGGAAATCAGTCAAGAAGCCATCTACTTGATTGGTTACATTGGAAAGCCAATTATACATGATTGTACATATTTCATTAGTATGCAGGTGGTTGTCATCATGATTCCAAATCTCGATGGATTGTTGCCTTTTTTGCCAAAGCACATATGCTGTTTTTTAATTAGTCTATTAGTCATTTTGTGTTTGGTCTATTGAGTCAATTTTTTCAAGTTATTTCAGTTTGCCATTAGGTGGTTTGATTCACATTATGGTCGATTTTCGGTCAAGTTTCGGCTAAAATTTTCGTGTTGTGTTTTGTGAAATAATGATTCCATAGCCCAATGGATGGAGCCTTGTCTTCTCCCAAATATACGCCGGTTCTTGGCACCTCCCAAGACGGCGGATGCCATCCCCATTGGAGCCAATGTTAGAGTGGAGTCTTTCTGACCCTCGTCAGAGATGCGTTTAACTTTTGCATATTCATTCTTAGGTGTCTCGCTTGTTCCACTTCGTTGCATTTCACTAGGAGCATGTCACTGACTGACGAGGGGGTCTGATTGTCCTTTGTTTCCTCATGCTTGTACCTGCAGGGCTATTTAAAATTTCTCAAAAATCATTGAAATTCATCGTCATTTCACTCATGATCATTAAATGTCAGTTTTGTTAAGAAGTGTCTTTAGTCCTAGAGTCTAGGGTTTTCGAGTCATTTTCATACATGTCATAAAGCCCGCAGGTCATGAGGTTGGTTTCGCAAAGTTTTGATCTCATGTTTTTATTGTCATCAGCATTAGAAGACATTTCTAGTCCAAAACTCTGTTTTGGAAATTAGAAATTGTCTAATTTTATTTTTTGTAAATAAGTGTATTTATTTCATCATCAGAAGACTTCAGTGCAAGCCTCTGATCTTTTCCTGAGCTAAAGTGCCGTATCCTTGCAGAAGACAACAAAGTTATCAGTCCAAAAACTCAGAAAAGCCAAAGAGAAACATTGCAATAAGAGACCAAATGACAAAGTGCAGAAACATTGTAATGTGGGTTATCAAATAAATTTGAAATCAAATGCGATTGCATGAGATATTTTCTTCATGTATAAAACATGGCAAACAAATTCATTTGCCAAAAATCAGCAAGACGAGAGGTCGAAATCGAGTGTTTGAAGGCCGTAGACAAGTTTTCATAGTTCTCGGCAGAGTGTTTGGAGCGTGAGACCCACTTGGCGGGCGCTACCCACTTGAGGGCGCGACCCTTGGCGCCACGGCTAGTGTAAATTTGAACGGGCGAGACAGCCCAGAGTCGACCCACTTAAACCGACGTGCTACCCTTAAATCGAACCCAGAAAAATTGTGTTTGCGTAGTTTGGATGGATAAGCTCAAAATACACAGTGACTAAGGTGCTGGTGGTTACAATGGTGTGGTGTGTCATTTCTTGAAGCAATTTTCGTTGAAAATTATTTCATTTCTAATAATTTCAAAGTCTGATAAACAATAAGTAAAATTCTGATTAAGCCAGCAGAGGATAAACTCAAATGAAAAATGTTTATGGAAGAATTATTGAAAAGAATCGTTTCAGAAATTGTGGGCAGCATTCAGGAGATCCAGCTCGTGTTCAAGTTCTTTATGAGAGAGCAATAACAGAATTTCCTGTTGCAAATAATCTCTGGCTCCGTTATACTTAATATTTGGATAGCAATTTGAAGGTTCCCAATATTATAAAATCTGTTTATGCCCGAAGCTGTCCGAAACTGCCTCTGGGTTGAAGCACTTGGGCTAAATACATGCTTGCTTTGGAACGCTTTGATGCTTCAGAGGAAGATCTCTCTGCCGTGTTTGAGCAGTCTCTGCATAGTGGGTTCTCAAATCCTAATGAGTATTTGGATTTGTTCCTTGTTCGTACTGATGGCTTGAGGCGACGGATTATGAAGATGGATGAAATTAGTAAATCATCTTACGAAAAATGCGTGCAGCAGAATATTTGTCTTCGCATCTGAATTACACAGATCAATTCTTGCATTTGCATGCATACTGGGCTCGGTTAGAATATCAGCTTGGAGGGGATTTGGAAGCTCCTCGAGGAGTTTGGGAAAGCTTAATTAAGATATGTGGTGGGATGTTAGAGGCCTGGCAAGGCTCGGGCAATCTATAAAAGCTATTCTTATTTAAAATTAGTTTTTATTGGAATGATGAAACTGAAAGCCAAAATTAGAATGAAGACAACGATCACAACAGGAAAATAGGAACCGATCTTCTATTAATGACTTCAGTTAATAATTCAGATGGATCTGCGCTCCATATTTGTCTCTTAATTGGCCATCAGAAGATATCAATGGAAACATTGGTTTTTTTTTAGAACAGAAGAATAGTTTTTTCTATTTTTGCAATTTCAATTAAAACAAATTCCTTGTCTTGGGGTCGATTTGTTTTACCCTAGTAGGGTTTTATTTATACATTGTAAATCAATTGTAAAGAGGGAAGAGAGAGTTCTGAGAGCTGGTGGTGAAGAAAACAATGTTTCATTGTACAGTTGTTTGACAGAGATTGACAGAGTTCTCAGATCCTATTGGACATCTTTCATTGAGTTTGACCCGGAGAGAGCCCTCTCCTGTCCTCGTAGGGCTAGCTACGAGGCTGAGCTTGGTTTGATGTTGCCTTGAGTTTTGCCTTCTTCAGCCTGAGGCAGATTCGAGCGCTAACATAGTGGCGAGCATACTGGGGAGAAACTCAAAATGTTTGCTTGTTATAGACGGAGTCTGAAGTCATGCCAGGTAGCCTTCGAACTACACATTGCTCTGCGAGTGCATAGTAGATAAACACTGCTTTAGTCGATCTCCGGTTTAACTTGTAATCGTAACATTTAACTTGTAAATTGCCCCAATACATGTATCAAGTTTAGATCTGATGGTTGATGGTGAACAACGATCAGACACCGGAAGGCTGAAATCATTCACCTGGCGATTTCATTCACTGAACAAATCCAGAAATCAATGCTTCATGGTGATTTAACTGCAGGCAGATCAGTAGCTTCAGAATTGTCAAGATGGACTGAATCACAAGAAGATATGCTCCCATGAGCCGAGATCATATTCCAGGTTTTCCGAATAAGATGCCCAAGGTAGATTGGTCAAGGAATCTGCCTACGTTTAACGATGATGGTAAGAAAGATGATGCTTTACATCTGGTTAGATTTCATATGCATATTCGCAAGTTGAAAGTGGATTTTCCTGAAGATTGCTTGATGAAGATATTCCTGGCCACTCTGGGAGGTGAAGCCCAATCTTGGTATGAAAATTTTCCGCCGGTTTGTATTTACTGTTTAAAGGATTTTCATGCCCTGTTCATTAAAAGATATCAAGTATCTTATCCATCATTAAATTTAGTTCATGACTGTTGCAAACATGCTTCTACTTTTATTGAAAGCCTTGAAAAATATTATGAAGACGATAATTTCATGGATGATGAGATCATGGAAGCCCTATATGAAAATCCATTTCAGCAGCATAAAGACAATCATGAAAATGTGCAGCAGGATCAGGATTTTAGTGTGGTGGAAGATGAAGGAATTTTGCATCTTGACAGTGAACAGAAATTATATGAAATGGATCAGCAGTATGAGGAAAGTTTGTATACTCCTTCACTTGAAATCAATAAAGACAATCATTGTTTGAGCAAAAGAAAACAAAAGGTATTATCTCCTCTATCTGAAGATGAGATAGATCAACTATTGAAAGGTCATGTTCCAGCTCAAGTTAACGCAGATCTGCAGTGTGCACATGGTCAAGAAGGTGATGGTGGACCTTCTTCCTTTTTTGAAAAGGATGACAGTCCTGTAAGCAGCCTTATAGATCAGCAGGTTGAAGATGTCTATATGGCAAAAAATGATGAAAGAGAAGAGCTTGCTTCAGATATGCCCACAGAAGAAGACAGCATGGCGGAAATTCAAGTTTCAAATGCAGATTGTGATAATGTCCACTCAGTCATATCAGATCCAGATTCAGATTATAATGACCAAGAATACCTTGTGCTGAATCCTGAAAAGGAGAACTTTGCTGTTGAGTTCATCTGCGATGCAGAAGACACAGGTATGGATCCAAATTTTCTCGGTTAATTAGAACACAGCCTTCATGAGGAGGTAATTCAGCCAGCTCATGAAAAACGAGATGAGATCTTCATTCAAGTAAGTGAAACAGTTCCTTTGGATGAATTTATGGTAGATGATAGAAATGTCATTTTTGCACTTCAAGAATCATCTGGAGTTTCTTTCCTTATGATTGATGACTGTAATGAAAATCTAGTTGTCCTATCATATGAAGATGACCTATCATATTTTCAGACTACAAAAGATCAGACCATTCAGGATTTCCATTCAGATTCTTCTTCATATGTTTCATGTGTTGAAATGTTTTTACAAGAGGAGATCTACTCATCTACCTGTTCAGAGTTTTTTGAAGCCCAGGAGCATAACTTTACAGAAGTACATGATAAAGACAGATCAGAATCAGAAGAGAAAGACACCTTGTTTTTTCAGCAGGAGGTAAATCTTCATGTTTTTCACAATCCAATGGCAGATTTGTTGCAGTCAGCAGTGAAGGTGATTATTGTTGTATTCAGTGATGAAGGAGATCATGGTCAATTATGTTTTTGGGTGCCTAGTTATCAGTTTGTATTATTGACTGACGGATACGATCGGGGAAATCGGTCGAAGCCATACGCCGTGGTTACATTTGAAGAAAACCAATTATACATGATTGTACATATTCATTAGTATGCAGGTGGTTGTCATCATGATTCCAAATCTTGATGGATTGCTGCCTTTTTTCCAAAAGCTTTGTAAAGTCTTGTTTTAAGTCAGTCATGAGTCATTTGTGTTTGGTCTATTGAGTCAGTTTTTTCAAGTTATTTCGGTTTTCCATCAAGTCGGTTTGAGTCAAGTTTCAGTCAAGTTTTAGTCAATTTTCAGTCAAGTTTTCATTCAATAAATGTGTCAAAGGTTTTGGGTTATCCGTTCAAATAATGATTCCATCGCCCAATGGATGAAGGCACTGGTCTGCTCTCCCAAGGATCTACCGTTCTTGGCACCTCCAAGGAGCTACCATCCCCATTGGAGCCAATGATAAAGTCGGTCTTCTGACCCTCCGTCAGAGATCGTTTCGCTTTTGCATATTCATTCTTAGGTGTCTCGCTTATTCCACTTCGTTGCATTTCGCTAGGAGCATGCCACTGACTGACGAGGGGGTCTGGTTGTCCTTTGTTTCCTCATGCTGTACCTGCAGGGCTATTTAAAAAATTTCTCAAAAAAGTACTGAAGTTCATCGTCATTTCATTCATGGTCATTAAATATTAGTTTCGTTAAAAAAAGTTATTAGTCCTAGAGTCTAGGGTTTTCGAGTCTTTGCATCTGTGTCATAAAGCCCGTAGGCCACGAGGTTAGTTTCGCAAGTTTTGATTTCATATTTTTATTATCATAAGCATTTGAAAACATTTCTATTCCAAAACTCTGTTTTGGAACTAGAAATTGTTTAATTCCATTTTTGTAATAATTATATTCATTTTCACCATGACTATACACAAGCCTCGATCTTTAACTAAGCTAAAGTGCCATATCCACCGCAAAAGACGGCAAAGTTATCAGTCCAAATCAAAAACCGAGAAAAGCCAAAGAAACATTGTAATAAGAGACCAAATGACAAAAGTGCGAAACATTAGAAATTAGGTTGTCAAATAAATGCGAAATCAAATGCGATTGCGTGAATATTTTCTTCATGTATAAAACATGGCAAACAAATTCATTTGCCAAAAATCTGCAAGGCAGAGGTCGAAATCGAGTGTTTGAAGGCCGTAGACAAGTTTTCATAGTTCTGGACAGTGTTTGGAGGGCGTGAGACCCACTTGAGCGGGCGCTACCCACCTGAGGGGCGCGACCCACTTGAGCGCCATAGCTAGTGTAAATTTGAACGGGCGAGACCCACTTGGGGGGTGCGACCCACTTAAACCAGCGCGCTACCCACTTAAATCAGAACCCAGAAAAATTGTGTTTTGCGCCCAGTTTCGATTCAAGTCGACTCCAAAAGCTTGCAAGTAGGCTTCTAAAGTGTGCTCAGTAGATTTTAGCACGATTGTGGTGTATCAATGTTGGGAAACAGGCCTGGTTGA
This sequence comes from Pinus albicaulis, assembly GCA_034641835.2. Taxonomy (NCBI): domain Eukaryota; kingdom Viridiplantae; phylum Streptophyta; class Pinopsida; order Pinales; family Pinaceae; genus Pinus; species Pinus albicaulis. Next base: position 257,694 of record JAXQQM020060530.1, on the reverse strand, counting down.
AGAGAGAATTGTTTTTCATTCTCTGTCATTTCAAGTCTGATCGACAATAGAGCTAAGAAGTTCTGAATTGAAACGCCGAGAGGATGAGCTCCAGCAAAGAAATCGTGCCTTGGAAGAATTATTGAAAAGAATCGTTTCAGAAATTGTGGGCAGCATTCAGGAGATCCAGCTCGTGTTCAAGTTCTTTATGAGAGAGCAATAACAGAATTTCCTGTTGCAAATAATCTTTGGCTCCATTATACTTAATATTTGGATAGCAATTTGAAGGTTCCCAGTATTATAAAGTCTGTTTATGCCCGAAGCTGTCCAAAACTGCCTCTGGGTTGAAGCACTTGGGCTAAATACATGCTTGCTTTGGAACGCTTTGATGCTTCAGAGGAAGATCTCTCTGTCGTGTTTGAGCAGTCTCTGCATTGTGGGTTCTCAAATCCTAATGAGTATTTGGATTTGTTCCTTGTTCGTACTGATGGCTTGAGGCGACGGATTATGAAGATGGATGAAATTAGTAAATCATCTTACGAAAAATGCGTGCAGCAGAATATTTGTCTTCGCATCTGAATTACACAGATCAATTCTTGCATTTGCATGCATACTGGGCTCGGTTAGAATATCAGCTTGGAGGGGATTTGGAAGCTGCTCGAGGAGTTTGGGAAAGCTTAATTAAGATATGTGGTGGGATGTTAGAGGCTGGCAAGGCTCGGGAAATATATAAACTATTTTTATTTAAATTAGTTTTATTGGAATGTTAATGAAAGCCAAAATTAGAATGAAGACAACGATCACCAAGAGGAAAATAGGAACCGATCTTCTATTAATGACTTCGGTTAATAATTCGAATGGATGCGCTCCATATTGTCTCTTAATTGGCCATCAGAGAATGTAATGGAAACATTGGTTTGTTTTAAGAACGAAGGAGAATAGTTTAGACTATTTTTCCAATTTCAATTAAAACAAATTCCTTGTCTTGGGGTCGATTTGTTTACCCCTAGCAGTTTATTTATACATTGTAAATCATTTGTAAAGAGGGAAGAGAGAGTTCGAGAGGTGGTGGTGAAGAAAACGGTGTTTCATTGTACAATTGTTGTGAATAATTGAATGAGTCTGACTCGATTTATAAGATTCTTGTGGCGTAAAGTTTAGCATATGTCTCTTCTACTGTTTCATATGTAATTTTGTAATGTTTACATTTCATTCACAATCAGTTCAATGGATGCTGTTGCAGTGAGATAGGTAGAATACAATTCATTTGCTCTGCCTTGAAATAACATTCAGGATTTGTGTATTTTCTTCTGTCTGAAAGGGATTCATTGTTAAATGCCCCTTTCAGCTTTCTTAAGCAGTCTTTACATCCCATTTAATTTCGAGTTTACAATTGCAAACTTCACTCCTACCTAAACAAGAGCAATAATCGTGCTTTTGATTAGCATTTAAATCTCTGCTCTTACTGTCTTTGCCCCATGCAGCCCAAAAACCCATCATTTATCAAAAACCCCTTTCTTATCTGTTTACTAGCCTAAAATCAACATTCACTATAGGTCATCTCAGCCCCTTTGAAGACTTTTTCCGAGATAGATCCGGAGAGAGCCCTCTCCTGTCCTCGTAGGGCTAGCTACGAGGTTGAGCATGGTTTGATGTAGCCTTGAGTTTTACCTTCTTCGGCCCAAGGGCGATTCGACGCTAACATAGTGGCGACCATGCGGGAGAACTCAAAATGTTTGCTTGTTATGAAGCCCGGGTACGAGAATCCACGCCGAGGTAGCCTTCGGAACTCCACATTGCTACGCGAGTGCATAGTAGATAAACGTTGCTTCGGTCGATCTCGGTTTAACTTGTAATCGTAGCATTTAACTTGTAAATTTCCCCAGTACATGTATCAAGTTTAGATCTGATGGTTGATGGTGAACAACGATCAGACACCGGAAGGCTGAAATCATTCACCTGGCGATTTCATTCACTGAACAATCCAGAAATCGATGCTTCATGGTGATTTCACTGCAGGCAGATCAGTAGCTTCAGAACTGTCAAGATGGACTGGATCACGAGAAGATATGCTCCCATGAGCCGAGACCACATTCCAGGTTTTTCGAATAAGATGCCCAAGGTAGATTGGTCAAGGAATCTACCTACGTTTAACGATGATGGTAAGAAAGATGCTGCTTTACATCTGATTAGATTTCATATGCATATTCGCAAGTTGAAGGTGGATTTTCTGGTGCTTAAGTGAAGTGTTCACGGCCACTCACAGGAGGTGAAGCCCAATATTGGTATGAAAATTTGCCGCCGGTTTGTATTCCTTGTTTGAAGGATTTTCATGCCTGTTCATTAAAAGATATCAAGTATCTTATCCATCATTAAATTTAGTTCATGGCCCATTTGCAAACATGCTTCTACTTTTATTGAAAGCCTTGAAAAATATTATGAAGACGATAATTTCATGGATGATGAGATCATGGAAGCCCTATATGAAAAATCCATTTCAGCGGCATAAAGACGATCATGAAAATGTGCGGCGGGATCGAATTTTTAGTGTGGTGGAAGATGAAGGAATTTTGCATCTTGACAGTGAACAGGAATTATATGAAATGGATCAGCAGTATGAGGAAAGTTTGTATACTCCTTCACTTGAAATCAATAAAGACAATCATTTTTTGAGCAAAAGAAAACAAAAGGTATTATCTCCTCTATCTCAAGATGAGATAGATCAGCTATTGAAAGGTCATGTTCCAGCTCAAGTTAACGAAGATCTGCAGTGTGCACATGGTCAAGAAGGTGATGGTGGACCTTCTTCCTTTTTTGAAACGGATGACAGTCCTGTAAGCAGCCTTATCGATCAGCAGGTTGAAGATGTCTATATGGCGGAAAATGATGAAAGAGAAGAGCTTGTTTCAGATCCACCCACAGAAGAAGACAGCATGCCGAAAATTCAAGTTTCAAATGCAGATTGTGATAATGTCCACTCAGTCATATCAGATCCAGATTCAGATTATAATGACCAAGAATACCTTGTGCTGAATCCTGAAAAGGAGAAATTTGTTGTTGAGTTCATCTGCAATGAATAAGAGAAAGGTATGGACTCAAATGTTTTCAGTTCATTAGAACACAGCCTGCATGAGGAGGTAATTCAGTCAGTTCATGAAAAACAAGATGAGATCTTCATTCAAGTAAGTGAAACAGTTCCTTTGGATGAAATTATGGTAGATGATAGAAATGTCATTTTTGCACTTCAAGAATCATCTGGAGTTTCTTTCCTTATGATTGATAATGAAAATCCGGCTGTCCTATCATATGGAGATGACCTATCATATTTTCAGACTACAGAAGATCAGATCATTCAAGATTCCCTTTCAGTTTCTTCTTCATATGTTTCATGTGTTGAAATGTTTTTACAAGAGGAGATCTGCTCATCTACCTGTTCAGAGTTTTTTGAAGCCCAGGACCATAATTTTACTGAAGTACATGATAAAGACAGATCAGAATCAGAAGAGAAAGACACCTTGTTCTTTCAGCAGGAGGTAAATCTTCATGTTTTTCATGATCCATTGGAAAAATTGTTACAGTCAGCAGTGAAAGTGATTATTGCAGTGTTCAGTGATGAAGGAGATCATGGTCAGCTATGTTTTTGGATGCCCAGTTATCAGTTTGTATTATTGACCAGCAGATCTGATCAGGGAAATCAGTCAAGAAGCCATCTGCTTGACTGGTTACATTGGAAAGCCAATTATACATGATTGTACATATTTCATTAGTATGCAGGTGGTTGTCATCATGATTCCAAATCGTGATGGACTGCTGCTTTTTTTCCAAAAGCTTGGTAAAGTTTTGTTTTAAGTCAGTCATGAGTCATTTGTGTTTGGTCTGTAGAGTCAGTTTTTCAAGTTATTTTAGTTTGCCATCGAGTCGGTTTGAGTCAAGTTTCAGTCAAGTTTCAGTCAGTTTTTAGGTCGAAAGTTTCGTGTTGTCTGTCGAAATATTGATTCCATAGCCCAATGGATGGAGGCACTGTCTGTTCTCCCAAAGATCTGCATTTCTTGGCACCTCCAAGAAGCGGCAGCTGCCATCCCCATTGGAGCCAATGTTAGAGTCGGTTTTTACAACCCTCCGTCAGAGATCGTTTCACTTTCGCTTATTCATTCTTAGGTGTCTCGCTTGTTCCACTTCGTTGCATTTCGCTAGGAGCATGCCACTGATTGACGAGGGTACGGTTGTCATGTGTTTCCTAATGCTTGACCTGCCAGGGCTATTTAAAAAATCTTCAAAAATTCTTGAAGTTCATCATTTCATTCATGGTCATTAAATGTCGGTTTCGTTAAAAAGAGTTGTTAGTCACAGAGTCTAGGGTTTGAGTCTTTGCATATATGTCATAAAGCTTAGCGAGCCATGGTTGGTTTCGCAAGTTTTGATTTCATATTTTTATTATCATAAGTATTTGAAAACATTTCTAGTCCAAAACTCTGTTTTGGAACTAGAAATTGTTTAATTCCATTTTTGTAATAATTATATTCATTTCACCATGAGAAGCTTCACTGCAAGCCTCTGATCTTTAACTAAGCTAAAGTGCCATATCCCTGCAAAAGACAGCAAAGTTATCAGTCCAAAAACTCAGAAAAGCCAAAGAGAAACATTGTAATAAGAGACCAAATGACAAAGTGCAGAAACATTATGAAAGTGGGTTGTCAAATAAATCTGAAATCAAATCTGATTGCGTGAGATATTTTCTTCATGTATAAAACATGGCAAACAAATTCATTTGCCAAAAATCTGCAAGGCAGAGGTCGAAATCGAGTGTTTGAAGGCCGTAGACAAGTTTTCATAGTTCTGGACAGTGTTTGGAGGGCGTGAGACCCACTTGAGCGGGCGCTACCCCCCGCGGGGCGCGGCCCACTTGGCGCCACGGCTAGTGTAAATTTGAACGGGTGAGACCCACTTGGGGGTGCGACCCACTTAAACCGACGCGCTACCCACTTAAATTAGAACCCGGGGAAAATTGTGTTTCGCCTTGGTGAGGTTAGTCGACTCCAAGCTTTTAAGTAGGCTTCTGGAGTGCTCGGTAGATTTTAGCACGATTGTGGTGTATCAATGTTGGGAAACGGTACGGTTGAAGAAGGTGTTTTTCATTCTCTGTCATTTCAAGTCACGATCGACAATAGAGCTAAAAGTTGAATTGAAACGCGAGAGGATGAGCTCCAGCAAAGAAATCGTGCCTTGGAAGAATTATTGAAAAGAATCGTTTCAGAAATTGTGGGCAGCATTCAGGAGATCCAGCTCGTGTTCAAGTTCTTTATGAGAGAGCAATAACAGAATTTCCTGTTGCAAATAATCTGTGGCTCCATTATACTTAATATTTGGATAGCAATTTGAAGGTTCCCAGTATTATAAAGTCTGTTTATGCCCGAAGCTGTCCGAAACTGCCTCTGGGTTGAAGCACTTGGGCTAAATACATGCTTGCTTTGGAACGCTTTGATGCTTCAGAGGAAGATCTCTCTACCGTGTTTGAGTAGTCTCTGCATTGTGGGTTCTCAAATCCTAATGAGTATTTGGATTTGTTCCTTGTTCGTACTGATGGCTTGAGGCGACAGATTATGAAGATGGATGAAATTAGTAAATCATCTTACGAAAAACGCATGCAGCAGAATATTTGTCTTCGCATATGAATTACACAGATCAATTCTTGCATTTGCATGCATACTGGGCTCGGTTAGAATATCAGCTTGGAGGGGATTTGGAAGCTTCTCGAGGAGTTTGGGAAAGCTTAATTAAGATATGTGGTGGGATGTTAGAGGCCTGGCAAGGCTCGGGCAATCTATAAAAGCTATTTTTATTTAAAATTAGTTTTTATTGGAATGTTGAAACTCAAAGCCAAAATTAGAATGAACACTGCGATCACAACAGGAAAATAGGAACCGCTCTTCTATTAATGACATCAGTTAATAATTCTGATGGATCTGCGCTCCATATTTGTCTCTTAATTGGCCATCAGAAGATATCAATGGAAACATTGGTTTGTTTTTAGAACAGAAGAATAGTTTTTTCTATTTTTGCAATTTCAATTAAAACAAATTCCTTGTCTTGGGGTCGATTTGTTTTACCCTAGCAGGGTTTTATTTATACATTGTAAATCAATTGTAAAGAGGGAAGAGAGAGTTCTGAGAGCTGGTGGTGAAGAAAACAGTGTTTCATTGTACAGTTGTTTGACAGAGATTAATTGAATGGTACAGCTCTGTTTTATAAGATTCTTGTGGCGTAAATTTTAGCATATGTCTCTTCTACTGTTCATATGTAATTTCGTAATGTTTACATTTCATTCACAATCAGTTCACTGGATGCTGTTGCAGTGAGATAGGTAGAATAAAATTTATTTTCTCTGCCTTGAAATAGCGTTCAGGATTTGTGTATTTTCTTCTCTCTGAAAGGGATTCATTGTTAAATGCCCCTTTCAGCTTTCTTAAGCAGTCTTTACATCCCATTTAATTTCAGTTTAATTGTTAAACTTCACTCCTACCTCGCCTTATGTAATAATCTATGCTTTTGATTAAATCTCTGCTCACACTGTTCTTGATCCCATACAGTCCGGAAACCCATCATTTATCAAAAACCCCTTTTCATATCAATTTACTAGCCTAAAATCAATATTAGTGTTTCATTTAGGTCATCTCAGATCCTATTGGACATCTTTCACTGAGTTTGACCCGGAGAGAGCCCTCTCCTATCCTCTTAGGGCTAGCTACGAGGCTGAGCTTGGTTTGATGTTGCCTCGAGTTTTGCCTTCTTCAACCTGAGGTAGATTCGAGCGCTAACATAGTGGCGACCATACTGGGGAGAAACTCAAAACGTTTTCTTGTTATAGACGGAGTCTGAAGTCACGCCAGGTAGCCTTCGAACTGCACATTGCTCTGCGAGTGCATAGTAGATAAACGCTGCTTCAGTCGATCTCCGGTTTAACTTGTAATCGTAACATTTAACTTGTAAATTGCCCCAGTACATGTATCAAGTTTAGATCTGATGGTTGATGGTGAACAACGATCAGACACCGGAAGGCTGAAATCATTCACCTGGCGATTTCATTCACTGAACAAATCCAGAAATCAATGCTTCATGGTGATTTCACTGCAGGCAGATCAGTAGCTTCAGAATTGTCAAGATGGACCGAATCACAAGAAGATATGCTCCCATGAGCCGAGATCATATTCCAGGTTTTCCGAATAAGATGCCCAAGGTAGATTGGTCAAGGAATCTGCCTACGTTTAACGATGATGGTAAGAAAGATGCTGCTTTACATCTGGTTAGATTTCACATGCATATTCGCAAGTTGAAGGTGGATTTTCCTGAAGATTGCTTGATGAAGATATTCCTGGCCACTTTGGAAGGTGAAGCCCAATCTTGGTATGAAAATTTGCAGCTGGCCTGTATTTATTGTTTAAAGGATTTTCATGCCCTGTTCATTGAAAGATATCAAGTATCTTATCCATCATTAAATTTAGTTCATGACTGTTGCAAACATGCTTCTACTTTTATTGAAAGCCTTGAGAAATATTATGAAGATGATAATTTCATGGATGATGAGATCATGGAAGCATTGTATGAAAACCCGTTTCAGCAGCATAAAGACGATCATGAGAATTTGCAGCAGGATCAAGATCTTAGTGTGGTAAAAGATGAAGGAATTTTGCATCTTGATAGTGAACAGGAATTACATGAAATGGATCAGCAGTATGAGGAAAATTTGTATACTCCTTCACTTGAAATCAATGAAGACAATCATTGTTTGAGCCAAAGAAAACAGAAGGTATTATCTCCTCTGTCTGAAGATGAGATAGATCAGCGATTGAAAGGTTATGTTCCAGCTCAAGTTAACTCAGATCTGCAGTGTGCACATGGTCCAGAAGGTGATGGTGAAACTTCTTCCTTTTCTGAAAAGGATGACAGTCTTGTAAGCAGCTTTATAGATCAGCAGGTTGAAGATGTCTATATGGCTGAAAGTGATGAAAGAGAAAGTGTCATTTCAGATCTGCCCACAGAAGAAGACAGCATGTCGGGAACTCAAGTTTCAGTTTCAGATTGTGATAATGACCAGCCAGCTATTTCAGATCTAGATTCAGATTATAATGACCAAGAATACCTTGTGCTGAATCCTGAAAAGGAGAACTTTGCTGTTGAGTTCATCTGCAATGAAGAAGACAAAGGTATGGACTCAAATGTTTTCAGTTCATTAGAACACAGCCTGCATGAGGAGGTAATTTAGTCAGTTCATGAAAAACAAGATGAGATCTTCATTCAAGTAAGTGAAACAGTTCCTTTGGATGAAATTATGGTAGATGATAGAAATGTCATTTTTGCACTTCAAGAATCATCTGGAGTTTCTTTCCTTATGATTGATAATGAAAATCCGGCTGTCCTATCATATGAAGATGACCTATCACATTTTCAGACTACAGAAGATCAGATCATTCAAGATTCCCTTTCAGTTTCTTCTTCATATGTTTCATGTGTTGAAATGTTTTTATATGAGGAGATGTTTTGCTCATCAAGCTCATCTACTGTTGAGGGATTTTTGAAGCCCCGGGAGCATACTTTTAACTGAAGTACATGATAAAGACGGATCAGAATTAGAAGAAAGACACCTTGTTCTTTTAGCGGGAGGTAAATATTCGTGTTTTTCATGATGCATTGGAAAAATTATTCTGATCAACGTGTAAGTGATTATTGCGGTGTTCGAGTGATGGGGAAGGAGATCATGGTCGGCTATGTTTTTGGATGCCCGGTTATCAGTTTGTATTGTTGACGGCCCAGTCTGATCGGGGAAATCGGTCGAAGCCATACGCGGCGGTTACATTGAAAGCCAATTATACATGATTGTACATATTTCATTAGTATGCAGGTGGTTGTCATCATGATTCCAAATCTTGATGGATTGCTGCCTTTTTTCCAAAAGCTTTGTAAAGCCTTGTTTTAAGTCAGTCATGAGTCATTTGTGTTTGGTCTGTTGAGTCAAATTTTTCAAGTTATTTCAGTTTGCCATCGAGTCGGTTTCAGTCAAGTTTCAGTCAGTTTTCAGTCAAGTTTTGAGTCGAAAGTTTCGTGTTGTCTGTCGAAATAATGATTCCATAGCCCAATGGATGGAGGCACTGTCTGTTCTCCCAAAGTCTGCCAGTTCTTGGCACCTCCAAAGCCTTGGAGGCGCCATCCCCATTGGAGCCGATGTTAGAGTCGGTCTTCTGACCCTCCGTCGAATCGTTTCGCTTTTGCTTATTCATTCTTAGGTGTCTCGCTTGTTCCACTTCATTGCATTTCGCTAGGAGCATTTGGTAATGAGGGGTTGGTTGTCATGTGTTTCCTCATGCTTATTTTCTGGGAACATTTAAAAATTCTTCAAGAATGCCGAAGTTCATCATCATTTCATTCATGGTCATTAAATGTCGGTTTCGTTAAAAGAGTTGTTAGTCCTAGAGTCTAGGGTTTTCGAGTCTTTGCATATATGTCATAAAGCCCGCAGGCCATGAGGTTGGTTTCGCAAGTTTTGATTTCATATTTTTATTATCATAAGTATTTGAAAACATTTCTAGTCCAAAACTCTGTTTTGGAACTAGAAATTGTTTAATTCCATTTTTGTAATAATTATATTCATTTGACCATGAGAAGCTTCACTGCAAGCCTCTGATATTTTCCTAAGCTAAAGTGCCGTATCCCTGCAAAAGACAGCAAAGTTATCAGTCCAAAAACTCAGAAAAGCCAAAGAGAAACATTGTATTAAAAGATCAAATGACAAAGTGCAGAAACATTATGAAAGTGGGTTGTCAAATAAATTTGAAATCAAATCTGATTGCATGAAATATTTTCTTCATGTATAAAACATGGCAAACAAATTCATTTGCCAAAAATCCGCAATGCAGAAGTCGAATTCGTGTTTTTGGAGGCCGTAGACAAGTTTTCATAGTTACGGACGGTGTTTGGAGCGTGAGACCCATGAGCACGACACTTGAGCGCCACAACTAGTGTAAATTTGAACGGGCGAGACCCTTGGGAGTCGACCCCTTAAACCCGACGCGCTACCCACTTCATCCCAGAACCCGGAAAATTGTGTTTTGCGCCCAGTTTCGGTCAAGTCGACTCCAAAAGCACACGTGGGCTTCTAAAAGAGATTCTCGATAGATTTACAGCACGATTGTGGTGTATCGATGTTGGGAAACGGGCACAGTTGAAGATTAGAATTGTTTTCATTCTCTTGTCATTTCAAGTACGATCGGCAAATGAAAGTTAAGAAGTTACGAATTGAAACGGCAAGAGGATGAGCTCAATGAAAATCGTGAAAGCTGGAAAGTGTGAAAGAATTGTTTCGAAATTGTGGGCGGCATTAGAGGAGATCCGGCTCGTGTTCAAGTTCTTTATGAGAGAGCAATAACAGAATTTCCTGTTGCAAATAATCTCTGGCTCCGTTATACTTAATATTTGGATAGCAATTTGAAGGTTCCCAGTATTATAAAATCTGTTTATGCCCGAAAGCTGTCTGAAACTGCCTCTGGGTTGAAGCACTTGGGCTAAATACATGCTTGCTTTGGAACGCTTTGATGCTTCAGAGGAAGATCTCTCTGCCGTGTTTGAGCAGTCTCTGCATTGTGGGTTCTCAAATCCTAATGAGTATTTGGATTTGTTCCTTGTTCGTACTGATGGCTTGAGGCAACGGATTATGAAGATGGATGAAATTAGTAAATCATCTTACGTTGTTCAACTTCGAAAAACGCGTGCAGCAGAATATTTGTCTTCGCATCTGAATTACACAGATCAATTCTTGCATTTGCATGCATACTGGGCTCGGTTAGAATATCAGCTTGGAGGGGATTTGGAAGCTGATCGAGGAGTTTGGGAAAGCTTAATTAAGATATGTGGTGGGATGTTAGAGGCCTGGCAAGGCTCGGGCAATCTATAAAAGCTATTTTTATTTAAAATTAGTTTTTATTGGAATGTTGAAACTGAAAGCCAAAATTAGAATGAAGACAACGATCACAACAGGAAAATAGGAACCGATCTTCTATTAATGACTTCAGTTAATAATTCAGATGGATCCGCGCTCCATATTTGTCTCTTAATTGGCCATCAGAAGATATCAAGGGAAACATTGGTTTGTTTTTAGAACAGAAGAATAGTTTTTTCTATTTTTGCAATTTCAATTAAAACAAATTCCTTGTCTTGGGGTCGATTTGTTTTACCCTAGCAGGGTTTTATTTATACATTGTAAATCAATTGTAAAGAGGGAAGAGAGAGTTCTGAGAGCTGGTGGTGAAGAAAACAATGTTTCATTGTACAGTTGTTTGACAGAGATTAATTGAATGGTACAGCTCTGTTTTATAAGATTCTTGTGGCGTAAAGTTTAGCATATGTCTCTTCTACTGTTCATATGTAATTTCGTAATGTTTACATTTCATTCACAATCAGTTCACTGGATGCTGTTGCAGTGAGATAGGTAGAATACAATTTATTTTCTCTGCCTTGAAGTAGCATTTAGGATTTGTGTATTTTCTTCTGTCTGAAAGGGATTCATTGTTAAATGCCCCTGCCAAATTTTCTTAAGCAGTCTTTACATCCCATTTAATTTCAGTTTAATTGTTAAACTTCACTCCTACCTCGCCTTATGTAATAATCTGTGCTTTTGATTAAATCTCTGCTCACACTGTTCTTGATCCCATACAGTCCAGAAACCCATCATTTATCAAAAACCCCTTTTCATATCAATTTACTAGCCTAAAATCAATATTAGTGTTTCATTTAGGTCATCTCAGATCCTATTGGACATATTTCACTGAGTTTGACCCAGAGAGAGCCCTCTCGTGTCCTCGTAGGGCTAGCTACGAGGCTGAGCTTGGTTTGATGTTGCCTCAAGTTTTGCCTTCTTCAGCCTGAGGCAGATTCGAGCGCTAACAAACACAACAACAATAGTAGAAGGTGATGCAAATGAAAATATTTGAAAAGGTTTATGATAATCTGGGCTGATCAAAAAATGAGCTTCTTACAAAGCTTCTTTAAACTTGGCAAAGGATTCTCTTTCATCCTTGTCCCATTTTACCTTAGCATATCTGTTATGTTCCTGACAATTTTAGCATAATTTGGGACAAATATTCTCAAGAAATTAATGTTTCCTAGAAACCTTTGAATATCCTTTTTAATTCTAGGAAATGGAATTGTTTGTATAGATTCAACTCTTGCTGGATCAATTTTCACCCCCTGAGTTGAAACTATATGCCCCAAAAAATTTCCTTCCTCCAAAGAAAACAGGGATTTCTTGGGATTCAGTGACAACCCAAACTTTGTGCATTTTAGGAAAGCCTTCCGCAAATGCTCCAAGTGTTAGTCATCAGAACCTAAAAAAATAGTCACATCATCCAAATATGTGACTACAAACTTATCACCCACAAATGCTATGTCCATTGCCCTTTGAAAAGTGGCACCTGCGTTCATGAGACCGAATGGCATCCTGGCATAAATGAGAATTCCCCAAGGTGTGGTAAAAGATGCTTTCTTCTGATCTTCTTTTTCAACAGCTACTTGGTTTTACCCAGAGAAACCATCAACCATAGACAATCTATATGCTCCTAATACTTTTTTGTAAAACATAGTCCATCTTAGGCAAAGGATAATTGTCCTTTAGTGAGGCTCTGTTCAAATTTATGAAATCAACACATAACCTTATCTCTCCATTCTTTTTCCTCACAGGGACTAAATTAGAAACCCAGTCTGAATATCTAAGTGGGACTATTATTTTTTCCTGCAACAATTTCTTCACTTCCTTTTCAATTGGAGCAAGGAGCAATGGATTAATCTGCCTAAGCTTTTGTCTGTGAGGCTTGACCTCATCTTTCAATGGTATTTTGTGCTGAATAATATCTAGATCATATGTCTTCAAATACTCATAGGAACATGCAAAAAAATCCATATATTTCTTGAAAAGATCAATGTACCTTTCTTTATAATTCTTAGGAACTCCTTTGAATAACTTGACAATCTTGGGCTCCTGCTGAGTTCCTAGATTACAATATTCCATATCACTCTCTTGGGACACCTTATTTTGATTCACTGTTACATCATTTGCATCAAAAAATATTTCAAGAGGAACTAATCCTCTGGGAAATATATTGTCTTTCAACTAAATTATCTTTTGATCACCTATGGACTGCTTAAGATTTTTCAAGTCTTCATTTTGATTAATTTGTTCACTTTCTTGATCTATTTCACGATCTTCAAAGTTTTCAATCATTGTCAAGAAATTTTTGATCTACTCATCATCTTCAAAGACCTACCAATGCTTTACATTATCCAGAATTGAGGGTCTATGCCTCAACTCAATCTCGTACCTCAGTCTTAGATTAATGGGTGGCTTGAATGTACTAGCTGCAATTGCTAGTGAATTTTCCATTTTGTTTTCTTCTCTTGGAATGAATTGAAGATTCAAAGCTTCAAAATAATTCTCAATCAGGTCCCATACTTCATTCCTGTATGGCCTCAACCTTGGATGTTTGGTTTGACAGAGATTTTTAATCTATCTTATAATCAACTTAGAATCACCAAAAATGGAAATGCAATGAATTCCCATTTGTTTAGAAGTTTGAAGACTCAAAATTAATGCCTCGTACTCAGCTACATGATTAGTTGATTCAAATTCAAGTTTAAAATAAAAAGGAAAAATATTACCTTCTGGAGAAATGAATAGAAACCCAACTCTTGTGCCATATTTTGAGTAGGCACCATAAAAATAACACTTCCAAATTTTGTTTAAACCTAGCTCATTATGTACAATTGATGAAGAGAGATGCTTCTCTGAGTCTTCAGCAAATTCTGCACTTCATGTAGCATAAAAAAAGAAATATCTTCCTTCTCCTGACCATATATAGGGGAATTTCTGCATCTTTCTTTGTGGTGGTTTTAACAAATCTTGTTTCTCTATATAATCTTCTTTATTCCCCACTGAACACAGGAATTATTGCATATGTAAAGTCCAGTTTTAAAACACCTCCAAGCTTCGCTCCCCAAGATCTAGAAAAAATCATACCAAATCTAGTTGGAATATCTACAACTACTACATCCACCATGATACTTTTGGCTGGAATTTGGGCCAGGGATACCACCATGTTTTTAATCAACCCAACACATTTCACCCTTTTTGAATCAAATGAATATAGGTCTCTATAGGGATTAGTAATTTGAAAATTTAAGTCTTTCATTACAAATAATGGCATGAGATTATGTGATGCACCAGAATCCAACATATAATTATGAAGAATAAAATCATGAAGAAGTAGTGAAATATAAAATGGGGGAATAGAAGAATATACCTCCTCCACATGTGGACAAAGAGTTAACACTGGTTTTTCCTCTTGCAAATTCACAGTATCACCAATATCATTAGACTGAGAAATATTAACGAATTTTGCAATTTCCTTCTTGTAACCTGGTGTCTTAAGCTAGCTCAAGTAGAGGCACTTGAATTTTGATCTTTTCTAGCTCTTTTGATAGACTGAAGTTTTGATTTTGTTTGACCATATTCTCAGGTTCTTCTTGATTTGTGTTAGGATTAGCAATCTGATCAGACAGAGTAACAACCTTCTCCAAATTATTAGTATCAACCGGCTTATTTTGGGAAGTTTCAGCCTGTTGCTTTTCATTTCCACTCATTGGATTCATAGGCTATTTCCCATCATCTGATGGTTTTAATGAGTTCTTTGGTTGTGGAGTCGCCATTGAAGAAGGAACTGAATCTGACTCTTTTTCCTCATCATCCTGAGTTCTTAATCTCTTTTTTGATCTTAAATCATACTTCTTATGCAACTCTACTTGCATAAAATCTGTGAATTTCTTACAATACTCATCCATCTCTTCTTGATCAAATGACACCTCAGCTTCAGTGCATTCTTCTTCATATTCTTCTTCTTCCTCATCATCTTCCATGTAAACAACAAATATCTGATCTTCAACTTCTTTCTGATCATCCTTAGTAGATTGTGAATGTGCTGCTTCTATATATACAAAGGTGCCTGAACTTGATCATGATCTCTTATTTCCCTCTACAAAATCTGCAGGGGCTGTTTTCTAAATTGAGGATTGAAAACTCCTCTCTTTTGTTGTGCAAGATTTTTACTGTCTAGCTCCATATTCACTAGTTTATATGACAAGTTCTTGATAACCTTTGTCATTTCATTAATCCTTTGATCCTGTGGTGATTCTTCTTTGGCCTTGCATTTCTCTTGAATTGACTGCTTTTCTTGTGTTTTTCCAACAACAATCATGTTTGCCTCAATCTCCAAAGCATCAGTTTGAATTTTTTTAAGAGTAGCAGATATTCTCTCTCTCAACATGAAATTAAATATGATACAAATGCTCCAGCAAAAAATACTCTTGGTTCAATAAGGGGAGGCTTCATTTATGTAGGCAAACTATTATAAAATTTATTGAATCTTTTAATAAAATCAGTCATGTTTTCATCTGACTTTTTCTTGATAGCATTAAAATCTATCAATGAATAACCATGATCTCTATTTTCACCCCATCTTTGGATGAATAGTGTTTCTAATTCATCCCAATTCTGAATTGAGGCATTAGGTAAACCTTTAAAAAAATTTCTTGCCTCTCCATTCAGAGACTATAAAAAAAGTCTCATTACTACATCAAGATGTTCAACATTTAGATTCTTAGAAAAAATGCAAAAAAATGGCGAGTGTTGTTATGCGATTACTTCATCTTCAACAGTAAAACAAGGAAGTAACTTAAGGTATTATTGGGGCATGGAATTCATAGGTTGTGGAATATTTAAAGATGCATATCTATTCATCAAGAAAGTAGGGACAAGGGTTGCCATGTTTAAACCTTGGTTAACTGCTCCTTGAGTAGGTGGGGTTTGTATACCAGTTGTAAATGTGGATGGATGGAGTGAAAAAAATGATATAGGAAGGGGTTGATGAACAATAACAGAAGAATTGGAAATTGTATTGGGTTGAGCTTATATAAATGTGAATGAAACTGAATCAAAATATTGTTCTTCTAACCTTGGTTCTTGAAAATGAATTGGTGGAGAAAAGGATTCTTGTTCTGAGAAAATGAGTTTCATGGAAATATCCTTGGATGAGGGGTTATATGAATTGTTGCCAGGTACAGGAAGTGTAGCATCAAGTGTGGAAAACCTCTTTGGCTTCTGAAATTTTCTAGAAACCAATTTCTCAGGATCTGATAGAATTGGTTCTTTTGGTTGCGAAGTGTCTGACCTCATATGTGGCCTTTTATATGCCATAATTATAAAATAAAAATACAGCTTGATATTTCCTCCTCTCTGAACAACCAGAGGAAATATGAAATAAAACCCAGGGAAAGAACTTCGTTTCTTCGTCCCCGGCAATGGCACCAAAAAATGTTGTACCTTAAGAGACAATCCCTTGGCTGTATTAAGGAATAAATGCTTAAGAAATTTATACATGTATGTCACAGAATTTTAATATCAAAGGGTATCTTCTTAATCACCTTAAGATATGTTTTTATTAAACCCTCAAGAATCAAATGCAATAAATTCTTTTCAATGCCATTATCTACTGATATTAAATGGAATGATGAGAAGAGTATGAAGGAAAGAAGCCCAAATTGATATGCTGATAAACAATATCTATCACTTTAAACTTCAGAAGAATTTTATGATAGAAGATTAGTTAAAATGAAGGAGCACCCATTAAGGATTTTAACTCTTATTCACATATGCAAAAAGAGACCTGCAACTTCATTACTTCATTTTATTCAAGGACAAAAAATACATAATGTAAACTGGAAAACATATCAATATCAACAAATGACAGAATATTTCTTTTTATTGATTAATCATTTAAAAAATGAGTACAAAATTTGCAGTCTGAATGTCCAAAACTTGGAACCATTTTCTTTCTTGTCTGTCTCTTTAAATACAATGAAAAGTAGTTTGTAACTACTGAAACTACTCCTAACGACTTCAACTACTCCTAACTGCTTCAAATACTTAGGAATTTGTAAACTGTCTATTACATGTCATCAAAATGTCTTATTACAATTACATTCTCTTCAAAGAGAAAAATAAAATAAAAATTAAATCCTAATCTATTTGCTAAATATGAACTGATGATGCTGCTGCTGTATCCTCCTGATTTGCTATCTTGTTCTTCTTTGAAGATGAAAGATCTTTAGGGAGATAAGTCATCCAAGCTCTACATTTCTTCCATACCTCAATGTTTGTATTTGGTGAATTGATCATCCTGTGAAATTCCAATCTAAAAGTAGTAATCCTGTTGAATGATGGTCTCTCTGTAAACAAGGTGTTCACCAACCATAAAAGCTGAAAGTGCCTTTGCAGAAAATTAATCACTGTTGCTCCTTTTAAAAAATAAGTCTTTTCATGAGTATTGCCCATTTTTCTCTTTTCCAATATTATTAGTGGTTCATAAGACTCCCATGATAAAATAATTCCTCCAAGGCCCCAACATGATGGCAAACCTACCCTGGCTCTTTTGTCATATAAATTGTCAAAATTGTTGACTGATTCCTTAATGTCTGTCAACTTTTTCTCAGTAGTATTCCTACAATTATTCTTGACAATTAGTTTGTTAATCTCTACAGCACCTGAAATATTGTCTTTAATTTCATTCTCTTCCAACTCTTGGTTAGTCTTGGAATCAATAAAATCAATAAATTTCTTTGCCCAGATGGCTCTGTGAATTGTCTTTTGTTTATCCGCCATAACCTGCTCCTCAAAATATCTGATAATGTTTCTTTCTTCTGATATGATAGTCAGAGATCCCCAAGTTGCTCTCATCTCTTCAATGATATCATTCCAAATGATGTCCTTATCTTGTATCAGAGATATATTTCCTTTCAACTTCTCCTTTAGATTCTTAATCTCAGTATCAACAGTTTGGCAATGTATTCTATATTTACTGATTTCTCCATCTTTATCTTGCATTATTTTCATTGCTGTCTCCAGATCAATTTGTGGCTTTCTCTCTCTTCCATCTTCGGTTCAGTGGTCAATGGAGGTATTTGTGCTACTGGATCTTCATTGCGAGATGGAAAAATAAAAGTACAAGTATGAGATTCAATGTGATTCTGTAATGAAAATGCAGTTTGCTTCAACTTAGTAATTTCCTCATATTTCTACAAGAGCCGCTGAAGAAGGTTCTCTTTCTCATTTTCCACTTGTGCTACCTCTGTTACCATAGAATGTTCTCCTATAGGAAATTTCAACTTTTTCTTCAACATAGAAATTTTCGATTCTGCACTTTGTAACAACTTTTGTACAACAAACCTGTCATTTGGATGTACTCCAATCTTCACAATAATCTTCTTGAGTTATTCATTCTAGATTTTTAAAGCCCTGGAATTGGCTTTATCTAACATCAGTTGCTTGATGACCTTTCCTAGCATATTCTCAGTTTTAAGAGCCATTGCATTAGTTTTGGTCAAATTATTCACAATCAGTTGACCAGTTTGCATATGTAAATTCACTTTATCAAGCAGAGGAATCTTTCTTACATCAACAATCAAATTTATAGTATTGAAACTATTATATGAGCCTATAGTCATGTCAAAGGGATGAGAAAGAGAAATCTTGAACTGATCTTTTTCAAGATCCATGGTAGTCAGTAATCTTGTCTGATCTAGAGTTATCTGATACTCAGCTTGTGCCTCCATGCTAGCCTTCATCTTCTGATTTCTTTTAGCAATTTGAGAAAATACTTTTTTAATCAAGGGTACTTTCTCCTGAGCATCTTCTTGTCTTCTTGGTGAGGATGGTACATTTTTCTCATCTCCCAATTGTAATACGAAACCGGGTTGGGCACCTGCTAAGTCTTCATTTAGCTTTTCTCTCTTTTTAGCTCTCTGCTCTTCATCTTCTGAATCAATCACTGATTATTTACTCCTCTTGTTAGACTTCTTTGATATGACATGAATTTGTATATTTGAGCCCACAGAACCTGCAAAACCCTTATTTTCTAATTTCTCTATATCAGGTCTACTTTCATGAATAAATGTTGAATATCCATTTTCAATTCTCTTGTTTGAAATCACTTTATGGGGGTCATAAGCCCACTTATCTCCTAACAGTAAATGCATTCTATCTAACATCATAGTGACTTCATCAGCTACCTATCTCATATCGACTATAAAGGGACCCATAGACATAGGTAGCTTAAACATATGACCCTTTTTCATAGGCACAAAATGCACTTTATCAAATTTAAACTTTTCCTAATGAACTCCAAAGAAAATAACCTCGTACGCACAAATACAGGAAGTCTGTATGGTTCTACCCCAGCCCCATAAAGTCTACTTTTTGAATGATCTTCAAAAAAATACCAATCACCAAACTTGCAATTTGTTCCCAGCTGTAATAACTCTTGAGCCTTTGGCAGGAAGCATGGGGGAGGAACCCCATTTAGATTTTTGTATGCAGTAGTCATAAAATGGTTGAAAAAATCAAATAAACCCTCCTCAATCTATTCTCTTCTTACTAGGTCAGTCCAAAACACAACTAACTGCCTCATTTTATTTGTATCCATGATATTTAACCCCAGATGCAAGAATTCTTCTACATTTTGATATAAAAAGTGATAAATAATGAGAGAAGGGAACCTGAATGACCCAGTCAGTGATAGGATCATGAGCTGAGTATTAAAAAATTATTGCCAGTATGAAGGGATATACAACACTACCTATGACTTCATCATCAGAGAAAACATTCCCAGAACTAATTTGTCTATGGTGCTATCATGTTTCTTCCCCAATATCTTTGAAATGCACCTCAACATAGGTCGGACGTCCTCGTCAAAAACCTCCATGGAAAATTCTTTACACTCAGGCACAAACTGCTTCGTATCTGTCTTCAGAAAAAAGATAAATTGATTGAACTCTTGACCTACAAGACTATCATAATGTGCTATCAATGAATCATCTATGAATTGGACATACGACTCCGACTCAGGGTAACACAGAGCTTGACAAATTAATTGGGCTAAGACTTGTAGGAAATTTTCTCCTTGAAAAATCATTACAAAACACTTTCCTGGGTACATGATAGAAACTAACCAATATAAAAACTCAGGAAAAGGGTGCTTTCCTAGAATGCATGCAGAAAATACACATGTCTTGACCATGGCGGTGAAAATTGGAGAAGCTTTGTCATTTAGACAGACCCATTGATAGAATTGGAGACGGTCTAAGGAGAAGACTGTGTCTTGAATATCCCTATCAGTGTCCATGAGAGGAATATGACTAGAAGAACCCGAAAGGCATGAATGCTTGGCCATAATTCAGCTTTGGGTGGAAAAAAATTGACAAGGTGGCATACAACAAGGAAAGACACAAGGCAGTCAAATCTTCAAATAAAAACTAACAACAATCTCCTTATAAAAATGGGAATCAATCTTAAATAGGAGGCGTGGGCATATGACTTAAATTATGAGTTGACACACCTAAAAACTGTTAAAAGTACCCTGACGTGGTTGATAGCTGTCGCCAACTAGCTGCTCACATCACTGCGGGAGGTCTCAAGGTACGGAGAGCTCGTCGGGTTCATGCCCCCACAGTGAATCTCAACTGCAAATATGGATCAGCCCCACAGTCAACAGGGTCAACTTAGGAGGCACACTCCTCGTTAACCCGCGTGCTGAATGTGCTCGTGGGTTGACACCTTTATTTCTTTCCTGATGAATCATTGGATCCCGCTTCATGAACTGCTCGCTATTTATTTGTGTAGTGGGACTCGCTTTCACAAAAGTTTAAATTATTAAACCTTAGAATTAATGTAACAAACATTACATATTTTATGCTAAAGTATATGGAACTTAATACTTTAACAAATATTTTCATAATTTTCTATTTTTTTGTATTTTTGAAAATTAATAATAAATGATATTGTAAACGAGCCACAACAGATCCAAAAGTTGATGAAGCAGTCAAGCCATTCCTTCAAGCCTGTATGAAGTTACTATGCAAACCAAAAGGTGGTAGAGAACCTCCAAACATTGATAGATAGTTGCACAGAAAAAGAAGCCCCTCGAAGGGAGATTAGGGTTGTGAACAAGATTTATAAGAACAAGAAGAGGACCGGTCAGGAGATGCGTATGACTGTATAGATTGGAGAATATGAAATGGATCAAGTCATCTTGGATCTGGGATCTGATGCCAATTTCATGCCCAAAAAACCTGGCAGAGGATGGGAGAAACCAAATTGGAATGGTCCACCATTAAATTACATATGGCTACCCAGAAAAATATCATTCCACTAGGGAGGCTGCCTAAGGCTGTGGTAGACATTGCAGGAGTTAAAGTATATGTAGACTTTGAAGTAATCCAGATTGTGGATGATGCAGACCCTTACTCTATGCTATTATGAATGGATTGGGCTATTGACATGGGAGGTATCATCAATTTGAAAAGGAGTAGCATGGTATTTGAGAATGATGGTACATGGGTGATAGTCCCTCTAGATCCAACAGAAGGCGAACAATATATAGAACTAGTCCGCGATGAGGAGGATGTTGACCATATTTACAAATTGACTGCACAGGATGATGATTGGGTCAACCTTACAGGTGATGGCATGCTAAGTTGGGAAAATACATCTCGTGTTTCTCATATTCGGATGACGAGATGGAAAATTGGCAGAACTGGTTGCATGACTTATCTGCACTGCACTGCCTCAAGATCACAAAGGGTTTCCAGTGCATCTCCTTAAAGGGAAGAGAACTTCCATACTTTGGTGGTTCTGGTAGTGTTAAGGAATTTCCTAAATCACTAGAAAAATATGTCCCTGAAGAACGGAGATTCTGGGCAATTGACTTGGCCATGTGCGCAACCCCTGCACGTTGGTGGGAAACACACAAGGGGGCTTTCTAGGACTGGGAGGAGTGTCAAAAGATGATGATCCTGCACTTTGAACCTCTAATCAACCCATGGTGCTCTTCCCTGGTCATGGGGATCCACGCAAAAACTTGGCTATGTGGAAGGAGGTATGGAATGAGTGGGTCCATATGTTTATTCATGCATTAGGGCTGGTCCCCACCACCCAGTACTTATATTCAGAGCTTCAACAATGCACTCGCCGCTGGGATACAATGATAGATAATTTCATGGCGACATTTGGCTTAGTTGGAGGGACATAGAAATTGGACGAAGCTATGCAGGATATAGATTTTGTTGTATTTGATGAGTCTTTGCCACAGATGGAATGCACTATACTAGCTTGGGATGAAAAGATGCAGGATATTGTTAACTGTAGAAATTTTTCAATAGAGGAAAATGACGAAGATCACAGGAACATTACAATCCTAGAATTGGAAGGAGAGTGCATAGTTATAGGACCCTCCTTACATGCAGTGGACGTTACAAAACCATTGAAGTTGAAAGAAGTCAAAATTGGGATAGAGGATGATGATACCGTTCAGAAGATCGTGGAGCTACTGACCAAATATCAGGATCTATTTCCGAGGAAGTTTTTTGAGCTTAAGGGGATTGTAGGAGATCTGGGTGTTATGAGGATCACCTTGAAGCCGAACGCACGCCCTGTCAAGCAGCGACCCTATTGACTGAATCCTAAATATAAGTAAAAATTTAAGGAGGAGTTAGATAAGATGGTGGTCGTATGTATCATTGAGCCTGTAGAACAGTCTGATTGGGTAAGCCCAATGGTGGTCCAAGAAAAGAAAACCAAAGGAGAGATAAGGATCTGCGTAGACCTACACAAGCTGAATGATGCCTGCGTGCATGACCCCTTCCTTATGCCATTCTCTAATGAAATCTTGGATAATGTGGGAGGTCAAGAAGTGTACTCATTCACTGATGGATTTTCAGGGTACCATCAGATCAGAATTGCACTTGAAGACCGCAATAAGACAACCTTTGCAACCGAATGGGGCTCCTTCTCGTACACCGTCATGCCATTCAGATTGAAGAATGCCCCTGCCATTTTCTCACGTGTGGTTGTAGCAGTATTGAAATAATTCATCCATAATTTTCTGGAGGTCTATTTTGATGATTGGACAGTATTCAGATTGGTAAAGAAGCATGTGTCGAACTTGTGCATGATTTTGGATACCTCCAGAAAACACCAAATTTTTCTCAAACTGAAGAAGTGTATATTCTGCATACCTTTTGGAATTTTTTTGGGGCGCATCGTATGTTAGTAGGGATTGATGGTTGAACCTACCAAGATTTCGGTTATCGTCAATTTAGCTATCCCCAAGAATGAGAAATAACTGTGCTCCATCCTAGGACATACAGGTTACTATAGAAAGTTTATTCAAGGGTACGCCTTGATCATTGTGCCAATGGAAAAACTGCTAAATAAGGATGTGTTATTTTTCTGGGATGAGGAATTTCAGAAAATTTTTGAGTTGTTGAAGGAAAAGATGGTCACTGCACTTATTCTAATATTTCCAGATTGGGATAAGGTCTTTCATGTGCATGTGGACACATCAGGAATAGCTGTTGGAGATATCTTAGCATAGGCATGAGAAGGATACATTGATCATTTGGTTGGTTTTTCTAGCAGGAAACTCTCCAACGCTGAGCGCAACTATTCTACTATTGAACGAGAAGGACTAGAAATGGTGTATGCCTTGCAGAAATACATGCATTATCTGTTGGGATGACATTTTAATATGTTCACTCACCATTAAGATTTAAAAAACCTAGTCAATAAGCCTATGTTGGGGGGGGGGGGAGATTTGTAAATGGTTGTTGCTGTTTCAGGAGTATGACTTTGAGATTATTCTAAAGCCTGGAAGACTGAGTGCAAGACCTGATCAATCGTCTCAAATTGAGAATGGAGAAGAGCCAAAAAGTATGGAAGAAGGATTACCTGATGTGAAAATTTTCACTATCAAGGTAGTTGATGACCACTTTGTAGACATTATTCACTTCTTGACAACTGGGACAACACCTATAGAATATTCAGTGCAACAGAAGAAAGAATTGGTGGCACGTGCAACTGATTTCACTATAATTACAGGTCAATTATATAATTTGGGCGCAGATGAGGTACTGAGGAGGTATGTATTAGAACATGAGAGACAAGCTATCTTGGCTGAGGCTCATGGAGGAGTGGCAGGAGGCCACTACGCAGGGAAAGCCACTACGTAAAAGGTGCTGCTTGCAGGGTTATGGTGGCCCACATTGCATAATGATGTACAAGCATATTGTTGAGCCTGTGAAGCATGTCAGTGAACCAAGAAGCGCTCGTGCAGAGATGAAATACCCTTGCAACCGCAGATGACCTTGCAGGCATTCGATAAATGGGCTATAGACTTTGTGGGACCAATCAATCCCCCGAGAAAGAAGACCAGCGCACGTTCATTAATGCCACTGGTTATGTAACCATATGGGTGGATGCAAAGGCTGTTAAGGATTGTACTGTAGATATTGCCGCACAGTTCATATTTGAGCATATTCTGACCAGGTTTTGCTGCCCAGAGATCCTTATGAGTGGTATAGGTATGCATTTAATTAATGAAACTATTGAAGCTTTGATGAAATAATTTTAGATCCATCATGCGAAAAGCACCCCGTATCACCCACAAGCTAATGGCACAGTGGAAGATTTCAACCAAATTTTTGAGAATGCACTTACCAAGGTCTGTAACACTAATCAGAATGACTGGGATGTGTTCATCCCTTCGGTGCTATGGGCCTATAGGACTACATGCAAGATTTTGACTGGGAAGAATCCTTTCAGGATGGTCTATGGATAGGAGGCCATCATGCCCATGGAATATATTGTTCCAAGCCTACACATTGTGGCTTTCACAATATGACAGAACCTGACATCATGGAGGAGTGCTTGGAGCAACTGGTTGCCTTGGAAGAAGATCGATTTATTGCTAAATTTCATCAGCAAGTACAAAAGGCACGAGAAAAATCTTGGCATGACCGACACATCTGACATAAAGTGTTTAAGGAAGAAGAATTAGTGTTGCTCTATGACAATCAATTTGCGAGCCACTCAAGGAAGTTCCGTAAGCACTGGTTGAGACCATATATAGTAAAATAGATTATTGATGGTGGTGTGGTGTGCTTGGCCACACTGCACGGAGACTACCTTCCCAGGTACATTAATGGAAGTCATTTGAAACCCTACAGGGACAATCCGATGCCTAGCAAATGACTATATTGTCATAATTGAAGGATTTTCACAGAATATGACAAGAAGGCACAGACAGGTGCAATGGTAGCGAATAGGTAGGGATGAGTGGGAAGGTGCGACTGAGGTGCACGGGTAGTGTGCAGCTAGAAAAACTAGCCGTTGAAATAGTAAAACTGGGTGAAAAAGCGATTTTACCGTTACATGGAGTAGATATTTGGAATCTAATGAGGAAATATTGGAATATTTTTTACCAGTTCTTTGATGGTAAGTCGCATTTAATGATAATCCAACCATTTTTACCCATGGTGGCCTATAAAAGGAAGGGCATAGGTCATAATTGGTTCCTTCTCTTTCTGAAGATATCATGATTTTATATGTTTCTTGTGACCACACAATCTATATGTGTGGGTGAGGTACCCCTTCCAACAACAACAATCCTGAGCTTGTATTTCGCGCAAGGATGACTGCTACTAACTCCAGAGAGTCACCACCTGTGACGACCTCCACTGAGCCGGGGTCTAAAAAGATCTTTGAAGTTACCCCTAAAGTTCAAGAGGTCGTGTCCATGCAAGCCAAAGGAAATGGAAAGGGAAAGGGAAAAGCCACGAAGTGGGCTTTGGCTAAGCCGCACACCTCTCCCAGGATTGTGCACTCTCCTTGGCAAGTACCCTAGGCATGCTCACCCAACCCCTCGAAGCGCCCCATAACAGCCCAAGAGGAGGTGTTGCTAGTAGCCCCGCTATCGTGGCTACTGGATTACGTTAAGACGCACAAGCCGATGTTGCACATGCCTAAGAATGTGGATGTGGTCCGCGAATATCTCTAGATGCCGTTAGTCCTGCAAGAGGTCCCTTTGATTAGAGAAATGTTTGGCAGCATACCTACCATCACATTTTATGATCAAGATATGGCTAGCGAGGAAACCTTTCCGGACATGGCCCCAGAGCTCTATTTAGAGTGGGTACTATATGATGACGTGCCAAAGGTGGAGCCAATGCCTTGGGCACATGGGTTGCAGGCCTCAGGCATCTTGAACCTGTTGCGCATTCCCTACTTCGGGAGATACTCCATCACTAGCCTGGTCGTGTGGAAGCTTCTCGCTTTAATCCATGATGGCTGCTTATGGATTCAAGGCCACATCCCTCTTGACATTGCGCTGATCCACAAGATCACGGGCCTACCCATGAAGGGGTCCCATCCCATGAAAGGGTTTGGAAAAAAGAAAGAGCAGAAGGTGGCTGATGATGTCCAGGAGAAGTACAAGGCCGAGCATGATAAAAGAGGGTTCTTGGTTGAGAGCATCGCTGACCTCGGGGTGTGCATGGGCACTCTATTGCTGGGTTGTAAGCTAATGTGGAAGTGTCGGCCATCAGTTGTCACTGCATACGTCATCCAGTTGACAGGGAAATGCGACAAGGGGGTTTGTTATAACTAGTTGCAACACTTGTGTGAGGAATTTATTGATAATGTGCACGAGGTGCAGGACCAGGGAAAACCATTTCGCTACTCTTGGTTGTTATTATTGATCACCCTAGTCGCATGGGAGACGCCTGAGGATGTGGTTCTCCCTGAACTTGAGCCCGACGTATGCGAAGGAGTGTGCGACGTGAATATGTGGGACTCCAAGGACCGGCAACGTGTCAAGGAGAATAAGGTATTCTCGGTATTGTTTGAAGGTGTGCTGGTAGTAGAAATACACTCCAGGCCATGAATTTCACCTGCGGTATATGATAAATATAAGCGCATTGCCGACTTCCACTTCACCATGCATAATGTGCAAATTCGGGCACACAAAGACCTAGTGTGGTACAATCTGCCGTACATGGTCACCGAGGCAGAAGTAGACCAAGTCATAGAAACCTGGCTGCCTGCGTGGAAGATAGGACTCAAATCCACTGCTCCAGTCACAACAGGCACCTCCGAAAAAGATGTAGCACTGAAATATTCCGCTTTTCCAAGCACAACAAAGGAAACGAAGCCGTGCTCTGGCGGGAAATCGTCCACTAAGGAAACCCCCAAAGACACCACCAAGGGGACTGAGCAGGAGCTGGAGCATGATTCTCAGACCAAAGGAGTTGGTGGGGTGGGTACAGATCCCCCATGAGGTACAAAGCACACTTGCGAGCGTGCCAAATGTTAGCACAAAAAGCGAAAGGGTGACAAGTCGAACGAAGATGCGAAGTTTACCTTAAATAATGAAGACTTGGAAAAGATAACATACGAAGATAATGTGTCTATGTGTGAATGATTTTCTTCTATTATTCCTTTATGTTCCACTGAATTGATGATGATGTTATTCTTTCAATATAATTGCATATGCTACTGAATAATGTTGAAAAATATGAATAATGAGATGATGATATGGGGTGAATTTAATATGAAAATGTTGAAATTTAATTATCAAAGAAAAGAACAATATAGCCCTAAGAAAAATTAACTGATAAACATAAAGAAAAATAATAAAATAAATGAAGAAACATTTTTATGAATAAATAAAAATTAGAAAACATTGAGGCACATGAATACCTAAATGCGCCCCTCTCAGTTTCAAGAATAATTTATTGGAGTAGTCTAATGTTAGAGAAAACATTCCTTGATTTGACATAGCAACAACGAAGTAAACATTGACTTGGTTGTTCGTCTTTTGGAATAAGGGAGTTTTTGTCAAATCAAAATCCTAAAATATTCTCTACTAAACAAGTCCAACCATGTGAAGGTGGAAGCTCTTATGCCCCACCCCACCATATCACTCTCCATTCCCTAGTACCCAATGTATCTACTATAAAAAAAGTTGATAGGAGCACATTAAGATTCATGCATACACACTAGAAAAACATAAAATCGATAAAGAAACATATTTTTTGAAACTCATCCTCTGGTAACTTCTAGGAAACTATATTTCATATTTCTCTAACATATGTAGAAAAAAGTATGCAAGAACTCATTCAAAAATATTTATACATCATTATGTCCTTTGTTACATCAAAAATATTTTACAATAATATGTCTTATATTATACATTATGACATTGTATATCATCAATTTTTTTTTACCTCTTCTTATTACGACCCATATAATTCAAAAGTTTTCATCCATTTCTGCATTTTCATGTTATGGTCAGGGTTGTTCTGATGCTGTTTTTGATTGGATACTTAGATGCATTGCACCAATAGTCGTGATGTTCTCATGGAGTCGAGATGTTGTGGGTTTTGGCATTGTAGTGTTTGGAATTGATGTAAATAGGTTCATGGTGATACTTGTCATGTGCATATGTGTTTTGCTTGGTGGTCCTAGTGGTTAGCATTGATGTCAAAAATATGATGTGACTCATGTTAGTTTGTGTTGGCATTGATGTTGATCAAATGATGGAATTGATGGAGCTTGATGGCACCATGATGATATTGGAGGAATTGGAATGTGCATTAATATAAATTTCATGATGGTTTGTTGATGGTGCAAGATAGTTGGATGATGCTGCTACAGGTAGAGGATGCTAATATAGGTTTATCATACAAATATACATGTTATGTTGATGATGTATTAGCACACTAGTTGAGTTATCAAATAGGTATTCATGTGTATTCTTATGATAATGACTTGTTATAGTGATGTGATGGGTTGATGATGGTGCTACATAGGTGTTTTTAGGTTTGATAGAGGTGTTGCAACTTTTTTAGAGGTTTGATGGAGAGTGGAGGAGTAGTTGGCACACTTTCCAACCTTGCTTGTTAGCCTTCTAGGTAAATTTCACAGTGACACTTGGGAAGCATATTTGATCCACTTGAATATGTGTTTGAGACTATGTTAGAGGTCTGGAGGCTAGTATAGATGCTAGAGAAGGTGATCCAATAGATGGAAAATGTTTCGAGCTGAAGGAATGATGTTTTCCATGATCCTTAGCCATAGATTCATGGAGCCAAGCCTAAGGGAGTGGATGAAAGGCCTCAGTCATTGGAATAGAGGACTATGGGAGAGGATATAGGTCTTTTATCGCATGGAGACAATGTCATGCATGCGACTCAGGGACTTCATAAAATTTTCTCTGCATTTCTTGCGTTGCTTGGAAGGAAATTTACTTGGAAATTCCTAGAGGCTTCCTGAATTGTTTGAAAAGGTCCTCTCATGATGTGAATGCATTTATTGCACAAGTAGTGACCTTAGTGGATTGATTTGGTCCAATTTATGCACCTTTGATCCTAGCCCCGAGCTCAATTTCGCCCTACAAGTTTTATATACTTGATATTGGAGCTATGCAATGATTGATTGTGAGTAGATGTTGAGCGTATATGTGAAAGAGAAGTTTTCATAGAATGTTCATGTTGAAGACCTATTGGAGAGCTTAGATTATTCAGTCTATGAGTGTTAATGACTAAATAATGTGCATATATGAAGCATACTGTAGAATAGATCATAATTTAAGTTGATGTAGTAGACATTGTTTGGAGAGTTTTGTATGATATTGGAGTATATGTTGGTGATCCTCTCACATTTGTTTTGTAGGAGCTACTATTAATTTTGGTGCATAACCATTGTGTTTTATTTTGCTAATTGTAGTATGCAACATTACATTTTTGTGAGGGTTTAATTGTATTCAGTTTATTGTGGCCACTATATTTTATATTTTGGAGAGAACACTTCTTGTGGTGTTCATACTTTATTTGATGATGAGATATTATTGCTGAGCGCATGTATGCAACGCTGATTTCTTATTGAGCATATTTTATTGGATCTAGTTTTAAAATTGATGAAAGGAGGTTTGCATAGTGGTAGATGGGCAATGACTTCATGAGAGATGAGAAATTATAGAAAATCTTCAACGAAAGGAACACGTTTCTCATCCAATAGTAGTTGGATAGTCCAATCGGAGTTGGGAGAGGATCATTAATCATGGTGGAATTCAATTTATGGCACTCCATAGATATGTAGAAAATAGAGTCTTCCAAGATGATCAATAGTATCAAGTCTCCTAGATGATGGGTGTTGACATATTGTATATGAGGTCAAGTCTCCATGCTGATGGGAGTCAACTAGCTATGTAAACTACCAATTAATCGACTAATAGAAATTATGAGTAGAGAAAAAAAAATAATGGTGGTTTTTCCCCTATGAAAGGTTTTCCACTAGATATCTTGTGTTTCTTGTGTGATGGATTTTGTGAACGTTTTGATGTGTTTATAATTGCTACTCATATGATTATCTTATTTTATCTGCATACATGGTTTATGTTTATGAGATAATATAATATGTTGTTGGTTATATGCATGATTCAATAAGTGAATTTTAAATTTGTAAAAATAGAATATAGATCAAATATTGATTCACCGCCCCTCTCAATAGTGCTCAAATATTTCCAACAATGGGGTCGCATCACCTACAAAACATATTAAATTTATATGGTCAATTATCAAATATCATTGAAGTAGCTTTTAAGATTAAAAAATACCTTTTCAATGTAATTGTTTACCTTTTTCAGTAGTTGACGACGTTGCAATGATTGCCTCATGGTCCTCCTCTGGTTTAGGATCCTCTTGCATGACAGGCTATGCTATTCAAACCAAAATTTTTTTAAGTAGACAATCTCTAATGAAGTAAAAAAAAAGAAGTACATACTTTATAAGTACAAAATTATTAAGTATATGATTAATATACAACCCTATTACCACATGGGCCAAATCTTGGGGTTGCACCCCACTGTCATGGGGCTTCTCAGGAGCACCAAAATGTTTTGGCTTGTGTGCACTATCAGAGGACTGGCACTCAATAGTCATGGGATCATCTATATTTGTATTTTTCCCCTGCTAATTAAAGAAAAGAAACACATTATATTTACATCAAACATGATTGTATTTTGTAATTAATGAAAGGTTAATGTGTATTTATTTTTATTTACCTTCTCATTTAAATCGGACCTTGGGTTTTGCTCCATCCTTTTTTGTTGTTAAAATACTCCTTTAAATATAAACTGAAACCAATCTCATAGTCTTCCTTCATGGATTCAGTTATGAATACATCACCCTACATTGCATAAGTGTATTGGTTTTTGTTATTTTCTAGCATAATTACCATAATTTCGGATGAAAATATAATAGATAATATTTTTAAGAAGTTTTGGGTACTTATAATTCGTTCCTATAGCATCAAATAGCTGCCCTGATCGAGTTTGTTCTACCCATGCTTCTCAAGACTTGCCTTGTTTTCATTTGATGTGTCGGGGAGCCTATGAAAGGTTTCAAATATGTTATATGCTACAATTTTATTCAAAACTAAAGAAAATTAAACATATTGGATTTAAGATGTAATTTGTACCTTGCTTGACCAAGTGGTGATTTCCCTTACTTTCTCATTTCCTTCTCCTTTGTATCATTGATGAGGCCCTTCCATTTCATATTAGGAATCATGGGAGGGTGCTCATACCTAGGGTTTTCTACAATTTTCTCCTATAGTGGTATCATAGTTGTTTTAACTATTTTCTAACTGCTTTGGTGACCTTTTTTTTAGTGAAGGTATCTACCCCAAATATATATTCAAGATAGTCCATAATATTTCTTTTGATCTTGGAATTTTGGAAATTCCACATTTCATGTATGGTGGGCCTAAAAATTTCTAACACTTTTTCGTCCATTTTTTTATAAAACAGGTTGTCACCTACATGAAAAAATATATGACCATTAGTTTGAAAATAATAATTTAAATGGATTATGTTTTAGTTATAAAACATGAAATAGTTAAAAACATCAAAAAATACCATGAAATTTTGGTGTTTTAATTGGAATTCCTTCCTCATTCACCAAAAATGTGCAGTCAATACCCGCGGTCTTAAAATTGATGCTCCAGGAAATGAACCCATAATTTCATTGGTACTATGGTCACCTATGTCACCACATGATTCAAATTATGGCTATGTTTTTGGCTCGGGGGTCATCTTCTCATTGGTCAGAACCAATGGTGTGGACCCAATGTTAGTACTAGGATCATGACCACTCAAAGTTGGAGTAGTCATGCATACCTGCCTCTAAGATATATGTTGGGTGCTATTGATGAATAGACTCTCATGTCGTGTCTTGTTAATTACACTAATGCCAACAACAAAATGAGGATCATTTGAATGTTGCAGGGGCAAGAGTTCCTCCATATAACTATACATAAAAAAGAAAATATTTTTTTTCGATCAAATAATCTGAAAGTTAAAAAATAAACTTTCAAAATTAAATTTATGACATAAAAAAAAACCCACCTTAAAATATGGTTATTACCTCATATGAATAAATATCTTTTTTCCATTTATTGATTCTAGCCTAGGTCACAAGATTTCCATCCCTATTGTGAATCAACCCCATAATTTATTTGTTTGTTTTCACCACATACTTTCTTATTGTCACCACAAGGTTCGGGGATGAACACAAGCCTTCCTCATCAAGAAAATCATCGTCATGGTGTTCAAAATAAATATATTCAAAAAAATAAAAGCTATTATTTTCATTATATAAACAAATAATCAAAATTTCACATTAAATGTAAAGCGAAATTGTTATTTGTTTACTTTTGACTGTGCAGGTTCTATTCCACATGAATCAACCTACCACATAATACTATAATTAGAGCAATGGAATAAATAGTTTCATTTGGTGGAAAGCCTACTATGAGAAATCAATATGGACACAAATAAATGTACACTATTTGGAAAGTCATAGTTTTATATATTTTAAATTATTGATTAGCTATGGTAGTTGAGTCAATAGGGAGATACCAATGATAAGTATAATAATAAAATAAATCAGGCTGTTAGAGTCCTATGTTCCATAGTAATCAAGAGTTTTCAATCTTCCAAGTTAATCAGAGTAAAAAGTCAAATTTTGGTCTATTCTAGCAAAAATTGCCAAGTCATAAGGCAAATAGTATGAGTCATTATATAGGTGTCATTACTACTCCCACTCCAAAAATGAAGAAAATTTCATCGTGGTAGGTCATCACCATATTTCATGAGTCTTTTGAATAATCATGGTCAGCCAATCCTATCAATCATACTTGCACCTTCTTTCCTCAGAGATTAAGTCAACATTTTGCTACTAGGGTTTTTGCTGTGCTTTCCATTTTCCATGGTTAATAGCTTAATTTAGGAGCCAAAAGCAATGTTTTTAAGCTTATTCATCCTTCATCATCCTTCACTGATCATTTCCCATCAATCCCCTCATCAAAATTCTTTAATTTCCTTATTTTACCAAACCCTAGAAATATGCTGCGCTTTTACCCTAGGTCTATGTTTTGACCTTTAGCCCCCATTTTTCTCACTAATTTTGATAAATTAAATTTTAATTGTGTTCCTAACACCTATCCCTACATCCCATGATTTTTTCATAATTTTTCGTACCCCCCATACCCTCCGATCCCTTCCATCAAGTTGCTGCTCTTCTGGAAAATTCACTGTGCTTTTGACTATGTTTTTATCATCATTTTCAAAAGAGGGGTCTGACAAAATGAAGATGAATTTTCAAAAACTGAGAGAGGTTTCTCTCCAAATAATCTTATATACCAAAACCTCTCCCAATTTTGTAAAATGTGTTATGTTTAAATATATATCATTGTATCTTTGACCCTTATTTTTACAAAAACCCTAGGAAAAACACATCTTATAGAAACACAACAACTAGTTGTTGCAATTTGTCTCAGAGCGTCCAAATCCAAAATTTCAAGTATGGTTGGATAGATAATGACTTAAGGATGTCAAAAAATAACTTTTGGAGGCTTTTATATTATTTTTTTTGAATAAATCAATCAAAAGGTGCCTTTTTTACACCTTTCTGCTACCTTTTCAGAAATTCGTTGCATTTTTGGAAACTTGCTCTTAAAATCTATCTTGAGGGGGCTAAAATGATGCATTTAGATGAATTAAGGGTCCCAGGTAATAGTAGACATCCTAATATTTCTTCACCAACTTTCATAATGAATTATAACCTCTTCTAATTTATCTAAAAATGAAGTCCAAGTTGTTGCGTTTCTGCTAAAAAACTTGTTGCGTTTTTGTGTTTGAAGGTTTTTCACTACACGTGGAGGTCAAAGGTCAAAGTTGGTCGATGTAACAATTGGATCATGAGTTATCTAATGATTAATAGGATTATTAATGGTCATCTTTGTAAATAATAATATTATTAATTCATTGGGAGATAAGCTCAATTAGTTAGCTAAAAAGGGGGAAAGTTGTTTCTAACTTCCCTAAGATTAGGCAGTGAGTCATTAGATTCATTAATTAGTTGCTATAGATCAAGATTTGACCCCTAGAGGTGGAATCTTGTTTTTTTTCTATATGTACTTAGAATCAAGTTAGTGAGAGGGTTGAATACTTGAATTTCACACTTGTTTTTGGAACTGGTGTACTTAACTCTTTACAGAAATAATTTACAGGCATTTGCAACTATTTTTATGGGATTCATGTGCTGTGTTTGGTGTTGGAGCAGGGTCCCTTAGGACCACATTTTTGGGAAATTAATAAGTATTTTTGTAGTTTTTAGTCGTGTGCGCTAAGCAATGCCTAGGTCAAGGGGCTTTGGGGCAGGTCAAAACCCCTTCATGAGTTGTAATGGACCAAAGGGTAAAATGTAATATTCCAAAATAGGAAAAGCAACAATATGGAACATAAAAATGGAAATAGTAGTGAAAATAAATACATAAAGATATGAGACAATTATAGAGCCATATTATTATGAATATCAGCAGCAAATAAGTACAATATCTTTAGGAATAAGTCACTCAAGCAAGACAACACAAGCCTCCAATAATAAAATATGCTAAAACATGAAATGTTGTTGCTATTCAAAATGCCAGAGAACCAATACAATGCAGTCCGAGTGGGTATAACTGCAGCTGGAAAATAAAATGATATATAACAACTGATATATGGCTCAAAAATTTCCGAGAATGGAGCTCTAAGCTTCCAAGCACATTTCCAAGACAACCCATAAAAGATTTCCGGAAATACACAAAATACTAGATGATGAAATGTAGCCCTAGGGCTGAATAATATTTGCAACTGGATAACTGATAGGAGGTGGCTGATACGATGTAGAAATGGATGATACTCCTCCAATAGATCTACCGGATTAAGGGCTGCTCCCCTCACTGGAAATATAACTCACCAACTGGGGCCCTAACCCCTCCTCTGCAAACTTCTCATCAAAATAACAGAGTTTCTAAAGGAAACTATGCTATAGGTGGTGGTAACAACGTTTCCTGCTGCCAGATGAAAAAATGATGCACAAATACCTTCCTTACTAGCCTCCAGGGTGAAGGGCTGATCCCTCTACTGGAAAACAAGCTCAAAAACTGAGTCTATCCCTCCTCTGCTGCTACTGCCCTGCAAAACAACAAAAACCTGAAGGAGAATGCACTATGGATAATGGCTGAAGCTTGGAATAATGCTGGATAGTGGAAATGCAACTCAATATACCTATCCTGAGTAGGCACTCAAAGTTCCCCAAGTATGAGGATGGGATTCTCGCTCGGGAACACCCTTGGGCTAAACAACACATAAAACTATGGTAAATAGCTGAAGTGTGCAAGAATTCATAAACGACCAAGACATAAAAAATATTCATAATCCTTCTATGGCTACCATCCCCTTCCTTATATTCTTTGTGAACTTCCTCACGTTCGGCCCCACATATTAAAGTCACTCTCTCATGGAGACTTCCTCCCACTAACACTGTGCTGTCCCTCATTAACTATCCACTTCCTCCATACCAGTGTTGTTGATTTGGTCAAAATTGACCCTGTCCACATGCGCAAGTCCCTATTCACACCCACACGTGCTTTATTCAGCTGCTACAATGACCCAGATTCACATTAGAAGTGTTTTTATTCCTACTAAGAAGATTTATGGATCTTCCTACCCTCTTATTCAGCTATCTAAATGACAAAAAACAAAATTTAATATTCCAACTAGCTAAAAGCTAATTAGGAATATTACACTCCTCCCCTCCCAAATGTTGCTTGTCCTCAAGCAACTGTAATGGTGAATGTTGTAAAAATTCTCCTCCTTCCCTAATGGCACCCACATATGATAAGCTCCTCCACTGAATCAGGTGTTATCCCATCAATCTGCCCCTTGGCTGCTCCTCCCAAGTGTCCAAGTTAGCCCAATGGCTCACATCATAAGGGAGTAGGAGATCCATGGTGGGAACCACATACTGTTCAATGTCCTCACTGAATCATGGGACATAAAAATGTTGGAGATCTCACTTCCAATGAAAAAATCCAATCCATGTGCCATTCCTCCCATCATCCCAACAATAATGATAAAAAAATAATCAACATATGGGATCAAAGTCAAATATACACTGAATATCATATGAAGTACTGGAGGATGAAAATAGTCCCTCAAGGGGAACCAACACAGTTTTTCTCCTTTTTGCCTCAAAACATGATGGAGAGAGCAGCTCCCTAGCCACTTTCTTGCTTCCCTTCTTTGCTCATATACCTAAGGAAAGTAACTGATGTTTGGTGTCACCTGAGTACACCCAAAATAAGATATCATCTCTCCATAGCCTCTTAGGAATTGGACATTCCCATCACTGATTGTGGCTCCAAGAAGACCACGAAGTCTAAAGAGAGGCTTACCCTATTGTGGAGCAATGCAATGCACATAGATAGCAAGAGAATGAAAATAATTTGTTAGATGATCAATGAGTATAAAGACACAACTCTTACCATGTATTGTTGGTAGGTTGGTGATGAGGTCTGTTATCACTCAGGTTTTCCTTGAAGTTGTGGAAAAGGAAAGTATACCCGAGGTAACCACAAACCAACCTTTAGATAAATAATCTAGCCAATCTGTATCCAGAGAGGGCTCTCTCTTTAAAATTTAGCTTTGTTCTCAGAAATTTTTTAGGCTAGTTATAAGTCCAAGAGTTTTGTTTGAATTTGAATGGTGGAATCCGCCAACTAAGGGCAAGGTTGAATATTTCAGGAGGCCATTGGGCTATGGAGTCAAAAATATGGCTTTACTGGATTACTATTCTACACACAAGATGGCTTTGCAGGGCAAGATAGCCAAACAGAGAACAATTTTAGAAATTAAAGTGAATGGAGTGGATTTTGAAGGGATGAAAGGCAATTAAGAATCTTTCAACATGTTCAAAAGAAAGAAAATTAATGATTACAAATAAAGAGCAGTTAAGAATTCTTTACTATAGTAATAAAAATGTTTAAACCGGCGAAACAAGAGCAATTAAGAATTCGTTGCTTATAACTAGTTTAGAAGAAAACATTTAGAATAATCACAATTGAAATCAGAGTACACTTAAGTAAGTTTTGATTTATTCTTTTATGTCAATTATTCAGAAATGGAACACAGTGATATCATAAACAGATATAAAACTTAAAACATAGGATAGAAAAGACTTATTGAACTGTAGTCAGACACATGAATCCTGCAAAAAGTCTTAAGCTTCAAACCATCATCCAACAAGCCACAAAGAAATAACTCCAAAGCACTTTTATTCCAAAAGAAATCAATGTTACAGCCAAGTAGAAGAATCCACCCCCAATACTCCTTTCGAGGGCTTATTTATACAAAAAATTATTAACAATATCTCATAACAAAAGAGATATAATTTAGGGTGACTAATGAATAGATTACAATACAAATTGAGACATATGGTCTCGTAGATAGGATAAATCAGTTGATGTTGTGTGCTGTCTCCTCTTTTTTAGAATGTGCTGGAAGCAGTCCCTTTGTTTTAGCTCGTTGCTGTCTTCTTGAGTAATTTTCTTTTGACTGCCTTGCTTGTCTGATACTCTTTTATTCTTACTGATACACTTTAACTACTGAACTAATACTCTTTGACTTTTATTCACCTATTTATCCTTTATCAAGATATACCTCAATAAAATAGGCTAAAATTTTTTACCCAAGGATAAATTTATAAAATTTCCTTCATCTCATCCCACCATTGAACTTCTGGCACTCTGGTTCTTTGCAATTTCCTCAATGTTTCATCATCTTCAGTGTATTTGAAAAAAATAGGCTGATATGGAAACAAATGTTTTATTTCATGTTCAAGATAAAATAAACTCTCCAATTTTTCATAAAGACTTTTCCCTGTTGGCAATGTTTCTTCTGCTGTACTGGTTGAAGAACTGGCTTGATTATCAACCTGTTTGTTTACTTTCACTAAAAAACTTTCCAAATCCATTAATTTACCTTCTTCATTAACCGGACTGGGCAAACCTTTATTTAACATAACATCAAATCTTTCTCTGAAGGCAAAAATTTCTTGCTACATGTTTGAACACCTTCTTTCAAGATTTTGCATAAGAGTCCTTTTGGTAAAAACTCTTTTGATTTCCAAGATGGTTCTTGTTCTGTCCTGAATTCCCAATTCTACAAGTTGCTGCTTATTCTGAGTATTCAAAAAATTGATAAGCCTATTGGCTTCTTCTGGCATATTTCCTAACTCTTCCCTTGCTTTCTCAATCTCTTCCAGAGCCCATCTGACTAAATCCTGCTGTTCATATATTATTTGAATAGAAGACCAAACGTTCTTTATTGATTGAATAATGTTATACCAAATAATTTCCTTTAATTCACTTAAAGGTATTTCCATTGTAAGATCCTTTTCCAATGCTTTAACTGATTTTTCTAGTTTTTTGATTTCTCTTGTCTTCTCAGCAACACTTATTTTTGATTGATCATATTTATTTTCCAGAGTAGAAAGCTAAAGCCTTAAGCTTTGGAGTTCTGTCACTTGCAGTTTTAATTCATTCATTGCTTTGATTAATTCATCAAAACCCTTATCAGAAGTGTTCACCTGTGTTAGCTCTGCTGGTTGACCTGTGATTGAAGTACCTATTCCTGTGGCTGTCTGTGTTGTAGTTGCTGGAATAATGGACTCTTTATATTTTAATGCTTGCTCAAGTTATTTTTCTGTTTCAGCAAGTCATTCATTCATTTTTAAAAGTAATTCCATCACCTCTTCTTCTGAATTTTCCTTCATTACTACTTTAGTCTGAGGGTGCATTGAAGCTGGTAGTTTCAATTGTTTCCTTAATGTAGCAATGTCATCATCTTTCTTTTTAATCAATGCTTCAATACCCTTGACATCCTTAGGATTATGACCCAAACTGATACTTATTTCCTCCAAAGATTTTATCCTATTATCCTTTGCTTGGGAAGAAGCTTTCTCAATCTGCAACCGGGTATTTGTATTATTCAAAGAATCTTGTAATTTATGGGCTGCCATTGCTTTGTCAGTAAGGGTGGAATAGATCATTTCTCCAGTCTGCTTGTGTAATTCAATTTGATCTAATGGATGAATATCTTTTGCTAGGACCTCAAAATTGGTCTTGACGTAATCCACTGCTGTCTATGGCTTTGGCACTTTAGATTTGAAATGGCTCATTAACATTTTCCCTTGTTGAATGTCAAAAGCTGACATCAATCTCTCTTGATTTTGTGGAGCCATTTTAAGATACTGATTATACAACTGGACCCTTAGTGGATCATTCCTTGCTTTTATACTGATAAATGTCTTTTTATGTCTCCTGTATCTTTCATTGGAGGTTTAAAAGAAGATATTTCTGTACTCAACTGCCTGTGTATTGTCTTTCCTTGAAGACCAGAGTATGTACCACTAACTGAACTTGTTTGCTGACTATCTTCTCTTTCTGGAATATCAATGATTTCTTCATATGATTCAACTTCTGGAAGTGGATTCATTTTATGCCTTTTAGCCTGAGGCTGTCTTGAAGATTCCTTGGGAGGAGTAGGACCTTCAGCCTCTCTTTTCTTGCCCTTTTCAATATTCAGTGGAGTTTGCAAGTTTGTCATTTCTACTGGATCGGTTTGAGGAGGAACCTGTACTTGTCCTTGTGCCTTAGATGTTTGAGGTTGTTCAGTCATTTTGAATGTTTCAATCACTTGTTTGATTTGGATCATAATTAGCATGGCAATAATGGATAATTTCAGGGAAGATATGGACTGAAGGAAAAAGGTACTTAGGATGACCAGACTCCCATAACCCAATAATATCTGAGCCATTCAAATAATTGTCTCTGCAGCAACAATAAATTCGAAGGGGGCTTTTACTGAAAACTAAATCTTTGATCTGAAATCTTTATCCACTAATGATAAGTAATCCAAATCTCTATGAGGGGCATTCAATGGGGCTACATTCAGGGCTACAGGAACTTCCATTTTTTTGGTTCTTGTGTATTCAAAGAAACGGAAATTCGGGGGTTTTTATGAAAATTTGAGCAGATTTATAGGTTTCGACGGGGGAAATGGGTACAATTGCAAGTTCAGGAATATTATTTATAGTTTTTAGGATCAAGGAACGAACTAGCAATCAACTTTTAACTCTGTTTTAGTGGAAAAACAAGGAAAACTCAGTTTCTTTTAGAGTTCAGGGCGAAGTGGAGTAAATACCTGTTTTTAGAGGAAAAACGGTGATTAACAGGTACCAGCTGGCGGCGGATGGATATTGGAACACTGGTTTGATAGTAGATTTCAGCAGAATTCAGTTGAACAGTAGTTTGACAGTCGATTTTGAATTTCTTCGCATAGAGGGCACAGTCGCTTTGAATATACAAAATGATAAAAAATGCGCTAAGTTTTGTTTTATTCGTAAAGTAAAAAGGAATTTTTTATTATTTTTGAGGATGATGTCATCGGGTACAATGGACATGTCATGGGGAATGGGCGGTAAGCGGTATATTCCGCACCACTTTTGGGAGCATGCAATTTTTTACGAATTGGCAGCGATTCCATTGAGCACACGATGCTTGGCCAGTGCACTATTTGGAAACTGCTCCCATTTCGTGTGTTAAGTCTCGGACGGAGGATGGGCAGTGGAATGCTTGGGAGTTGTAGATCTTCAGGTGGATGATCCAACGGTGATCCGGACGGGAAGCTGTTGTGGGAGTTAATGCGCGGGCCTGTTAACTTAATTAAACTTTTCGTGAGTATTTTCATTGGCGGAGGGTAGGTTATTAACTAATCTAGGTGATTAATTAATTCCGTTTTTGTGAAGGGCCGGGGTCAGAGATTTCGGGTTTTATTTGTTTTTTTCATTTAAAACATAAAAATATATGTTTAACCTTTTTTCTATGTATTTTTTTATTATATAGAAATAAATCAATATGATTCATTTACTATAAGGGGCAGGGATAGTTATATGGATATGTTTTTAGCCAAAGGGATTTATAATGTGGGTTTTTTATTTCCTCATGTGGGTTTAAATACTTTGGCTAAAACCTATAGTAAAAGGGTTTTTGGGGATATTAATATAAAAGGGAGCTAAATATAATAGGATAAGGTATTTTCACTAAGGATTTAATAAATAAATTAAAGTTAATATGACAAAGGACAAGGTAAACTCAAAATACTTAAATATAACCAAGAAAGTGAAGATTTATAAAATTAATTTGCATCATAATACTTTCATCACTTAGACTTAGAATAACAAGTAATTTTGAGGGCTTTTATGGAACATAGCATGATTTTTCTAAGTAAAATGAGATTTTTCTTAGAAAAATATTTTGTATGAATGAATGAGTATGATGAATATTTTTAAATACTAAGGTCTTCTCCAATCATTGGGCCGAGGGTCCAGTCCCTCCAAAAGTCAAGGAAATGCCTTGAGCCCCTTTAATCTTCAAATTCCTTAGCACTTAAGGGGAAATTAGTAAAATATTTTTAGGGAAAAGGTGAAATGGGAAGTTAATGATTTTGACTTTGCTCTGCTGTGAACTTTCCAATGTAGTATCTGCCTTTTTACTTTGTGATGAAAGTAAAAATTGAACACATTTAGAACCATCATTCATCACATATAACTTTGCAACACCATCTACCTACCCTATCTACTTTACACTACCATTTTCTCTTCTTTATTAGGGTGCACTTGGACTGGCAAACCCTTATCAATCTTCTTTTTCTTTTACATGGCAAACCTATCTATTTCTACACTTATTACATCCAAGGGCTCAGATTAAATTGTTGAGCACCTTTTATTAACTCTACCTATCTAATTTATCTGCCAAGATTAAACTATTTGGTCAGATATTTATTCTCTATTCTACAACATGAAATTGAAAAATGAATGAGTCAAGTTTAAACAGTTTGACTCTTCATAAATTGTGGCAAAAGTTTGACAATGCTGCACACATTTTTTTTTATTACAAAAAATGAAATAGTAGTGGCATTTGGACTTGCACACTTTCCTGGTCTATTTTTGTTTGGGGTTCATTTCTTTCAATTTTTTGACCATTTTATTCTTTTCACCCTTTGATTTTTCTTTTAGGGTATACCCTCTTTACATTTTTTAAATTTTTTGATTTTTTGATTTTTTAAGAATATGGAACACCTTTGCACAAGAAAAAGGTTTGAACATATTGCATATTTCAACAAGTCAATCATGAAAAATGACACCTATTGGTATAGGAGTCTAACAAGGTCCATGGATGAGCTCTCCCATCTATCTCCTGGAGAAGTAAGTGACTGTAACAACCTTTGAAGATGGTTGTTTCTCTCCTCATTCATCCAGA
Source organism: Pinus albicaulis (assembly GCA_034641835.2). Lineage (NCBI taxonomy): Eukaryota > Viridiplantae > Streptophyta > Pinopsida > Pinales > Pinaceae > Pinus > Pinus albicaulis. The sequence continues at coordinate 215,027 of JAXQQM020060530.1, read as the reverse complement.
AAACTACACACCTCCTGATATGATGGAGCACATCCTCTTTGAGACCCTCCCATGAGAATCTCTCCATAATGGTTTGATAAGTACCAATGAAATCTGTGTGATCAGAAAGGAGTGATCCATGTGCAACATGTAGAATCTTATCCTTGAGCTTGGAGTCTCTAGTCAAGGAGATCCAATCCTCGTAATAGATGAATCCATCCACCACTCTATACCTCCCATCTGTCACTTTCCCATCAAGCACCTTACATGTGAAGAGGTCCTTGGAATACTCCACCAATAGCTGGGACTCCCAATATGGCTCTATACTCTTCAATGATAGCGCTCTTGATTTTTTTAATGAAGCACTTGTCACCTCATAGCTCCCCTCTTTGACATGCTCAATGCCAAAGCTACATGTCAGAGTACCGCTATCCCACTTTTTCTGCCTCCCTTGCAACTTCTTTTTCCCAAGACAAGATTGAAGTTTATGGGGGTCAAACTTCACTTGGAAGCTATTGCCCATAAAAAAAATTCCAGAGTTTGTCCAATGCATGCATGAGTGCCTGTAACCCTTTGTCATATATAGAAGAATCCCTCTTGTGTGGAAGTATCTTCTGATTCCCCAAGGATATGGAGTAGTACCTTTGCACCATGCTTGTGCCACCATCTAATCCTGAAAAACCATCTTCCAGTTCAAGAGGCTGGGTGAGAGATGGAAATGTAGATATCATAAAATTTCTCATCCCTTCCTTGATCCATTAAAAGGCTCTTTGTGTTGTGCTAACCTCACCCAAGGCCCATTCCTTAGCCAGATCCATGAATAATGAATCTTGTTGTGAGAATTATTTGATCATATTCCAGTTAGGGGGCCTTCTTGGTGGAATACCTCCATATAATGAAACATCAAAGTCTAGAGTAGACTGTATATCTGAGTGGACTGATTTTTCCCTGCTTCCACTATGCAAATCAATCTCCATATTATGTGCAGAGACCTCCTGGAATGGATAGGTGTGTATGCCCCTAATCAACTGAGACTGGCCACTCTTCTTATCTTCCCACTCCATATGCAAAGTCTCCCAATCTGTGGTGACCTTCCCCAATGTAATCAACCACTATACACCCAATATTACATTGGTGTTAGGAGTCTTGACCACAATGAAGTGATCTATCAAGGTGTATATCCTCAATGCTGGAATACACTTCCCCCACTTCTTAGTCCCACTGTCTATCAATACTGACACATGTTGCTCCTATATTTTTCCTTGGACTCCCAATGTTGGATTCTTTGGAACTCTCTGTAAGAATGCAATGAATCCACTAGTTGGAGCAATGGATCCATATCCATCTCCAAGTGGTGGTGGATCTTCTCCTGGTGCTACAGTGATGGTTTTTCCTTCCAGCTCTTCCTCTTCTTCCTCATCATTATTATAGAATACCCCATCATCACTAAGACACCCTTTGTCTTGGTCCTCTCTTGAGGGAGGAATCTCTTCCTCCTGAGAAGAGAGCTCTTGCTAGAGGGGGGCTCTTACCCTTGGAAAATTACTTTTAAAGTCTCTAACCCTCTCAATAGAATCCTGGAGCATAGTTGGTCTAGTGGATCCTACCAAATCATGTAAAGGCTCTGACTACTTGAGCTTGGCTAGCTCAACCAAGGGTGTTTCTGGATATCTTTGATCAAATATTTCCACTAACCTCCTAGTGAAATCTGCATATGAAACCACATTTTCATGCCTCACTATAGAAATACCATGAAACCAAAAATCATGAGGCTCACCTTCAAGGTGCAGTGCTACTGCCTTAATGGCCTCCACCTATGAAACTTGGTGCAGCTGGAAATAGATGTCCAACTTCCCTACCCAAGCCTTAGCCATGCAATTGGGTGACCCATCAAAAGTAGGAAGAAAGAATCTAGCCAAAGTATTTTGCAGACCATTGTTCTGCATGTACCCTCTACCTCTATTGTGATTACTGGGTCTTCTGTTTTCCTTTATCTGACAGAACCCTTGGAAGTTTAGATGCTTTTTGAACCTCTAAGATTTAGATTCATATTCTAGGAGATACTCACCAAGAGTCTCCTCCTTTTGTGTTTCTCCTACCTCCTTTCCTCTTGTTAGGAATGTAGGCATGGTAGAGCATTGTGGAACTGTTGTAATGTTGAGTGCTCACACCAATAATGTGAAATGTCAGATATTTCTTCATGTGCAAACCATTTCAGGTAATCTTTATGCCTCTCCATCCTCATCTCCTTGATTTCTTTGCTAATATCCTACATAGTTTGGAGAAGAAGCTTTGAAAACTCCTTTCCATTCATTTCTCCTAATATTGGAGTCTTGCCTTTGTATTATTTATATAATAGAACCTTCTCCTTTCTGTGAGAAGCTTCTTCTTATTCTGCTGACATAGATGTGATGTCTCACAGGCTGAGCCAAGATTATGCTCTGATACCACTATAATATTCCAAAATAGGAAAAGCAACAATATGGAACATAAAAATGGAAATAAAAGTGAATATCAATACATCAAGATATGCGACAAGTATAGAGCCATATTATTATGAATATCTAAGTACAATAGCTTGAGGAACAAGTCACTCAAGCATGACAACACAAGCCTCCAATAATCAAATATGTTGAAACATGAAATGTTGCTACTACTCAAAATGCTGGAGAACCAATATAGTGCAGACCCATTGGGTATAACTGTAGCTGGAAAATACAATGATATAGAAAAACTGATATATGGCTCAAAAAGTGTCAAAAATGGAGCTCTAAGCTTCCAAGCACATTTCCAAGACAACCCAGAAAGGGTTTCCGGAAATACACAAAATAACAGATGATGAAATACAACCCTAGGGCTAAATAATATATGAAAATGGATAGTTGATAGGAGGTGGATGAAATGATGTAGAAATGGCTGATACTCTTCTAGTAGATCTCCCAAATAAAGGAAAATATGCTGTAGGTGGTGGTAACAACTTGGCCTACTGAGATATGACAAAATGATGCACAAATACCTTCCTTTCTAGCCTACCAGGTGAAGAGCTGACCCCTATACTGGAAAAAAAGCTTAGAAACTGAATCTATCCCTCATCCACTACTATTTCCCTGCAAAACAACACAGTCCTGAAGGAGACTGCGCTATGGATAATGGATGAAGCTTGGCTTGATGAAAAATAGTGGAAATGTGACTCAATATACCTCTCCTGAGTAGGAACTCGAAGTCCCCTGAGGATGAGGGTGAGATTCCCATCCGGGAACACCCTTGTGCGAAACAAAACATCAGACTCCGCTAAATAGTTGAAGTGTGCAATAAGTCATAAAAGACCAAAACATAAAAAATAATTATAATCCTTTTATGGTTTCCATCCCCTTCCTTATATTTTTTGTGAGCTTCCTCACCTTAGGCCCCACACATTAGATTCACTACTCTCATGGAGACTTCTTCCCACTAACACTGCACTATCCCTCATCAAATATCGACTTCCTCCATATCAATACTATTGATTTGGTCAAACTTGACCTGGTCCACATGATCAAGCCCCTATTCACACCCACAAGTGATTTATTCAGTTGCTATAATGACCTACATTCACATTAGAAGTGATTTTATTCCTACTAAGAAGATTTATGAGTCTTACTACCCTCTTATTCACCTATCTAAATGAAAAAAATAAAATTTAATATTCCAACTAGTTGAAAGCTAATTAGGAATATTGCATAAAACTAGGAATAAAAAACCACAACTTGCAGACCTTAAATGAGCTTAGGCTAAGATATAAATAGAAGTCTAGATGGAGTCAGAAAGAAGAAGTTATAAGTAAGTTTTATGATTTTTTGAGATGGGAAGCGAATCTATAAGTGTCTGAAAGGCTCTCGCCGACTGTGTATTTGGAGACCTTAGTCCGGCTGTGTGCAGACCCTTCTGGCTGTGTGCATGGGTGGATCTGAAGAAGTGTAAAATGGTTTTACAATTTTTATTGAATAAGGAAGTGTTATTGAGTATGGAATACATCTATGATATGTTTCTGTAATCTGTTTTCTTGTGATTTATGTTATCTGTGACTAGATCAGTTGTGTACCTATTTCAATGCTTAATATGAATGTTAGATGCATAGATCTATTACTGTAAGACCTGAATAGCACTTAATTAAGACTGTTAAGGGATTACAAAGCCATTGTCTATGTGTGCATAGGAAAGCCCACGTAACTTGGCCTAGATCTGTTTCTGTTTAGGGTTTCTATTACGAAGGCTAGTCCGCTATTTTTATAGGTTTGAAGACACCCACATCATTTAATTCTCTCTCAGTGTGTGGAAACCTGGTTCCAACACCCCCCCATACTACTTCAGGTGAGACTTTGACCTGCGCAAGTAGGTCACTACAGAAAGGGCCAGTAGTAAGAGGGTTTGTTGGTTAAGCTTAAATATGAACCTGGGTTAGGACCCTTCAAGCTAGCAAATGGTTCTGTTGCCGAGATTGGGATCATTTTGAGAGAGATTGGGTGATGTGGCTGCCATCAAAGCCTGAATTAGAAGAGTGGTTTGAGAAGAAAATTCAATCATTTTCCATTAAGGAAAAAATAAGTAAGAAGTTGTCTAATGAAGATTGGAAACATAAGTATATTTTCACAGAGGTTCACAATATTTTCTTTGTGACATTTTCACAATAATTGCAGGAGTGGCTATTGAGATTAGCTGAGTTCCAAACCTGCTGGAAGGATGATAAGGTCACTCAGTGGACACTTGAGTTGATCCAACAGTTAAAAAAAACTGACAATTCCATCACCCACATTGTAGATCATTGGGCTGACAACATTTTGGGTGGGTTTGTAAATTTTTTTACAGTAGATCAGTTTGTGTCATATTCTGAAGCTAAAAGGAGGTTCTTCAAAGGAATAAGAGTTAAATTCATACGCTCTCTGATTTTGTTGATTAAGATGATATTGTGTGAAAAGGGTGTTTTGTGCAGTCACACTGAGTGAATGACCCCAAATAATCTATAAATCACAACGCAAAGCGGAAAGTACTTTCGGGTTAATCAGAAAGGAGATAGATCTATATAGAACCCTTTGAGAAACTTGTCTGATAATGATACAGAGAAAATGAGGCTACGCACACCGGAGGTAGCCCTCCTGCTACTCTGCAGTCGAATTCGGGCAGGGGTAAGATATCTCCTACCCTACCTCCACCACCACTAGGAGGAGATATGGTTGCGTATATGAAGCTACCCACCTTCAAGGGTGTAGGAGATGAAGACATGGATAGGTTTTGGTTTTTTGCAAATGCAACATGGAATGCGCAAAATTTTAACACTGATGTTATCGAAAGAGTGCACGTCGCTATGTCGTTTGAAGGTCATGCACTAGACTGGTTTATGGGATATCTTGCTCAACATGCTAATCCTACTGTTGATGAGATCAAGGATGATTTGAAGAAGGAATTCAGAAAACCAAAGTCCTACTCATAGTGTGTAACAGAGTTGAAAGATATCAAAAAAGAGCCACATGAATCTGTTTGGGAGGTAGATCAGGGGCTGAAACGCACTATCAGCGAATGAGGATTTATATATGATGATAATAAGCATAAGGAATGGTTTATTTCCATGCTTTTGCCATAGCTACGTAGGCTTATGAATCAGCATAATATTGATTCTGAGGGTGAGGCTCTTGAATTTTCCATGAAGCTGGAAGATGTGCTTAGAGCTAATGACCAATTTGGAAATTTGCAAATCCAAGATCAATTGGAAGCGATGCACTTGGAGATCCAGAACCTGTGCAGACATAGAGTGAAGGAAGTTGGCATAGATGTATGGTGTATACAATGTAAGGGTCTTGGGCACACAAAGGATCAATGCAAATTTTTTCAAGGTTACTTACAAGTGGGAGGGCCAAATACATTGTGCCCCAGGGATGCTGTAGGACCTAGTGATACCCCCACACTATGGTGCGCTAACTGTAAGGTAGCTGGAAGGCATGATACAAACCATTTCCCCCGATTAGGAAGTTATGTGCTGGAATTGAAGAAGCAATGGTGCAAGTTTTTCTCTTTGGTTGGCCACGCTGAGCACCACTTCCACACATTTGAGCTAATGATGGACAATGCAAAAATATATAGGGTGCAGGATGACCCATCTTCACCAGCATATCCCTCTGGGCATGGAGGATCTATAGCTAGAGGAAGGGAAGGAGGGAGAGGTGGAGGTGTATGTTTCAGACGAGGACAATTAATTTTCTATAATTTTGGAGATGCGAGACACTATGCGTGCGAATATTTGAACCCTGCATGATAGTATTGTAGGTATTTTAGACAATTTGATCATGTTATTGAATATTGTCCTGTTTCTATTGCTAGAATGCAAGAAAATCGACAATAGACAAACACTCAGAACATACAAATGATTAAAGTTGAGCCACGAGACGATGACCCAAATGTAAACATAATTTCATGCAGTGGTGCTGCCACCAGAGAATATGAAGGAAGGAAGGCTGATAAAGAGCCTATGATCAGTAAGGCCTCAGAAAATAAGGAAGGAATCAACATGCAGAAGGAAAAGGAAATTTTTGTAGAAGCCAGGAAGGATTTTGCTGCTACAGGTGCGTCCACCTCCAAGTCAATCATGGAAGCAAAGATTGATGATGAAGTCAAACCTTTCCTGCAATCTTGCATTAAGTTATTAGACAACCATAAAGTAGTAGATAACCTCTAGGCTTTGATAGATGGTTGAGAAGACAAGGAGTTGCCTCGAACAGAGAGTAAGAATGTGAACAAGATTTATAAGAACAATAAGATAACTAGTCGGGAGATGCGCATGACTGTGCAAATTGGAGAGTATGAGATGGATCGAGTCATCTTGGACTTAGGATCCGATGAAAATTTTCTACCTAAGAAAACCTGGAAAAATATGGGCGAACCAAAGATGGAATGTTCCACCATTCAGTTGCACATGGCTAATTAGCAGAAGATCATTCCACTTGGAAGAATCCCACAAGTTTTGGTAGACATTGCTGGAGTAAATGTATGTGAGGATTTTGAGGTAATACAAATTCTGGATGATGTAGACTGCTACCTTGTGCTGCTAGGGTTGGACTGGGCCATCGATATGGGAGGTATCATAAATTTGAAGTGCAGAAGTATGATATTTAAAAACGATGGTACTCAGGTTATAATACCTTTGGATCTAGCGGAAGGAGAAAGATATACAGAGACAGTGCATGAAGGAGATGATTTCAACCATAAATACAAGCTAACTATGTGGGATGAGGATTGGATCAACCCTACGACTGATGGGATGCTGAATTGGGAAAAGGACAGTTCATGTTTCTCAGATTTAGATGGAGAAATGGAGAAATGGAGAATTGGCAGAATCATCTTCATGATGTTTTTGCACTACGATGCCTCAAGATCACTAAATATTTGCAATTCATCTCCTTAGAGGTAAGAGAAATACCCTATTTTTATGGTTCTAATAGTGTTGTATTATTTTTGGAAAATTTGGAAAAGGTTGTCCCAGAAGAGCGGAGGTTCTGGGCACTTGATCTTTCCATGCGCGCAAATCTAGCGTGTTTGTTGGACACACACAAAGGGAGATTTAAGGACTGGGAGGAATGTAGTAGGATGATGAGGTTGTGCTTTGAGCAACCTGCTAACCCACCAAATGAGATTTTTTATGGCCAAGGCGATCCGTGCAAACACCTGGCCTAATGGATGGAGGTTTAGAACAAGAAGACTAGGAAAAAATGGGTTGACATGTTTATCCATTCTTTGGGGCCAATTCCTACTACATGGTATTTGGATACAGAACTACGCCAAGGGAATCGACATTGGATTACAATGAGTGACAGTTTTCTCTCAACCTTTGGCTTGGTCGGAGGATCAGAGGAATTGGATGAAGCTCTGCAGGATATAGAAGCACTTATCTTTGATGACTCCCAGCCTCAAATATAATGCGTTGCGCCAGCATGGGAAGCGCAGATGCAAGAAATTTTCTACTACAGGAACCTTTCAGTAGAAGGTAATGAAGAAGATCCAATAAATATCAAAATCCCTGAGTCCGAGGGGGAGCTTGCAGTTGCAGCGCCCTTATTAGGAATACTGGAAGTAACTAAGCCTCTGAATTTAAAGGAAGACAACATTGGGATAGAGGAACAACCCAATTTAGCCAAAATAGGAGATTATTCGGATGATGACATAGTGGGAAAGGTTTCGGAGATGTTGACAAAGTATCAAGACTTGTTTCCCACGAAGTTCTCTGAGCTCAAAGGAATTGTAGGATATTTGGGAGTTATGAATATCACTCTGAAACCAAATGTGGGCCCTATCAAGCAGTGACCATACCGATTAAATAATAAGCATAAGAAAAAGGTGGAAGTGGAATTAGAGAAGATAGTTTATGTAGGAATCATTGAGCCTATGGAGTAGTCTGATTGGGTGAGCCTAATGGTTGTTTAAGAAAAGAAGACTAAGGGAGAGATAAGGATTTGTGTGGATCTGCGCAAGCTGAACGTTGCATGTGTGCATGACCCCTTCCCTATTCCATTCTCAGATGAAATATTGGACAATGTAGGAGGACAAGAAGCTTACTCATTCGCTGATGGATTTTGTTGAAAAGTCAACAAGAAATGTGTGTCTAATTTAATTCTCCCTTAATTAATTTGGACAATAAATTGTAATCTTATCTCATAATCACTTGTAATAGTTAACTGAGTGTGATAGACTTATTTAGCTCATGAAATTCGAGTTGAGGGTGGTTGGTGAGGCATGTAGAGTGATTCTATTTGTTTTAGAGTCCAAGTTGTAGTTAGTGTATTAGTTTAATGCACGAGAAATCAATTAACTCAATTAAGTGAGTTAAAGTCAGTCCAACTAGTTGTAATTGATTGTTGCACTAGTGAGAGGTCAAGTGAATTAAATCAGATTTAATTCACATGCAATGATCTATCAAGTGACTGATGATTTCCTATTAATAGCTGCATGCATGTCAGTTTTGATGAAGACCTAGTTGAGACAGAGGTTAAAGGGATGTTATCTATCAGTTTTATTATTAGTAAATTGTCGGCGTGCAATTAGACAACCATAGGAATTCCCATGATGTATTTCATAGTTTCAGAAGGTTGAATTTCATAAATAATAGGGATAAATTGTTCTTAGAATTTCACAAGCAATGTAGGCTGAGCAGAGGTAGGAAATTGGCTAAGTGTTGGTTGATTTTGTCCGGATTAGTGTGAGATAGTTGGTAGAGTGCAACAAACACTTGTGAGAAGAGTGAATTGTAATTATTTCATGATTCCTTGGTTTTATACAATACATATAGAGAGGTTTTGAGCAGATTTCTTTCCCCAAAAAATTTCATGTGTTGTGGATTTGATTCTTTCTCTTACTTGGTGTGATTGTGCGATCGTGTTTAATTTCCGCAAATTAATTCTAGAAGGATTCAATATCTTTCTCTAGAATATTGCATGATTGGATTGAATCCATTGGTATAAATATTGTTTGCATAATTTATACATGGTATCAGAGCACTATAAATCATTACAGTGGAGAAGAAATTGAGTTTGTGCTGAAAAAAATTCGAATTTTCAAAAACATTCTTTGGTGCGACAGGAAGATCAAGATGGCTTTCAATGGATTAAGATTGGAAAATGCACTCGAGGGAAATTATAATTATATTGCATGGAAAGAAAAAATAGAGGCAGTTTTGGAGAAAAATGGGTTGAAATAATTTATCGACACTGATATTCCAAGGCCCGCAGCAGCAGACACTGCTCTTCTTTATGCTTGGAAAAATAAGGTTGCAAAGGTGAGGGGGATCTTATTAGAGGGAGTTCGATATCACATTGTCTCGAGTCTCCATGGAAAGGTGACTCCATATGAAATGTGGAAGGCCTTTAAAGATCTGTTTCAGAACAACAGTGACCACAAAAAATTGGCACTGAAGGACAAGCTCAGGAATATCAAAATGGAGAAAGGCGACACTATTCTGAAATAATTGACCAAGTTCATACAATGTAAATATGAGCTTGGAAGTGTCAGGATTACTATAGCGGATGATGACTTAGTGAGCCTAACACTTCTAGGCCTTCCAAAGAGCTGTCATAGTTATCATGACTCTGTCAATGGGAGGGAGAAGTTACCAGATTGGGAGAAAATTTGGTCGGATTTGGTACAAGAAGAATTCAGGCAGAATACCAGGGATGGATCCTCATCTAAGACATATGTGAGGAAAATTTTGCCTTGGCTAGTTAGGAAAAGAAGGGGAAGGGAAATAAATCCTATTCCAAATCTGAGACTAGAAAAGAAGGAAGGAAGCATGACATGTCCATAGTGAAAATTTTTCATTATCACGAGCATGGACATTATGCCACTAATTTTCCATAGAAGAAGAACAAAAATAATAAGGCTTCAGGATCTATAACAGGTGATGATTTTGATTCAGAGTTCGAGTTGGACTTCTCACTCATCGCATGGATGGTGTCTAGTGTGATGGGATCAGCGTGGTACTTGAATAGTGGTGCATCTTTCCACATGATGAGCGACACATAACCCTTTAGTAGCCTGGAGAAGAAGGATCTTCAGATGCACATCGATATGGGTGATGACGGGAGGTATAGTGCTACCGGGATCGGTACAATTAATTTCTAGAGACAGTCAGGTAAACCCTTCTTATTAAAATATTTCATGCATATACCAAGCTTGAAAAATAATTTAGTTTCAGTTATTATGTTGGAGGATAGAGAATATGATGTGGTTTTCAGTGAAGGGAAAGAATTCCTTCATCACAAAGCCACAGGAAAGGTTAAGAATATTCGGGTTCATGTGAAGAACCTCTAGAAACTTGATGTAGATAGATATGCAACATTGATGAGTAAAGAAGACAAAGTGGTGAGCTGGGATGAAGGTGAGCTATGGCACGGGAGATTGGGCCATGTACACCATAGTGCTTTGAAGGTCATGCAACATATTTATACGGGGCTTCCAAAGGGTACTCTTACGCAGATAGACACATGCAAGGGATGTACCATGGGGAAGTATACAAAGGCCACTTTTCACGAGAAGGAGAAACAAGCAGTGAAAATCCTTGAGAGAGTTCACTCAGATGTGTGTGAACCATTATCTATAGCTTCTACAAAAAAGCACATGTATTATGTGATTTTTGTTGATGATTTTTCTAGAAAGTGTTGGATCTTCTTCATGTTGAAGAAAGATCAAACATTCTCAAAATTTTTTGAGTTCAAAGAACTGGTTGAGAAAGATACAGGGAAGCAGGTGAAGGCTCTAAGGAGCGACAATGGTGTTGAGTAAATCTCCAATGAATTCAAGAAATTATGTAGCAGGGAATGGGGTTGTAGAAAGAAATAACATAACAATTTTAGGTGTGATAGGAGCTATGTTACATGATTAGGACCTATTGTTGCATCTGTGGGAAAATGCATGAAACACAATGGTATTTTTGCAGAACCGTAGTCGTCATCGGATACTTGGAATGAGTACACTAGAGGAGGATTTTTCTGGTAAGAAACTTGATGTTTCATACTTTAAAATTTTTGGCTCATCTATCTATTGCCATGTGATCAAAGATTCCAGAAATAATATAGAACCAAAAACATAGATTGGGATATTTGTGGGGTACACTAACACTCCCAACAACTATCGGGTGTATTTTCCGAACAACATGATGACAGTTGTCTGATAAGATGTAAAATTGTATGAGGAGAAAGCCATGCGATTGTCCCTTGAGAGGGAGCTTGATTTGCATGCAGATGAGGAACTCTTGGTTCCAAAGGATGAACCTCAAGATGTGGAGAAACCACTCATTCAGAGCCATCCACTAGACATGGTAGGAGGTGCACCAAATAGGTTGACAGATTGAGACTTGATGCGGCAGAACATGTAGGAGCACCTACATCACAATGAGAACATAGATAATCACTAGACAGGTATACTAGATACATGGCTCTTATGAGAAAGTGTATTGTGACATAACCATCCTCTTTTGAGGAAGCAGTGAGGCAACCAACTTGGGCTGACGCCATGGTTTAGGATTATGACTCCATCATCAGGAATATTGCATGGGATGTTGTCCCAAGACCAGTTGGGAAGTCAGTGGTTGGATCTAGATGGATCTATAAGGTGAATCATGCAATATATGGGAGTGTGGGGAAGTACAAGGCCAGATTTGTAGCCTGACGATTCTCACAGGTTGAGGGGATTGAATATGAGGAGACTTTTTCACCAGTTGCACGATACTCATCGATTAGATCTATCATTGCACTCTCAACGTAGATGGGTTGGCAGATACATCAGAAGGATGTAAAAATTTCATTTCTCAAAGGAGTTATTGAGGAAAAAATGTACATTGAGCAGCCAGAAGGTTTTGAAACCTTTGACAGGTAGTCACATGTGTGCAGACTCAAGAGATCACTATATGGGATGAAGCAAGCACCTCATGCTTGGTACACTAGGATTGGCAAATATTTCACTGGGTTGGGCTTGAAAAAGAGTGAAGCAGATGCAAACCTGTACCATTTTGTGGTTGATGGTAAGATTTTGATTATTATACTTTATGTAGATGTTCTTATTTTGACAGGTGATGATCAACTCATAACTTCTTGCAAAGAGGATCTTGCAAGAGAGTTTGAGATGAAGGACATGGGAATCCTTCACTATTTCCTTGGTTTGGAGATATGGCAGCGGGATGGGGAGCTATTTGTTTCTGAAGGAAAGTATGCCAAAGTGATTATGTGGAAGTTCCACATGGAGAGCTGTAAACCCATGGAGACTCCTCTTGCAGGAAACTAGAGGAAGGAGGATGCTACTTCAGGTGAGGTAGTGGATGCTACTATTTACAAGTAGCTTGTGGGTTCACTCATGTACTTGGTGAACACATGACCATACATATGTTACGCAGTTAACCAACTTATTAAAGCTATGTTTAAGCTCACAAAGCTCTTTTGGAATGCGGGGAAGCATGTCTTGATATATCTCAGGGGCACTACAGAGTATGGATTATGTTACATACTGACAAAGGCAGTGAAGCTTCAAGGCTTCACCGATGAAGATTGGGCAGGCAGTCCATCAGATAGGAAGAGAACATTAGGAGGGATCTTCAACATAGGATCGACAACAGTTTCTTGGTACAACAAGATGTAGAGATCAGTTGCACTATGTTCAGCTGAGGCAGAGTACATGGCAACTAGTCAGGAAACATGTGAGGCCATTTAGGTGAGGAAGATACTTGTTGGATTGTTTGGTCATCAAATGGATCCAACAATGATACATTGTGATAACCAGAGTTGCATAATACTCTCGGTTAATCTAGTATTCCATGACAGGTCCAACCATATTGACATTTGGTACCACCATCTCAGAGATTGTGTTCAAAGATGCATTATGTTACTTTAGTACATTCCCACAGAGGATTAGGATGCAGATATTATGATGAAGGCGCTTGCCAAGAGAAAATTTGGATATCAAAAAGGCAGGATCGGGGTAGCTGATAATCCCTTTCTTGTTGCGAGGGAGTGTTGAAAAGTCAACAAGAAATGTGTGTCTAATTTAATTTCCCCTTAATTAAATGAGACAATAAATTGTAATATTATCTCATAATCACTTGTAATAGTTAACTGAGTGTGATAGACTCATTTAGCTCATGAAATTTGAGTTGAAGGTGGTTGGTGAGGCATGTAGAGTGATTCTATTTATTTTAAAGTCCAAGTTGCAGTTAGTGTATTAGTTTAATGCACGATAAATCAGTTAACTCAATTAAGTGAGTTAAAGTCAATCTAACTAGTTGTAACTGATTGTTGCACTAGTGAGAGGTCAAGTGAATTAAATCAGATTTAATTCACATGCAGTGATCTGTCAAGTGACTGATCATTTACTATTAATAGCTACATGCATGTTAGTTTTGATGAAGACCCAGTTGATTTAGAGGTTAAAGGGATGTTATCTATCAGTTGTATTATTAGTAAATTTCCAGCGCGCAATTAGACAACCATAGGATTGCCCATGATGTATTGCATAGTTTTGGAAGGTTGAATTTCGTAAATAATAGGGATCAATTTTTCGTAGAATTGCACAAGCAAGGCAGGTTGAGCAGAGGCAAGAAATTGGCTAAGTGTTGGTTGATTTGGCCAGATCAGTGTGAGATAGTAGGTAGAGTGCATCAGACTCTTGTGAGAAGAGTGCATTGTAATTTTTTCATGATTCCTTGGTTTTATACAATAAAAATAGAGGGGTTTTGAGAATATTTCTTTCCACATAAAATTTCATGTGTTATGGATTTGATTATTTCTCTTACTTGGTGTGATTGTGCGATCATGTTTAAATTCTGCAAATTAATTGTAGAAGGATTCAGTATCTAGCTCTAGAATATTGCATGATCAGATTGAATCCATTGGTATACATATTGTTTGTATAATTTATACATATTTTCAGGGTACCATCAGATCAGGATTGCGCTAGAAGACCGAAGCAATACCACTTTGCAACGAAATGGGGGTCCTTCCAATACACAATCATGCTTTTTGGATTGAAGAATGCACTTGCTATCTTCTTGCGCGTAGTATTAGCAGTGTTCAGAGAGTTCATGAATAAGTTCTTGGAGGTGTATTTTGATGATTGAACTGTATTTGGGTTGGTAAAGAAGTGTGTGTCTAACCTGTGCATGATGCTTGACACTTGTAGGAGGCATCATATTTCTCTTAATTTGAAGAAATTATATTATATGTTCCTTTTGGAATCTTTTTGGGCCATATTGTGTGTCATCAAGGGATGATGGTAGATCCAACCAAGATTGCAGCTATTATAAACCTAGAAGTCCCTACCAATGAAAAAGAGTTGTGCTCCATTTTGGGACACATCGTATATTACAGAAAATTCATTCAGGGCTATACTCTAATCATTAAACCTATGGATAAATTGCTGAAGAAGGATGTGTCCTTTTTCTGGGTTGTGGAATGTCAAAAGAGCTTTGAGTTGTTGAAGGAAAATATGGTTACTGCACCTATTCTGATATTCCCAGACTGGTCCAAGGTATTCCATGTACATGTTGATGCATTCGACATTGCACTTGGAGCTGATATAGTGCAACTCGAAGAAGGAGACATTGATCACCCCGTTGCCTTGTCCAGTAGGAATCTATCTAGTGCAGAGCGCAACTACTCAACCAAATAAAGGGAAGGATTAGCCATGGTCTATGCTTTGCAAAAATATATGCACTATTTGCTAGGAGGGCACTTCAAGATGTTCAATGACCACTCTGCTTTGAAATGCTTGGTAAATAAGCCTGTGTTGGAGGGGGAGATTTGTATATGGATGTTTATATTTCAAGAATATGATTTTGAAATCCTTGTGAAGCCTGGTAGATTGAATGTTAGACCTGATCACCTATCACGCATTGAGAATGGGGTGGAACCAACGAGTTTGGAGGAGGGACTACCTGATGTGAAGATCTTTGCTATTAAGGTGGTTGATGAACACTTTGTCAATATTATTCACTTTTTGACCACTGGAAGTGCACTTGCTAAATATTCGACGCAACAAAAGAAGGAGCTAGTTTTGCGTGCAACTAATTTTACACTGATTTCTGGTCAATTGTACAAGTTGGGAGTGGATGAAGTGCTAAGAAGGTATGTATTTGAACATGAAAGGCAGGACATCTTGGTAGAAGCTCATGGAGGAGTGGCAGGAGGCCACTATTCAGGGAATGCCATTGTGCAGAAGGTGCTGCATGCTGGGCTATGGTGGCCCACACTGCACAATGATGCACATGCATACCATAGAGATTGTGATGCATGCCAAAGAATGAGGAAGTTTCTACGTAGAGATGAAATGCCCCTATACCCACAGATGGCCCTGCAGGTTTTTGATAAATGGGCTATATGTTTTTTGGAACCTATCTATCCTCTAGGGAAGAATATTGGTGCATGCTACATCATCACTGCCACAAATTATGTAACCAGATGGGCATAAGCTAAGCCAATCAAGGATTGTACCACATATACTGCTGCACACTTCATTTTTGAAAATATCCTAACTATGTTTGGGTGTCCAAAGATATTGATGAGTGATAGGGGTAAACACTTTGTTAATGAAACCATTGAAGCTCTGACAGAGGAATTTCATATACATCACCAAGAGTACTCCTCATCACCCTTAGGAAAATGGTGCAGTAGAAGATTTCAACAAAATCTTGGAGAACACACTCACAAATATCTGTAATGCAAATTGGAATGATTGGGACGTGCCCATCCCTTTTGTATTATGGGCTTATAGGACCATATGCAAGAATTTTACTAGGAAAACACCCTTCAGGATGGTTTATGGGCAAGAATCAATCATGCCAATGGAATATATTGTCTCAAGTCTATGCATCACAACATTCACTAATATGGCTGAGCCAGACATCATGGAGTAATGTTTAGCGCAACTATTTGCCTTAGAGGAGGATTGGTTCATTGCTAACTTTCATCATCAAGTTCAGAAGGCGCGCAAAAAGGCCTCACATGATAGGAATGTTAATGGAAGTCATCTGAAACCCTACAGGGACAATTTGATGCCTAGAAAATGACTATATGGTCAGAATTAAAGGATTTTAACAGACTATGACAAGAAGGCGCAAGCAAGTGCAATAGTAGCACGCAGGTAGGGAGGAGTGGGAAGGTGCGATTGAGGTGTAGGGGTAGTGCGGAGCTAGAAAAACTAGCCATTGGAATAGTAAAACTGGGTGAAAAAGTGATTTTACTGATACATGGAATAGATATTTGGAATCTAATGAGGTGATCTTGGAATATTTTTTACCATTTCTTTGATGGTAAGTCACATTTAATGATAATCTGACCATTTTTACCCATGGTGGCCTATAAAAGGAAGGGCATAGGTCATAATCAGTTTCCTTCGCTCTTTGAAGATATCATGATTTTCTGTGTTTCTTGTGACCACACAATCTATATGTGTGGGTGAGGTACCCCTTCTGACAACAAAAATCTTGAGTTTGTAATCCGGGAAAGGATGACTGCTACTAAATCCAGAGAGTTTCCGCCCGTGACGGCCTCCACTGAGCTAGGGTCCGAAGAGATCTTTGAAGTTACCCCTAAAGTTGAAGAGGTCGTGTCCATGCAAGCCAAAGGAAAAGCAAAGGGAAAGGGAAAAGCCATGAAGTGGGCTTCGAATAAGCCACACACCTCTCCCAAGATTGTGAACTCTCCCCGGAAAGTACCCCAAGCGTGCTCGCCCAACCCCTTGAAGCGCCCCATAACGGCCCAAGAGGAGGCCCTGCTAGTAGCCCCACTCTCGTGGCTACCAGATTACGCTAAGCCGCGCAAGACAATGGTGCACATGCCTAAGAACGTGGATGTGTTCCATGAATATCTCTAGATGCCCTTAGTCTCACAGGAGGTCCCTTTGATTGGAGAAATTTTCGGCAGCATACCTACCATCAAATTTGATGATCACGATATGACTAATGAAGAAACCTTTCTGGACGTGGCCCTAGAGCTCTATTTAGAATGGTTACTATATGATGACGTGCCAAAGGTGGAGCCAATGCCTTGGGTGCATGGGTTGCAGGCCTCAGGCATCTTGAAACTACTGCGCATCCCCTACTTTGGGAGATACTCCATCACTAGCCTGGTCGTGCGGTAGCTTCTCACCTTAATCCATGATGGCTGCTTATGGATTTAAGGCCACATCCATCTTGAAATTGTGTTGATCCATAAGATCACTGACCTACCCATGAAGGGGCCCCATCCGATGAAAGGATTTGGAAAAAATAATGAGCAGAAGGTGGCTGATGATGTCTAGGAGAAGTACAAGGTCGAGCATGATAAAATAAGGTTCTTGGTTGAGAGCATCGTTGACCTCGGGGTGTGAATGGGCACTCTTTTGCTGGGTTGTAAACTGATGCAAAAGTGTTGGCCATCAACTATCACTGCATATGTCATCCAGCTGACAGGGAAAAGTGACAAGGGGGTTTGTTATAACTAGTCACAACACCTATGTGAGGAATTTCTTGATAATGTGCATAATGTTCAGGACCAGGGCAAACCATTTTTATACTCTTGGTTGTTATTATTGATCACCCTAGTCACATGGGAGACGCCTGAGGATGTGGTGCTCCCTGAACTTGAGCCCGATGTATGCGAAGGGGCGCGCGACGTGAATCTGTGGGACTCCAAGGACCCGCAACGCGTCAAGGAGAATAAGGTATTCTGGGTATTATTTGAAGGTGTGCTGGCAGAAACAATACACTCTAGGCCATGAATGTCACCGGCAGTATATGATAAATATTAGCGCATTTCCGACTTCCACGCCACCATGCATAATGTGCAAATTTGGGCGCACAAAGACCCAGTGTGGTACAATTTTCCGTACATGGTCACCAAGGTAGAAGTAGACCAAGTCATAGAAACCTAGTCACCTGCGTGGAAGATATGACTCAAATCCACTACTCCAGTCACAACAGGCACCTCCGGAAAAGATGTAGCACCGAAAGATTCCACTCCGCCAAGCACAACAAAGGAAACGAAGCTACGCTCTGACGGGAAATCGTCCACCAAGGAAACCCCCAAAGACACCACCAAGGGGACTGAGTAGGAGATGAAGCATGATTATGAGACCAGAGGAGTTGGTGGGGTGGGTGCGGATCCCCCATGAGGTACAAAGCACACTTGTGAGCATGCCAAAGGTTAGCGCAAAAAGCAAAAGGGTGACAAGTCCAACGAATATGCGAAGGTTACCTTAACTAATGAAGACTTGGAAAAGATAACATATGCCATTGCCACCATGTCAGAAGATAGATGGAGTGCCCTGGAAGATCAACATAAGGCCTTGGTGGAGGCCTTGCAGTCTGGTTTGCAGGTATTACAGCTAACAACAGATTCTTTGCAAGTGAGCATGAACCAGGCGAGGCCGATTCAAGTGAGCCTGCAAGTAACAACCATGATTACCAAAACAGAAAGCAAAATTTTCCCCTTCCCGGGTGCGACCATGACCATAAAAACGCCAACATTGTGCGCACAGGTCGAAGCATGCGTAGAGGCTGGCCTCAACCTTGTAAGGATAACGAGTGGGCAGCTACACGCTCTCCACTTGTTCATCTCTGATGAGCTACAAAGTAGAGAAGCGCGCACACAACAATAGTTGTATGAGGTAGAGCAGACGATCATGGAAAAATGTAGTAGAATCTGCCTAAGCACATGCGGTACAGCAAGCAATGGTCACACAACGAGCTGAGTTGGAACATCTAATCGACCAATGGTGAGCCCTAGTATTGCACCAAGACTGTTGCAACCCCCAGGGGCTGCCTTAATTTACTTTATCAACTCGGGGTTCATACAAACTTAGAGGTGATAGTGGTATATACACAAAAAATGCATTATACTCATGTCATCCTCTTCCGCTCTACAAAAGGGTGCTACTTCTAGGGGTTCTCAGTGAAGTCTGTCACACTTCAATGAAACTAAACTAAATTGCAGAAATGAAATGAAAAAAGGAAACTAAATTAAATTTATGAAAATAAATAATAGGAAGGAAATTAAATTGCTAAAAGGAAATGACATAAAGGAAAATAATTTAACTTGCTGAAAAGAAATGGAAGAAATAAAACTAATTTAAATTGTAGAAAGGAAACTAATTTAAATTTCAAAAATGAAACTAATTTAAACCACACTTAACTTGTCCAATTGGCTAAACACACCCTACTTATCTTATGCTCTATCTACCATGCTTCTATCCATGCATCTAAGCTAACCATGACTTAATTCTAATTGAGAAAGTGTTGATTTGCAACTTGGAGAAGAAAGGGGTAAAGGTTCTAATGGAGGGATAAACATATAAAACAAGACTTAGAAGTGAAAATATGGGTTTGAACCTTATTAAAACTTTATTATAGCACAAAAAATATTTGGAGCGGAATAATTTGAAAAGTGCGATAGCAGAGTTGCGATGGAGGATGGAAGTACGATATGCAATATGCAATATCACAAAGTTGGAGGAGTAGCGGAAGTGATGTTCGGGAGCAGGAGTGAAATGTGAAATGCGAAATGCGATGGGGTAAAAGTTCTGAAGTGTGAAATGCGATGGGGTAAAAGTTGCGAAATGCGAAATGCGATGGGGTAAAAGTTGAGAAATGCAAAATGCAACAGGATGATGTGGCGATAGGGCCGACTGTAGAGTACGACAACAATATCGCAATTGGCATTAGGAGCGGTAAATGTTAATGGGAAAAAATTAAAAAATGTGATTTGTGATGCGGTGGAGCACGGAGGATTATCGCAATCAGTGTTTGGAGTGGTAAGTCTTAAAAGAAAAAGGGAAAAGGTCACGAAGTGCGAAGTACGATACGGGAAGGTGTAGCGATGCAATTGCGATAAGGCCAAAATTTGTGAAGTGTGAGATGCGATGGGTGACGTGGCAGCAGAGTACGGTAAGAATATCACAATCGAGGCTTGGAAGCAGAATGTATTAGCAGAAACTAATAGAAGATGTGAATTGCGATTGCGATAGGGAATTGTGGTAAGCCTTTTAGAAGAAAAGGGATCGAGTTCCAATGCTTTTTTGAATATTTTCGTTAAAAAGGTAAAGGTGAGGTGAAAAGGGAAAATTGCTGAAATGTTGAAGAACGAAAAAGGAAAGGGAAGGGGTTCTACGATGGCCGAGATGCGATAATTGGGAAATTCCAAGGTAAAATAGAACATGCAACACTTTAATGGGTTCTATGAATAAAAAATGTGCGACAACTGATAGGAAGAGAAAAGAAGGAGGCAAATGGAGCATAATAGAGGTGTTTGGAAGCGTAACACAGGGATGGAAAATGAGGCAGGGAGGTGCCACTCGAGCTGCTCTAGGGCTTTAACAATATGTCCTGTGATCAACCCTACTAATTTATGCATGAAATACATATGAAATGCGTGATAAAAAAATGGAAAGAAATACTGAAACTAGTACGGCAACTCTACCCTAAACTCAAACAAAAAGCAATTTTTGGCCTGTGGGAAGGTCTACCCTGCTTGAAATCTATTGAAAAAGATGAGAGGGGAAGACTGCCTAACAGTTTTATAGATTTTATCAGCTATTATACATCATAGATAAGAAAATTAAATCTACAACAACACTTTATAATAGCAATGAAAATATCGGATATAAAACTAGCTAAATAATAGAAAGGAAAGAATGACAACATCACAAAAGATGAGGCACATGGGTTGGGCCCTAACCCACAAGGCCAACTCTCTGGAACTAAATCAGTAAAATGGAGTCTGTCTGCTCATTTTAGGAAGAGAATAGCCTCATTACATTTGTGAAAGTTTAATCAATGAGTACAATAATAAGCTTAATATTTTGCAATAAAAGTTCTGAATGGAATCCAATTGACCCTCATTAGTAGTTTATCATCTTTATTTATCCTAAAGGGCAGCTACCAACAACTCTTTAAAACATAGTGATTGAGTCCACTTTGACTCCAAATAAACCATACATTGAGTGCACTTCATCTTCATTTTTCTTGGCTGCCTTTGATAGTTAAGGAGGATGGAAAACCCCCTTGAATATCTCCAATATTTCTCCATAATTTCCTAAAATTGTGCTCATTTATTCTCCAATCGTGATCTTCCAGTGGCAGGGAGAAAGTCCCTAAATTATCTCCTTTCCAAATTGTCATAATCTGCCCAATATTCTCACAATATTATACAAAAATAACCAATATTAGGCACAAATATGAAATTACCTTTAAACTTTCATAAGAAAATATTAAAGCATAAGAAAACATTATTAAGTGCAGAAGGAGAGATTTGATATATCTTTTCATGTGCATAAGGAAGGTAGATGTGGCTAAGAAAGGTTAGATGGGCCTTAATTTATGTCTAATTTAGAGGTCCATCATCACCCCCTATTGAAACTGTTGCTCATCCTCCGAGCCTTATGGTTCTTCCTACATGCTAGCTTATTTCATTTTCTATTTATTAGCCCATGCACTACTCCTCATGCTAATATTCTTGCTATTCTTTTTTCATTTCTTCTTGTGGGTGCTACATGGAGGTTCTCATATGCCTTGAGAAAATTTTAATTTTGCATGCCAAGAGGTGGTGGATCCACATTTTTTTTTAAACATGCAGAATAAACTCATAGTTATTTTTTTCTATGAACTGAGTTCACCCTTGGTTACCCTTTGGCACTCCTTGTCTTCTATTACAATGAACTACTTACTACCCACTTTCTCAAGTCCTTTTTTCTGGTTCCTTTTCTTGGTGGAAAAAGTGAGGTTAGTTGCTAGATAAAGCTGAGATTTCTATGCTACTAATTTTGGCTATATAAAAAATTTTCTTCTCACACTTTTTTAATGTTTCTTAAGCTAAAATAGATTCTAAGAAAGGGTTAGATGATTTCATACCTGAGCCTTACCATTGATTTGTTTTTGCAGGTGATACTGAAGCTACTGATATGGCTGTTGAAGCTGTCTTCGGTGGTTCTGAAGCTACATGTGATAATCTGCTTGAGGTCCTTTTTGAGCTTCTGAGCATAGTAGGAGGAAGTCCAAGTTTGACTACATTTGACCAGGGGTTGACCAAACTTTCTTTTTGTGCCAAATTGTTGTTTTTCTGCTTGAAAAGTTTGGAGAGCACCTGCATTCATTAGAGAGAGATACATGGAGAAATGTTTTTTTTTTCCCTACTAGTTGCCTCAGTGAGGTTTTCCACTAGTAGGTTTGCCTAGGTGCCTCGAAGGAGGTTTTCACCTAGGATATTTTATTTATTTATTTATTCTTAACCCAATGACTGCCTCATGGAGGTTTTCAATTAGTGGGCCAATCTGAGATTCCTCAAAAGAGGTTTTCATCTGAGATTTTATTCTTTTTCCCTTTTTCTTTTTTTCCTTTTCACTTTCCTACTCTACTTGAAAAAACAAAACCTTTTTCAAGTACAGGAATAATTCCAATGGAGACATGTACACATCAAGGTGATAAATAAAATCATGTGCACACTTGGAATGCATGATTTGACATGTACCTGAATATTAGAGATGAATTGCTTTGACTGGGATGGTATCAAGTACTCACGGAGAAGAGTGTGTTGCTGCAACTTAATGACTGTTTGGAACCATATGTCAATATAGTTGTGATGCCCCTGGTCCACTTGCTGAGTTTGATCACCTTGGATGTCCTCTTCTATTATGACATTCAAATCTTCCTCTTTTTTCTAATTGTTCTCTTGAACACATGGAGGAAATGCTGGTAAACATGAGGAAAATTTCTCAACATCTGATTCTAATGTCGACTCTTCATCAAGTGCAACCCTTGATCTTTTGATCTCGTCATTTGGATCTTCTTCTTCTTGATGTTGTCCTTCAATGACATTAAGAAAATATCTTCTTTGCAATATATTTCTTGAACTAGGATGCAAAAAATTTAGATCAAGAGGATATGTTTGGTAGTATCCTACCTCAACATTGTAAGTGGGTTGAGATACTTCATGGTGTGGGTTTGGAAATGGTGTTATGTGTAGTTGAGTGGGGGTGGATATATGAGATGGATGTGATTGAGGCTGTGGTTGTGGTGGAGGTGGATGGTAGGGATAGCATGGAGTTGGGTATGGAGGATGTTGAGGGAAATATTGATGATGTTGAGGATTTTCCCAATAAGGTCCTTGCCACACATGTTGCCAAGATTGGGTTTGAGTTTGAGATGGCCAAGGTTGCCAAGGAGAGAGTGTGTCCCAATTAGTTTGAGATGGATGTGGATAACTTTGAAATTTTTAAGTGGGTCCTTGCATGATATCAAGTTGACTAGGCTGCCAGGGTATCCCTGGAGCTACATAACATAGATTCTTTGGTGATTTCCTTGCTCTATTGTTTCTTGGTAAACTTCTTTAAACCTGGGGAATGAAGAACAACATTTAGTAGAATAAGATTCTACATGGATAAAAAAAATATTAGCATCTTCTTTTTTCTCATTTTGCATTCTTAACATTTCTACTTGTTCACTTAGATTGCTAAGAATTTTTGTTTTAAAGTTATCAAGAAAATTTCCAAGTTCATCTTGCCTTACCAATGTTGATGCTTACTTACTTACTCTTTCCCTTCCTCTTGATATGCGCTTTCATGTTTCACAAATTTCTTCAAATGATAGTTGGTATACATCTCCTCTACTCATGAGATTAGGGAGATCAATCCACTCATCCATAATTGTTCTAAGTAAGAGGGTTTTTAGTGTGTCAAATCCTAAATGATGCAAATTTTCCCTCTTAACATTATAAATGAACCTCTCTATTAGATCCTCAAGGCTCTCATCTTCTTCTAGGTTCATTCTAAAAAATTCTTCTCTAAGGTCATGCTCTTTATATTTTTCTAGAAATATATTTTGCATATCATTCCATGATATTATTGAATTAGTACCTAGAATCATGAACCATTTAAGAGCTCTATCCATAAAAATTGCAGGAAAAAATCTTAGCTTTTGAGTGTGTGATAAGTAGCCATAAGATCTACAAAGTATCTCAAATTCAAAGAGAAATGTTTCCGGATCCTTTGTCCTCGTACTATGGAAGTTGGGAAGGAAACATGGAGGGATGTTCTTCATATGTACATTGTTGTCCATATTTTGAATGGGAAACCAAATAATATCTTCTTCATTGTCATAATATCCATCCATCTCTTCTACCTTCAAAAGTGTATCGTGATGTGGTTCTTATTGCACCACGTGGTCAAGTGGGGGGGTTGGTATTGGTGAAGTATTTAAAAAAAAAACCTGAGTATCCCTACTCCTATGAGGCATGCAAATCAGTTTTTTTATATTTTTCAATATTTTGGAAACACCATGAAAAAGGAAAGCAGAAAATAATGCTAAAACAGAATCAAAGCATATACTAGACACCTCCCTGGAAACAACGCCAAAAAGTGGTGAGCCCTGGTATTGCACCAAGACTGCTGCAACCCCTAGGGGCTGCCCTACTTTACTTTATCAATGTGGGGTTCATACAAACTTGGAGGTGATAGTGCTATATACACAGTAGATGCACTCTACTCATGTCATTCTCTTCCTCTCTATGAAAGGGTGCTACTTCTAGGGGTTCTCAGTGAAGTCTGTCACACTTCAGCGAAACTAAACTAAATTGCAGAAAGGAAATGACAGAAGGAAACTAAATTAAATTTCTAAAAAGAAATGAAAGGAAGGAAAATAAACTAAATTGCTGAAAGGAAATGACATAAAGGAAACTAATTTAACTTGCTGAAAAGAAATGGCAGAAAGGAAACTAATTTAAATTGCAGAAAGGAAACTAATTTAAATTGTAGAAAGGAAACTAATTTAAACCACACTAAACTTGGCCAATCGGCTAAAAAAAACCTACTTATCTTATGCTATATCTACCACACTTCTATCCATGCAGCTAAGCTAACCATGACTTAATTCTAATCGAGAAAGTGTTAATTTGCAGCTTGGAGAAGAAAGAGGTAAAGGTGCTAATGGAGGGATAAACACATGAAACAAGGCTTAGAAGTGAAAATATGGGTTTGAACCTTATTAAAAATTTATTATAGCACAAAAATTCTTTGGAGTGGTATAATTTGAAAAGTGTGATGGCGGAATTGCGATATGCAATACGCGATATCACAATCACAATATCACAAAGTTAGAGGAGTAGCATAAGTGATGTTCAGGAGCAAGAGCGAAATGCGAAATGCGATGGGGTGAAAGTTACGAAGTGCGCAATGCGATGGGGTAAAAGTTGCTAAATGCGAAATGCGATGGGGTAAAAGTTGTGAAATGTGAAATGTGATGGGATGACATGGCGGTAGGGCCGGCTGCAGAGTACGACAACAATATCACAATCGGCTTTTGGAGAGGTAAGTCTTAAAAGAAAAAGGGAAAAGGTCTCGAAGTGCAAAGTGTGACATGGGAAGGTGCAACGATGTGATTGCGATAAGGCCAAAATTTGTGAAGTGCGAGATGCAATGGGTGACATGGCAGTGAAGTACGGTAAGAATATCGCATTTGGGGCTTGAAAGTAGAAAGTATTAATGAAAACTGATAGAAGATGCGAATTGCGATTGAGATAGGGAATTGCGGTAAGACTATTAGAAGAAAAGGGATCGAGTTCCAATGTTTTTTTTTGAATATTTTCATTAAAAAGGTAAAGGTGAGGTGAAAAGGGAAAATCACTAAAATGTTGAAGAACAGAAAAGGAAAGGGAAGGGGTTATGCAATGTCCGAGATGTGATAATTGGGAAAGTCTAAGGTAAAAGAGCACATGCAAAAATTTAATGGTTTCTATGAATAAAAAGGGTGCAAGAGCTGATAGGAAGAAAAAAGGAGGGAAATGGAGCGTAACATAGGTGTTTGGAAGTGTAACACAGAGATGGAAAATGAGGCGGGGAGGCGCCACTCGAGCTTCTATGGGGCTTTAACAATATGTCTTGTGATCAACCCTGCTAATTTATGCATGAAATACATATGAAATGCATGATAAAAACAATGGAAAGAAAGACTGAAACTAGTACTACAACCCTACCCTAAACTCAAACAAAAAGAACTTTTTTGGCTTGTGGGAAGGTCTACCCTGCTCAAACTCTATTGACAGATATGAGAGGGGAAGAATACCTCACAATTTTATAGAGTTTATCAACTATTCTATAGTGCAGATAAGAATATTAAATCTACAACAAAAAAATATAATAGCAATGAAAATATCAGAAATAAAACTAGCTAAATAACAGAAAGGAAAGAATGACAACATCAAAGAAGCTGAGGCACATGGGTTGGGGCCTAACCCACGAGCCCAAATCTCTAGAACTAAATCAGTAAAATGGAGTCTATTTGCTCATTTCAAGAAGAGAATAGCCTCATTACATTTATGAAATTTTAATGACCAAGTACAATAATAAGCTTAATAGTTTGCAACAAAAGTTCTGAATGGAATCCAATCGACACTCATTAGATCTTGATCAAATTTATTTATCCTAAATTGCAGCTACCAATAGCTCCCTAAAACATAGTGATTGAGTCCACTTTGACTCCAAGTAAGCCATAGATTGAGTGCACTTTGTCTTCAGTTTGCTTGGCTGCCTTTGATATTTAAGGAGGGTGGACAGCCCCCTTGAATATATCCAAGATTTCTCCATAATTTCCTGACATTGTGCTCATTTATTCTTCAATCTTGATCTTCCATTGGCAGGGAGAAAGTCCCTAAATTATCTCCTTCTCCAAATTTTCATAATCTGCCCAATATTCTCACAATATTCTACGAAAATAACCAATATTAGGCACACATATGAAATTACCTTTAAAAATTCTTAGGAAAATATTAAAGCATAAGAAAACATTAAGTGCAGAAGGAGATATTTAATATATCTTTTCATGTGCATAAGGAAGGTAAATGGGCATAAGAAGGGTTAGGTGGGCCTTAATTTATGTCTAATTTAGAGGCCCATCAACCGAGTGTGCGGAGATATACTTGAAGTTTTCATTCCTGCCTCTGCTGTGCCCCAAGCGAAGATTAAGAGCTTGGTTGCTGCATTGAAGGCTTCCAGGTTCAAGGTGCAAACAGTCAGAGCCAAATTTGAAGAGCAGATTTCTTCGCTGCAGGAAAAGATGCAGCCAGAGACTCCTCCAGAGGTTCGAGCTCTATGAGTTGCGCTGCTTAAGGAAGCCACCATGATTTTTTTGACGAACATCTCTAAAGGCTTTGAGTTGTTGGAAACTGCTATGGAGCTATGGTCAACAATACAACGAGATCCCCTTCTGCGGAAAATCACTCAGGAGCTGGGTCACAAGGAGTAGGAAATGGATTAGTTGGAGGTAACCATACCCACCCTTGTCGCAACTCAAGGAATAACACGCCTTTGCACCAGTCATTCTCTAAGGGATGAAATCAAGGGGATCCATCATAAGAAGCCAGTTCTCAACAATCATTTGAAGCCCTGGGAAGCTGAAGCGATGAAGCTTTCATAGGACCTGGACGATGCGATAAAAAATTTGAATCAGACATTGGAAAAACGTCAACTTGGCTACTAAGGGGCCGACTTCACAAAAGTTGGTCAAGATCACGCATAATGTAGCTGCGCAGAGTGAAGGCATCCTACCACCGTTCTTCACTTCCCTCGAGCAACTCCAAAACAAGATGAGGACCCCATTGCCGCTATGACTTGGGACGAGTCACAAGATTGCATTGGGGGACTGTTGGAGCAGGGTCCCCTGGACACGATTTTGGATATCATTTTGTAATATTTTGAGTATTTTAGTAGTGCGTAGCACAATTTAAGGGAATTCTAAAGGCACCCACTTCATTAAATCTCTCTCTCTCTCTCTCTCTCAAGGTGCAGAAACCTAGTTCCAACACCTTCCCATACTACTTCAGGCGAGACCTTGATTTCGAAAGCTGGTCATTGCTGAAAGGGTCAGTAATACAGGGGTTTGTTGGTTAAAATCAAATCTGAACCTGGGTCAAGACCCCTAAAATCAACACATAGGTTGAGTACGATGTTTCTAGCATGGATAAATGTGGAGAAAATTTGACGAGGAATCTCTTTGGAGAGATGTTCGATCAGGTTTTGTATATGAAAGGGATACATTTAAATGAAAAAGAGTGGGATACAATTGGAAAAGAATCCTGTATATAGATGGGACTGAGATATCTTCATATATTGATATTGTTCTATTTTAAAAAACAAGCTTAGGCTTGTGGTTGCAGCCTTTATGAGATGAAGGATGTATAAGGTATTATTTTTGTGATATATATTTTGTTGTAATATAATATTTGATTTGATTTCCTATATGAAAAAGAGACTACATCTATTGGATAATTAAAATCTTCAGTGAATATTTCAAGCCGATACCAGATATGAGCATGATGATATGTTTCTGATCTACAGAGAGAAAGACTGACCGAGAACACTGAGCCAAATATTCCCCCATATATAAGCTCCCAAAGTGAAGAATTGAGATAGAGGGATCCTAGGGTTTAGGGATATTTGGAAAATAGGGTCATAGATGTTGCTCCCCTATTTGCCACCCATAGGGTGTCTGTGATCCTTGTATATTTTTGACAAGTCAGGTATATCCCCCTATCTTGATCTATGAAGATTATACCCCAGTTAGCATCATACCCATAAGTTGGGCTTGTTGTGAATACCAATCCCCGTTTGGCCAAAGGGTTGAGAGAGTGCTTTGGGTGTACAACCCAAGATGATTATGATGGAGGTGTTCTACCAGAAGACTCTTCAGGGTTATTGTTGGGAAGATCAATGGGAAATAGGATGGGTTGATATGTGCTCCCATATATCACCTATTGATCGATATGGGGTTGAATATGTTTTTCTCCCCCATTAGATCTAGGGTTGATACATGCTCCCTGATGTGAATTTTGGGTTGATATATGCTCCCCTATGCAATTCTATGTTGAGACTAAGCTCCCCAATGTGGTTTTAGTTTGAGATGTGCTCCCTACTATTTTTCTGGATTTAGATGTGCTCTTCGACATCATATAGGGTGGTATCTTAGTCTCCCCTCTGATGTTAGACTCTTATTATATTAGTTTCATAAATGTTCAACACATGAGAAAGAACAATCAAGAGATGAGAAAGAATAAGTAGACATGAACCAAGATGATAAGTGATGACATTTTATGACAGGATACTTGCAATGATTACATGATATAGTTGGAATTTATACCTAACTAAGAGGGAGTGTTAATTTGGTAGCTCAGTGATAAATTCCAACCATGAGATGAGATTCCTCTTTTTGAGAGAACCAATTTTGACTATTGAAGTGCTCAATTTGAACAAGGGAAAGTGTACTTTTGAATTAAATCCCACATGTGCATATTTGATCAGGTCATCCCAAAAGATAAATTGGACACCCATGGATGGATATAAACACAAGTCAAGTGACCCTAATTTTGAGATCATCATGAAGCATTTTATGCTATATTTTGTTTTTTTTGGTTTGGATCGCACAAGTCTGATATGGTTCGTGGAATTTCGCTCCCACAGCTCCAATATCACAGGGTATGAAGCTCACACGTGTCTAGGGTTTTGGGTCATAATAACAGGCTTGTAGCAGGTAATTTTTGGATGCAACCACACACAGTCCATATCATCTATGCAGCTGAAGCGTTTCATCTGCACACACATCATGTCATCCATGTGGCTGGGACCTAGGGTTTGGTTTTATCAATTGACTGCATATTTCGCTTGTTGATCACAGGGTTCGGTAGTTGACCGCAGACTATGACAATTGATTACAAGCTTTTGAAGCAAGGTTTTGAGTATTAAAATTTTTTGGGTTCATCTCATGGATACTGTTTAGTTGATTTTGCTAGATAGGTTCATGGTTGTTCATATGGAAAATTTTACTCTCTCTTGCTGAAAATTTCAATTATAATATAATAAGATGAATAATTTGAAAGGGTTTTCCCCATAGTTTGGTTTTCCCTGGTCTTCGACCAATCATGGTGTGTCTATGTGTGAATGATTTTCTTCTATTATTCCTTTATGTTCCATTGAATTGATGATGATATTGTTCTTTAGATATAATTGCATATGCTACTGAATAATGTTGAAAAATATGAATAATGATATGATGATATGGGGTGAATTTAATATGAAAATGTTGAAATGTAATTATCAAAGAAAAGAACAATATATCCCTAAGAAAATTAATTGATAAACATTAAGAAAAATAATAAGAAACATTTTTATGAAAAAATAAAAATTAGAAAACATCGAGGCACATGAATACCTGAATGAGCCCCTCTCAGTTTCAAGAATAATTTATTGGAGCAGTCTAATGTTAAAGAAAACATTCCTTGATTTGACCGAGCAACAACGAAGTAAACATTGACTTGGTTGTTCGCCTTTTGGAATGTGTGTTATAGGTAAATTTGGGCACCATTCCCAATGACCTGGTTAACTGGACATCATCTCCAGGACCAATGATCAAGGGTCTATCATTCCCTATCATTTCAGTTGCTACATTCCCTAAGACAAGAAACAAGACAAATCAAGCAAGACTTTCATCAAGAAAAGGTTTCCAAGGTTTGAAGCTTATTATATAAAATATGAGAGCTCACCAATGCAAGCTCTAAGGGGCCTAAGTGTGTTGCATATGCAGGTAGCCCCATGCAAGGCTTCTCTAAAAAGCACTTCCTGACATTCAAAGGTGCGTTGGTCACATTGGGAGCGAAATTCTCATTGTTCTGGAATCTCCACTTGGCCAGTGCCTTCTAGAAGAGTTCACATGTGTCAATCTTCAGATCCAAGTGTCCATTTGACATATACATGACTGGAAACATGTCTTGCCTATTATTGGAAAGTCATTGATTGAAAACAACCTACGGTTCATCTATAAATTGAGCACAAATCTAAGTGCTTGTAGGGGAAGAATTTGAGTAGAGAAATGCTGGAGAATTTTCAATTGAGAGCTATATTTGTGTAGCTACTGCTGGAGAGATTTATACTATGATGAGGCTTGGGAACGTTGCTGTAAGGGTCACTCCAAATTAGTGATTTGGTTGTAACCTCTCCTTCTATCATCAATAAAGAATACTGCTTATTTTTCCCTATATACATCTGTATTGGCTTTGATTTTCCATATTGCAAGATCTTAGTTGATGTGTATGGTTTATGCTTTACTGATTTAGATAAATAACTTGAATATATATCTATATTATTGCATCTTCTACTATTTTAGTGTTCTTTCTTGCAGGAAGCATTCAGAACAAATCGCTTGAATTTGAAGCTACAACAAAAGCGACAGAAGGATCCATTTGGAAGTGACTGATCAAGTAAGCCTCCAATCCTCTATGTGTATCTATTCTAAGTTAGGAAAAATATTCGTATATTCTTTCACCTGTTGTTCTAGACTAGCATCTATCTAGGGAAGCGTGATTTATTCGTAATTCACAATTCTGGCCCAACAAATTGGCGACTCCACTGGGGAGAGTTTCTCTTAGATCTAGGTGTTTAAGCCTTTGATTCTCTTTGTTTATCCACCCAGTAGTTGTTACTCATAAAGATTAAACTTTTTCAAAATCAAATTTGCAAATTTTCAAACATCCCAGACTGAAACATCTATTTCAGTTGCGACAACATCTACTATTTCTTCATCTTCGATGTTTTGTCCATTGAATTCACCCATGTCATCATCTAGAATCCTATCTGGTCCTCCTTTATGAGTACTGAATAGCTTGATTCTTTATTCACATCTTCAGTGAAATATCAAGCTGATCCCATCATTTATTCTCCTTGGTGGCCAGTGATACCACATAAATTACCCTCAGAAATTCAAAAACTCAATGAAAACCCTAGAGAAGTCTCATCAATGCATGTTATAACATATCATTTGTGGTGTTCATCAAACTCCTTAAATGATGACTCTGTTAGACTACTTCTTTTCCAGCACACACTCACTAGTCCAACTGCACAATGAGGATGGTTCTTTTTATGTGTCAAACTCGTTAAAAAATGAAATAGAGTCATGAGGATGGTTATTTTACTGTGTCAACATCATTAAAAAATGAAACAAGTTATGAGGATGGTTATTTTTTCTTGTGTCAACCTCATTCAAAAAATGAAACAAGTACTTATGAGGATAGTTCTTTTTTCTTGTGTCAACCTCATTAAAAAATGAAACAAGTGCCTTTGAGTAAAGTTATTTTACTGTGTCAAGCTTGTTAAAAAATGAAACAGGTCATGAGCATAGTTATTTTCCTGTGTTAAGCTCGTTAAAAAATGAAACAAATCCTCTCCTAATTACGACGAGTCTTCCATTTGATCTCGTAAATGCACCTTCATTCCATCCAGCTATTAGTAACGAATAATCTACTTAGATGAATGAAATGAAGCTTGTGGGGCACCTAATATTGTAGGGGGAATTCGACATGTGCTCTTGTAGGGGGCATTCAAAACATTCTTACTTATTGCACCCAATCAACTGCTGAAGTTCGGGGGTAAAAACTGGTTCAAAGCTCCAAAATGAAAATGGTAACTTTGGAATGGTAAAAATGAATAGTGAAACTACTTTTAAATAGTCATTTAATTATTTTCAAGTTAAATTTATTGCTATGACTATAGTTTTATTATGTTTTTATCATGAAACAAGTATTTTTAATCCATTTGATGTTGTTTTGAACAGGAAATACAACTGATGAACAGATTAGTCGTGCAAATTTATTCAAAGAATGACTTGACCATAAAGCATACTTTTTCTCCTTATTTTTCAAGCTTTATTAAAAATGAAAAAGGATTTGAAGCACACTTTTATCTCTTTTTCAAGCTTCGATAACAACGAAAAAGGAACCCTTGGAGTCTTCTTTCAACTCTTTTCAGACTCCGATAATGTGAAAAGATTGTCGAGCACTTGTCTTTTCGAGCTCGTTAAAGTAAATGAATTGATATCTACTCAATATAAGTTTAACCCTTTTTTGGACTGAGATAGATTATTTACGAAAAAGGAATACCTTGGTTAAACATGACCAAAGAGGTTCTCTCATATATTATTTTATACTTTTTCGGATCTGAGAGACAAATTTTCAAAAAATTACTTTTGGAGTTCTCTTTCGTCCTCCTTTTCAGACTCTCTAAATATGAAAAAGGACCGGGCTATCACTGTCGTTAAGCTCGTTAAAACATAAAATAGCGACATGCTTGTCAATCATGGGAACAATCGAGTTTCATTCATTGCTAGAATCGTTAAATTATTAAATAGAGATACATTATTCACCCGAAGGGTTGAATTATAGATCAAGGAAATGTTATCCTCAAGCTTGTTAAAAAATAAAGAGGTACAGGTCGACAAATGACCGGGGAAATTTTGGGAAAAGTGAGCAAATTTTCTTTTTGGTAGCAAGTCACTCTTGAACATGACACTTCTTTCACTCCATGTCCATGTCTGTTTGGGTTGGGTAATCATCTTGACGGTTCATTCACACCTATGGTTCATCATATCTTCACTTCATTTTTGGGTCAATGTTGCCAACTCATCATAGTGTCATCGATATGTTCAAGAGAAGTGATCCAGTGATTAAAAACTCATCCTTCTACAATACTCATAAACCTTCATTTTTAGGACCATCATCCCTGAAAATTTCTATATCAAGTCATACCCTTGTCTCCGAAATCAGTAACTCCTGTTTTGCAATAAGGTGACTTCCTGTCGATGACAAATCAATATCTAAGAAGTTCACTTAGAAACATTAGATTCTAGTACCATGAGGCTTGTTACAACATCGACAAGATCCTCGTTTCCGGACCTTTGACCAAAAGATTTTGTTTGGCATTCGACATCAAATCATCTATTCACGCCTTACGAAATGTACTATAGTACCTTGAGGGCCATTGAAATTAATGGTGGTTCTCTCGCGTTTGTTAACAACTCACATCATTGGCTGGTAATCAAACGATGTCTTTCCATGTTCAACTACAAATCATATATTCGCATGGCTAGACTTGTACCCGAATGATTGAGTGAACGAGATAAGAAGACCCTGGATCTAGTTTCATCCATCTAGGCTACGATTTCAGGATTTTTGTACACATCATTTGTACGGTGACCTTACATACAGATTGTCATCCAAACATGGGCCTATATCTGTAGGCATGTCTGCATCTGGGCAAAATTCCAATGAAGATGACTTTCTGAATTACGTACATGTTATTAGATTGTTTATGTGCTGAACATGGGAATGCCTACCCTCAGCAATTATGATCAAAGAGGATATATCATAATTTAATGTATTGTAAGATTGATGTAGGTGACCACTCTGCTTCGTTTCCAGGCTCATCACAATGTAAAGCATCTCAATCAAATGTTCTTATTATTTGGATCTCATGCTTTAGGGGGAAATTGTTATAGGTCAATTTGGGCACCATTCCCAATGACCTGGTTAACTGGACATCATCTCCAGGACCAATGATCAAGGGTCTATCATTCCCTATAATTTAAGTTGCTCCATGCCCTAAGACAAGAAACGAGACAAATCAAGCAATACTTTCATCAAGCAAAGGTTTCCAAGGTTTGAAGCTTATTATTTAACATATGAGAGCTCACCAATGCAGGCTCTAAGGGGCCTAAGTGAATTGCATATGCAGGTAGCCCCATGCAAGGCTGCTCTGCAAAGCACTTCCCGACATTCAAAGGTGCATTGGTCACATTGGGAGTGAAATTCTCATTGTTCCAGAATCTTCACTTGGTCAGTGCCTTCTAGAAGAGTTCACATGTGTCAAGCTTCAGATCCAAGTGTCCATTTGACATATACATGACTGGAAACATGTCTTGCCTATTATTGGAAAGTCATTGATTGCAAAACAACCTACAGTTCATCTATAAATTGAGCACAGATCTAAGTGCTTGTAGGGGAATAATTTGAGTAGAGAAATGCTGAAGAATTTTCAATTAAGAGCTAGATTTGTGTAGCTGCCACTGGAGAGATTTATACTATGATGAGGCTTGGGAACGTTGCTGGAAGGGTCACTTCAAATTAGTCATTTGGTTGTAACCTCTCCTTCTATCATCAATAAAGAATACTGCTTATCTTTCCCTATATGCATCTGTATTGGCTTTGATTTTCCATATTGCAAGATCTTAGTTGATGTGTATGGTTTATGCTTTACTGATTTCGCTAAATAGCTTGAATATATATCTATATTATTGCATCTTCTGCTGTTTCAGTGTTCTTTCTTGCAGAAAGCATTCAACACAAAACTGCTTGAATTTGAAGCTGCAACAGAAGCAACAAAAGGAGCCATTTGGAAGCGACTGAACAAGTAAGCCTCCAAACCTCTCTGTGTATCTATTATGAGTTAGGAAAAATAGTCGTATAGTATTTCACGTGTTGTTCTAGACTAGCACCTGTCTAGGGAAGCGTGATTTATCCATAATTCACAATTCTGGCCCAACAATGAGGGAATATTTTGTCCAAGACTATCAAAATCCTAAAATATTCTCTACTAAACAAGTCCAACCATGTGAAGGTGGAAGCTCTTATGCCCCACCCACATCACTCTCCATTCCCTAGTACCCAATCTATCTACTATAAAAAAAAGGTTGATAGGAACACATTAAGATTCATGCATACACACTAGAAAAACATAAAATTGATAAATAAACATATTTGTTGAAACTCATCCTCTGGTAACTTCTAAGAAACTATATTTCATATTTCTCTAACATACATACAAAAAAGTATGCAAGAACTCATTCAAAAATATTTATACATCAATATGTCATTTTTTACATCAAAAATATTTTACAATAATATGTCTTATATTATACATTATGACATTGTATATCATCAATTTTTTTTTGCCTCTTCTTATTACGACCCATATAATTCAAACGTTTTCATCCATTTCTGCATTTTCATGTTATGGTCAGGGTTTTTTTGATGTTGTTTTTGATTGAATACTTAGACACATTGTATCAATAGTCGTGATGTTCTCATGGAGTTGAGATGTTGTTGGTGTTGGCATTGTAGTGTTTGGAATTGATGTAAATAGGTTCATGGTGATACTTTTCATGTGCATATGTTTTTTTATTGGTGGTCCTAGTGGTTAGCATTGATGTCAAAAATATGATGTGACTCATGTTAGTTTGTGTTGGCATTTATGTTGATCAAATGATGGAATTGATGGAGCTTGATGGTAGCATGATGGTATTGGAGGAGTTGGAATGTGTATTGATAGAAATTTCATGATGGTTTGTTGATGGTTAAAGATATTTGGATGATGCTGCTACAGGTAGAGGATGATAATATAGGTTGATCATACAAATATACATGTTATGTTGATGATGTATTGTCACACTAGTTGAGTTGTCAAATAGGTATTCATGTCTATGCTTATGAGAATGACTTGTTATAGTGATGTGATGGCTTGATGATGGTGCTACATAGGTGTTTGTAGGTTTGATAGAGGTGTTGCAATTTTTTTAGAGGGTTGATGGAGAGTGGAGGAGTAGTTGGCACACTTGCCAACCTTGTTTGTTAGCCTTCTAGGTAAATTTCACAGTGACACTTGGGAGGCATATTTGATCCACTTGAATATGTGTTTGAGACTATGTTAGAGGTCTGGAGGCTAGTATAGATGCTAGAGAAGGTGATCCAATACATGGAAAAGGTTTCGAGCTGAAGGAATGATGTTTTCCATGATCCTTAGCCATTTTTTCATGGAGCCAAGCCTATGGGAGTGGATGAAAGGCCTCAGTCACTAGAATATAGGTCTATGGGAGAGGATATAGGTCTCCATTAGGGGATTTTTTAGGTCTAGTATGGGCCTCCTAAGAAAAATGAACAACCAAAATAAACTTTATAAGAACCAATAGGATTCAAGATGATTATGTCAACCATGGGGGATGATTCACCATTTTTGGAGTAAAAAAGTAAAAAGAATAAAAAATAATAAAATAATAAAACTACTTTTTCAACTCATATTTTCAACTTATCTCCCTAATTTTTTACTCAAATTTCAAGCAGGAGTACTTGTTGGATGCAAAATGTAATTCATCATCCAAGGAGTACCCATGTTGCATACTTCTGATGGACCTTGTTATATGAAAAATGAGAAATACATGAAAAAACGTGATTGCAATGACGTTTTTCATGTATTTCTCATTTTTCTTGCTACAGGGTCCATCAAAAGTATGCAACATGGATACTCCTTGCATGAGGAATTAAATTATGCATCCAAAGCATGTTTTCACTTGAAATTTGAGTAAAACATTAGGGAGATAAGTTTAAAATATGAGTTGAAAAAGTAGTTTTATTATTTTATTCTTTTTTCCCTGTAAAATTTGATGATGTAATCTAATATTATTTTAGTATTTCCACTGTTATTTTATAATTTCCTTAGGAGGCCCATTTTAGACCTCAAAACTCCCCTAATGACTCGCATGGAGACAATGTCATGCATGCGACTCAGGGACTTCATAACATTTTCTCTGCATTTCTCGCACTGTTTGGAAGGAAATTTACTTGGAAATTCGTAGAGGCTTCCTGAATTGTTTGAAAAGGTCATACATTGTTTGAAAAGGTCCTCTCATGATGTGAATGCATTTAGTGCACAAGCAGTGACCTTATTGGATTGATTTGGTCCAATTTGTGCACCTTTGATCCTAGCCCCAAGCTCAATTTCGCCCTACAAGTTTTATATACTAGATACTGGAGCTATGCAATGATTGATTATGAGTAGATGTTGAGTGTATATGTGAAAGAGAAGTTTCCATAGAGTGTTGATGCTAAATACCTATTGGAGAGTTTAGATTCTTTAGTCTATGAGTGTTAATGACTGAATAATGTGCATATATGAAGCATACTGTAGAATAGATCATAATTTAAGTTGATGTAGTAGACATCGTTTGGAGAGTTTTGTATGATATTGGAGTATATGTTGGTGATCCTCTCACATTTGTTTTGTAGGAGCTACTATTACTTTTGGTGCATAACCATTGTGTTTTATTTTGCTAATTGTAGTATGAAACATTACATTTTTGTGAGGGTTTAATTGTATTCAGTTTATTGCGGCCACTATATTTTCTATTTTGGAGAGAACACTTCTTGTGGTGTTCATACTTTATTTGATGATGAGATATTATTGCTGAGAGCATGTATGCATAGCTGATTTCTTATTGAGAAAATTTGATTGGATATAGTTTTAAAATTGATGAAAGGAGGTTTGCATAGTGGTAGAAGGGCAATGACTTCATGAGAGAGGAGAAATGATAGAAAAGATTCAACGAAAGGAACACGTTTCTCATCCAATAGTAGTTGGATAGTCCAATCGGAGTTGGGAGAGGATCATTAATCATGGTGGCATTCAATGTATGGTAGTCTATAGATATGTAGAAAATAGAGTCTTCCGAGATGATCAATAGTATCAAGTCTCCTAGACGATGGGTGTTGACATATTGTATATGAGGTCAAGTCTCCATGCTAATGGCAGTCAAATAGCTATGTAAAGTACCAATTAATCGACTAATAGAAATTATGAGTAGAGCAACAACAA
Source organism: Pinus albicaulis (assembly GCA_034641835.2). Lineage (NCBI taxonomy): Eukaryota > Viridiplantae > Streptophyta > Pinopsida > Pinales > Pinaceae > Pinus > Pinus albicaulis. The sequence goes on along the minus strand of JAXQQM020060530.1, from coordinate 176,066 downwards.
TAATGGTGGTTTTTTCCCCTATGAAAGGTTTTCCACTAGATATCTTGTGTTTCTTGTGTGATGGATTTTGTGAACGTTTTGATGTGTTGATTATTGCTGCTCATATGATTATCTTATTTTAGCTGCATACATGGTTTATATTTATGAGATAATCTAATATGTTGTTGGTTATATGCATGATTCAATAAGTGAAGTTTAAATTTGTAAAAATAGAATATAGATCAACTATTGATTCACCCCCCCCCCCCCTTAGTAGTGCTCAAATATTTCCAACAGTGGGGTCACATCACCTACAAAACATATTAAATTTATATGGTCAATTATCAAATATCATTGAAGTAGCTTTTAAGATTAAAAAATAACTTTTTAATGTAATTGTTTACCTTTTGCACTAGTTGACGACGTTGCTGATTGCCTCATGGTCCTCCTCTGGTTTAGGATACTCTTGTATGATAGGCTATGCTATTCAAACCAAAAAATTTGTAAGTATACAATCACTAATGAAGTAAAAAAAAAAAAGTACATACTTTATAAGTACGAAATTATTAAGTATATGATTAATATACAACCCTATTACCATTGTGGGCCACATCTTGGGGTTGCACCCCACTGTCATGGGGCTTCTCAGGAGCACCAAAATGTTTTGGCTTGTGTGCACTATCAAAGGACTGGCACTCCGTAGTCATAGGATCATCTATATTTGTATTTCTGCCCTACTAATTAAAGAAAAGCAACACATTATATTTATATAAAACATGATTGTATTTTATAATTAATGAAAGGTTAATGTGTAATTTTTTTTTTTTTTTACCTTCTCCTTCAAACCGGACCTTGGGTTTTTCTCCATCCTTTTTCGTTGTTAAAATACTGCTTTAAATCTAACTGAAACCAATCTCATAGTCTTCCTTCATGGATTCAGTTATGAATACATCACCCTACATTACATAAGTGTATTGGTTTTTGTTATTTTCTAGCATAATTACCATAATTTCGGACGAAAATATAATATATAATATTTTTAAGAAGTTTTGGGTACTTATAATTCATTCCTATAGCATCAAATAGCTGCCCTGATCCAGTTTGTTCTACCCATGCTTCTCAAGCCTTGCCTTGGTTTCCTTTGATGTGTCGGGGAGCCTATGAAAAGTTTCAAATATGTTATATGCTACAATTTTATTCAAAACTAAAGAAAATTAAACGTATTGGATTTAAGATGTAATTTGTACCTTGCTTGACCAAGTGGTGATTTCCATTATTTTCTCATTTCCTTCTCCTTTGTATCATTGATGAGGCCCTTCCATTTCATATTAGGAATCATGGGAGGGCACTCATACCTAGGGTTTTCTACAATTTTATCCTATAGTGGTATCGTAGTTGCTTTAACTATTTTATGTCTGCTTTGGTGACCTTGTTTTTAGTGAAGCTATCTACCCCAAATATATATTCAAGGTAGTACATAATCTTTCTTTTAATCTTGGAATTTTGGAAATTCCACCTTTCACGTATGGTGGGCCTAAAAATTTCTAACTCTTTTCCATCCATTTTTTTATAAAACAGGTTGTCACCTACATGCAAAAATATATGACCATTAATTTGAAAATAATAATGTAAATGGCTTATGTTTTAGTTATAAAACATGAAATAGTTAAAACATAAAAAAATACCTTCCTTCCTCCTTCACCAAAAATGTGCAGTCAATACCTGTGCTCTTAACACTGATGCTCCAGGAAATGAACCCATAATTTCATTGGTACTATGGTCACCTATGTCACCACATGATTCAAAGTCTAGCTATGTTTTTGGCTTGGGGGTCATCTGCTCATTGGTCAGAACCAATGGTGTGGACCCAATGTCAGTACTAGGATCATGACCATTCAAAGTTTGAGTAGTCATGAATACCTGCCTCTAGGATATATGTTGGGTGCTATTGCTGAATAGACTCTCATGTCGTGTCTTGTTAATTCCACTAGTACCAAAAACAAAATGAGGATCATTTTAATGTTTCAGGGGGAAGAGTTCCTCCATATAACTATACATAAAAAAGAAAATATTTTTTTTTGATCAAATAATGTGAAAGTTAAAAAATAAACTTTCAAAATTAAATTTATGACATAAAAAAAAACCCACTTTAAAATATGGTTATTACCTCATATGACTAAATATCATTTTTCCATTTATTGATCCTAGCCTAGGTCATAAGATTTCCATCAATATTGTGAATCAACCCCATAATTTATTTGTTTTTTTTTCACCACATAATCTCTTATTGTCACCACAAGGTTCGGGGATGAACACAAGCCTTCCTCATCAAGAAAATCATCATCATGGTGTTCAGAATAAATATATCAACAAAATAAATGTTATTATTATCATTATATAAACAAATAATCAAAATTTCACATTAAATGTAAAGTGAAATTGTTATTTGTTTACTTTTTCCTGTGTAGGTTCTTTTCCACATGAATCAACCTACCACATAATACTATAATTAGAGCAATGTAATAAATAGTTTCATTTGGTGGAAAGCCTACTATGACAAATCAATATGGACATAAATAAATGTACACTATTTGGAAAGTCATAGTTTTATATATTTTAAATTATTGATTAGCTATGGTAGTTGACTCAATAGGGAGATACCAATGATAAGTATCATAATAAAATAAATCATATTATTAGAGTCGTATGTTCCATAGTAATCAAGAGTTTTCAATATTCCAAGTTAATCAAAGTAAAAAGTCAAATTTTGGTCTATTCTAGCAAAAATTGCCAAGTCATATGGCAAATAGTATTAGTCATTGTATAGGTGTCATTGCTACTCCCACCCCAAAAATGAAGAAAATTTCATCATGGTAGGTCATCACCATATTTCATGATTCTTTTGAATAATCATGGTTAGTCAACCCTACCAATCATACTTGCACCTTCTTTCCTCAAAGATTAAGTCAACATTCTGCTACTAGGGTTTTTGCTGCGCTTTCCATTTTCCATGGTTAATAGCTTAATTTAGGAGCCAAAAGCCTTGGTTTTAAGCTTATACCTCCTTCACCATCCTTCAATGATCATTTCCCATCAATACCCGCATCAAAATTCTTTCATTTCCTTATTTTCCCAAACCCCTAGAAATATGCTGCGCTTTTACCTTAGGTCTATGTTTTGACCTTTAGCCCCCATTTTTCTCACTAATTTTGATAAATTAAATTTTAATTGTGTTCATAACACCTATCCCTACATCCCATAATTTTTTCATAATTTTTTGTACCCCCCATACCCTCTGATCCCTTCCATCAAGTTGCTGCGCTTCTAAAAAATTCACTGCGCTTTTGACTCTGTTTTTATCATCATTTTCAAAAGAGGGGTCTGACAAAATGAAGATGAATTTTCAAAACCTGAGAGAGGTTTTTCTCCAAACAATATTATATACCAAAAGCTCTCCCAATATTGTAAAATGTGTTATGGTTAAATATATATCACTGTATCTTTGACCCCTATTTTTACAAAACCCTAGGAAAAACACATCCTATAGAAACACAACAACTAGTTGTTGCACTTTGTCTCAAAGGGTCCAAATCAAAAATTTCAAGTATGGTTGGATAGATAATGACTTAAGGATGTCAAAAAATCACTTTTGGAGGCTTGTATAGTAACTTTTTTGAAGAAATCAATCAAAAGGTGCCTTTTTTACACCTTTCTGCCACCTTTTCAGAAATTCGCTGCGTTTCTGGAAAATTGCTCTTAAAATCTATTTTGAGGGGACTAAAATGATGTGTTTCGATGAATTAAGGGTCCCAGGTAATAGTATACATCCTAATATTTCTTCACCAACTTTCATCATGACTTGTAACCTCTTCTAAGTTATCTAAAAATGAAGTCCAAGTTGCTGCGTTTCTGCTAAAAAACTTGTTGCGTTTTTGTGTTTGAAGGTTTTTCACTACACGTGGAGGTCAAAGGTCAAAGTTGGTCGATGTAAAAATTGGATCATGAGTTATCTAATGATTAATAGGCTTATTAATGGCCATATTTGTAAATAATATTATGATTAATTCCTTGGGAGATAAGCTCAATTAGTTAGCTAAAAAGGGGGAAAGTTGTTTCTAACTTCCCTAAGATTAGGCAATGAGTCATTAGATTCATTAATTAGTTGCTATAGATCAAGATTTGACCCCTAGAGGTGGAATCTTGTTTTGTTTTCTATATGTACTTAGAATCAAGTCAATGAGAGGGTTGGATACTTGAATTTCACACTTGTTTTTAGAACTGGTGTACTTAACTCTTTACAGATATAATTTATAGGCATTTGCAGCTATTTTTATGGGATTCATGTGCTTTGTTTGGTGTTGGGGCAGGGTCCCTTAGGACCACATTTTTGGGAAATTAATAAGTATTTTTGTAGTTTTTAGTCGTGCGCGCTAAGCAATGCCTAGGTCAAGGGGCTTTGGGGCAGGTGAAAACCCCTTCATGAGTTGTAATGGGATAAAGGGTAAAATGTAATATTCCAAAATAGGAAAAGCACCAATATGGAACATAAAAATGGAAATAGCAGTGAATATCAATACTTCAAGATATAATAGAAGTATAGATCCATATTATTATGAATATCAGCAAAAAATAAGTACAATATCTTGAGCAACAAGTCACTGAAGCAAGACAACACAAGCCTCCAATAATCAAATATGTTAAAACATGAAATGTTATTGCTATTCAAAATGCCAGAGAACTAATACAACGCAGTCTGAGTGGGTATAACTAAAGCTAGAAAACAAAATGATATATAAAAACTGATATATGGCTCAAAAAGTACTGGGAATGGAGTTCTAAGCTTCCAAGCACATTTCCAAGACAACCCAGAAAGGGTTTCCGGAAATACACAAAATACCAGATGATGAAATGTAGCCCTAGGGATGAATAATATTTGCAACTAGATAACTGATAGGAGGTGGCTCATACGATGTAGAAATTGATGATACTCCTCCAATAGATCTACTGGATTAAGGGATGCTCCCCTCAATAGAAATATAACTCACCAACTGGGGCCCTAACCCCTCCTCTGCAAACTTCTCATCAAAATAACACAGTTTCTAAAGGAAAATGTACTGTAGGTGGTGGTAACAAATTTTCCTGCTGCCAGATGACAAAATGATGCACAAATACCTTCCTTTCTAGCCTCCGGGGTGAAGGGTTGATCCCTCTACAGGAAAACAAGCTCAAAAACTGAGTCTATCCCTCCTCCACTGCTACTACCCTGCAAAACAACACAAACCTGAAGGAGACTGCACTATGGATAATGGCTGAAACTTGGCCTGATGCTGGATAGTGGAAATGAAACTCAATATACCTATCCTGTGTAGGCACTCGAAGTCCCACAAGGATGAGGATGGGATTCCCGCTCGGGAACACCCTTGTGCTAAACAACACATAAGACTCCGGTAAATAGCTGAAGCGTGCAAGAATTCATAAAAGACCAAGACATAAATAATAATCATAATCCTTCTATGGCTACCATCCCCTTCCTTATATGCTTTTTGAACTTCCTCACCTTGGGCCCCACACATTAAAGTCACTCTCTCATGGAGACTTCCTCCCACTAACACTGCACTGTCCCTCATTAACTATCCACTTCCTCCATACCAGTGTTGTTGATTTGGTCAAACTTAACCCTGTCCACATGCCCAAGCCCCTATTCACACCCACACATGCTTTATTCAGCTACTGCAATGACCCACATTCACATTAGGAGTGGTTTTATTCCTACTAATAATATTTATGGGTCTTCCTACCCTCTTATTCACCTATCTAAATGACAAAAAAAAAATTTAATATTCCAACTAGCTAAAAGCTAATTAGGAATATTACACTCCTCCCCTCCCAAATGTTGCTTGTCCTCAAGCAACTGTAAGGGTGAATTCTACAAAAATTCTCCTCCTTCCCAAATGGCACCCACATATGATAATCTCCTCCACTGAATCAGGTCTTCTCCCATCAAGTTTCCCCTTGGTTGCTCCTCCCAAGTGTCCAAGTTAGCCCAATGGCTCACATCATAAGGGAGTAGGATATCCATGGTGGAAACCACATACTGTCTAATGTCCTCACTGAATGATGGGACATAAAAATGTTGGAGATCTCACTTCCAATGAACAAATCCAATCCATGTGCCATTCCTCCCATCATCCCAACAATAATGATAAAAACATAATCAACATATGGGATCAAAATCAAAGATACACTGAATATCATTTGAAATACTAGAGGATGACAATAGTCCCTCAAGGGGAACCAACACAGTTTTTCTCCTTTTTGCCTCAAAACATGATGGAGAGAGCAACTCCCCAGCCACTTTCTTGTTTCCCTTATTTTCTCATATACCTGGGGAAAGTAACTGATGTTTGGTGTCAACTAAGTACACCCAAAATAATATATCATCTTCCTACATCCTCTTAGGAATTGGACATTCCCATCACTGATTGTGGCTCCAAGAAGACCATGAAGTCTAAAGAGAGGCTTACCCTCTTGTGGAGTAATGCACTGCACATAGATAGCAAGAGAATGGAAATAATTTGTTAGATGATCAATGAGTATAAAGACACAACTCTTACCATGTATTGTTGGTAGGCTGGTGATGAGGTCCATAAATGAGATCTCCCATCTATCTCCTGGAGAAGTAAGTGACAGTAACAACCTTGTAGGATGGTTGTTTCCCTCCTCATTAATCCAGAAAACTACACACCTCCTGATATTCTGGAGCACATCCTCTTTGAGACCCTCCCATGAGAATATCTCCATAATGGTTTGATAAGTACCAATGAAATCTGTGTGACCAGAAAGGAGTGCTCCATGTGCTACATGTAGAATCTTCTCCTTGAGCTTGGAGTCTCTAGTCAAGGAGATCCAATCCTTGTAAATATGAATCCATCCACCAATCTATACCTCCCATCTGTCACTTTCCCATAAAGCACCTTACATGTGAAGATTTCCTTGGAATACTCCACCAATAGCTGGGACTCCCAATATGGATCTATACTCTTCAATGAAAACACTTCTGATTTTTGTAATGAAGCACTTGTCACCTCATAACTCCCCTCTTTGACATGCTCAATGCCAAAGCCACATGCCGGAGTACTGCTATCCCACTTTTTTTGCCTCCCTTGCAGCTTCTTTTTTCCAAGACAAGATTGAAGTTTATGGGCGTCAACCTTCACTTGGAAGCCACTTCCCATCCAAAACTTCCAGAGTTTTTCCAATGCATGCATGAGTTCCTGTAACCCTTTTTCATATATAGAAGAATCCCTCTTGTGTGGAAGTATCTTCTGATTCCCCAAGGATATGGAGTAGTACCTTTGCACCATGCTTGTGCCACCATCTACTCCTGAAACACCATCTTCCAACGCAAGAGGCTGGGTGAGAGATGGAAATGAAGATATCAGACAATTTCTCATCCCTTCCTTAATCCAATAAAAGGATTTTTGCACTGTGCTAACCTCACCCAAGGCCCCTTCCATAGCCAAATCCATGAATAATTCATCTTGTTGTGAGAATTCTTTGATCATCTTCTAGTCAGGGGGCCTTCTTGGTGGAATGCCTCCATACAATGAAACATCAAGGTCTAGAGTAGATTATATATCTGAGTGGACTGATTTGTCCCTACTTCCACTATGAAAATCAATATCTATCTTATGTGTAGAGACCTCCTGGAATGGATAGGTGTGTATGCCCCTAATCAACTGATACTGGCCACTCTTTTATCTTCCCACTCCATATGCAAAGTCTCCCAATCTGTGGTGACCTGCCCCAATGTAATCAGCCACTGGACACCCAATATTAAATTAGTGTCAGGAGTCTTGACCAAAATGAAGTGAACTATCAAGGTGTATATCCTCAATACTAGAATACACTTCCCCCACTGCTTTGTCCCACTCTTTATCAATACTGACACATGTTTCTCCTGTATTGTGCCTTGGTCTCCCAATGTTGGATTCTTTGGAACTCTCTGTAAGAATGCAAGGGCTCCACTAGTTGGAGCAATGGATCCATATCCATCTCCAAGTGGTGGTGGATCTTCTCCTGGTGCTACAACACTGGTTTCTCCTTCCAAATCTTCCTCTTATTCCTTATAATTATTGGAGAATACCCCATCATCACTAAGACACCCTTTGTCTTGGTCCTCTCTTGAGGGAGGAATCTACATATCTTCCTCCTGATAAGAGAGCTCTTGCTGGAGGGGGGCTCTTGCCCTTGGAAAAGTAATTTTAAAGTCTCTAACCCTCTCAATAGAATCCTGGAGCATAGTTGGTCTAGTGGATCCTACCAAATCATGTAAAGTCTCTAACTGCTTGAGCTTGGTTAGCTTAAACAAGGATGTTTTTGAATATCTTTGATCAAATCTTTCCACTAACCTCCTAGTGAAATTTGCATATGCAACCACATTTTCATGCCTCACTGTAGAAAGAACATGAAACCAAAAATCATGAGCCTCACCTTCAAGGTGCAGTGCTGCTACCTTAATGGCCTCCACTTATGAAACTTGGTGCACTGGAAATAGATGTCCAACTTCCCTACCTAAGCCTTAGCCATGCACTTGGGTGACCCATCAAAAGTAGGCAAAAAGAATCTAGCCAAAGTATTTTGCAGACCATTGTTCTGCGTGTACCCTCTACCTCTATTATGATTACTAGGTCTTCTATTTTCCTTTATTTGATAGAACCCTTGGAAGTTTAGATGCTCTTTGAACCTCTGAGATTGAGATTCATATTCTAGGAGATAGTCACCAAGAGTCTCCTGCTTTTGTGTCTCTCCTACCTCCTTTCCTCTTGTTAGGAATGTAGGCATGGTAGAGCATTCTGGAACTGGTTGTAATGTTGAGTTCTCACACCAATAATGTAAAATGTCAAATATTTATTCATGTACAAACCCTTTAGGGGAATATTTATGCCTCTCCATCCTCATCTCCTTGATTTCTTTGCTAATATCCTACATAGTTTGGAGAAGAAGCATTGAAAACTCCTTTCCATTCATTTCTCCAGATATTGGAGTCTTGCCTTTGTATTATTTATATAATCAAACCTTCTCCTTTCTGTGAGAAGATTCTTCTTCTTCTGCTGACATAAATGTGATGTCTCATAGGGCGAGCCAAGATTATGCTCTGATACCACTGTAATATTCCAAAATAGGAAAAGCAACAATATGGAACATAGAAATGGAAATAACAGTGAGTATCAATACATCAAGATATGAGACAAGTATAGAGCCATATTATTAATAATATCAGCAGAAAATAAGTACAATATCTTGAGGAACAAGTCACTCAAGAACGACAACACAAGCCTCCAATAATAAAATATGCTAAAACATGAAATGTTGTTGCTACTCAAAATGCCAGAGAAACAATACAGTGCAGACCCATTGGGTATAACTGTAGCTAGAAAATACAATGATATAGAAAAACTGATATATGGCTCAAAAAGTGTCGGGAATGGAGCTCTAAGTTTCCAAGTACATTTCCAAGACAACCCAGAAAGGGTTTCTGGAAATACACAAAATACCAAATGATGAAAAACAACCCTAGGGATGAATAATATATGAAAATGGATAGTTGATAGGAGGTGGATGATATGATGTAGAGATGGCTGATACTCATCCAAAATATCTCCCAGATGAAGGGCTGATCCCCTCACTGGAAATATAAATCACCAACTAGGGCCCTAACCCCTCTTCTACAACTGCTCATAAAAATAACACATTTTATGAAGGAAAATACACTGTAGGTGGTGGTAACAACTTGGCCTGCTGAGATATGAAAAAATGATGCATAAATACCTTCCTGGCTAGCCTCCTGGGTGAATAGCTGATCCCTCTACTGGAAAACAAGCTCAGAAACTAAATCTATCACTCCTCCACTGCTATTGCCTTGCAAAACAACATAGTCCTAAAGGAGACTGCGCTGTGGATAATGGTTGAAGCTTGGCCTGATGCTGGATAGTGTAAATGTGGCTCAATATACCTCTCCTGAGTAGGCACTCAAATTCCCCCGAGGATGAGGGTGAGATTCCCACTCAGGAACACCCTTGTGCTAAACAACACATCAGACTCCGCTAAACAGTTGAAGTGTGCAAGAAGTCATAAAAGACCAAAACATAAAAAATAATCATAATCCTTTTATGGTTGGCATCCCCTTCCTTATATGTTTTGTGAGCTTCCTCACCTTAGGCCCCACACATTAAATTCACTACTCTCATGGAGACTTCCTCCCACTAACACTGCACTATCCCTCATTAACTATCCACTTCCTCCATACCAGTGCTATTAATATGGTCAAACTTGACCCAATCCACATGCTCAAGACCCTATTCACACCCAAAAGTGATTTATTCAGTTGCTAAAATGACCCACATTCACATTAGAAGTGGTTTTATTCCCACTAAGAATATTTATGGGTCTTACTACCCTCTTATTCACCTATCTAAATGAAAAAAACAAAATTTAATATTCCAACTAGTTGAAATCTAATTAGGAATATTGCATAAAACTAGGAGTCACAGACCACAACTTGCAGAAATTAGATGAGTGCAGGCTAATATATAAATAGAAGTCTAGATTGAGTCATAAAGAAGAAGTTATAAGTAAGTTTTATGATGTTTTGAGCTGGGAAGCGAATCTATAAGTGTCTGAAAGGCTCCCACTGGCTGTGCGCGTGAAGACCTTAGTCCGACTATGTGTGGACCCTTCTGGATTTGTGCGTGGGTGGATCTGAAGAAGTGTAAAAGGGTTTTACAATTTTTAATGAATAAGGAAGTGTTTTGGATAACTCTGAGTATGAAATACATCTATGATATGTTTCTGTAATATGTTTTCTTGTGATTTATGTTATCTGTGACTAGATCGGTTGTGTACCTATTTCAATGCTTAATATGAATTTTAGATGCATAGATCTGTTACTGTAAGACCTGAATAGAACTTTATTAATACTGTTAAGGGATTACGAAGCCATTATCTGTGCATGCGTAGGAAAGCCCGCGTAACTTGGCCCAGATCTATTTCTGGTTAGGGTTTCCATTGCGAAGGCTAGTCCACTATTTTTATAGGTCTGAAGACACCCACATTATTTAATTCTTTCTCAATGTGTGGAAACCTGGTTCCAACACCCCCCCATACTGCTTCGGGTGAGACTTTGACCTGCGAAAGTAGGTCACTACTGAAAGGGACAGTAGTAAGAGGGTTTGTTGGTTAAGCTTAAATATGAACTTGGGTCAGGACCCTTCAAGCCAGCAAATGGTTCTGTTGCCGAGACTGGGATCATTTTGAGAGAGATTGGGTGATGTGGCGGCCATCAAAGCTTGGATTAGAAGAGTGGTTTGAGAAGAAAATTCAAGAATTTTCCATTAAGGAGAAAATAAGTAATAATTTGTCTAATGAAGGTTGGAAACATAAGTATATTTTCACAGAGGTTCACGATATTTTCTTTGTGACATTTGCACAATAATTGCAAGAGTGGTTATTGAGATTAGCTGAGTTCCAAACCTACTGGAAGGTTGATAAGGTTACTCAGTGGACACTTGAGTTGATCCAACAGTTAAAATAGATTGATAATTCCATCACCCGCATTGTAGCTCATTGGGATGACAACATTTTGGGTGGGTTTGTAACAAATTTTTCAGTAGATCAGTTTGTGTCATATTCTGAAGCTGAAAGGAGGTTCTTGAAAGGATTGGGAGGTAAATTCATATGCTCTCTGAATTTGCTGATTAAGATGATATTGTGTGAAAAGGGTGTTTTGTGCAGTCACACTAAGTGAATGATCCCAAATAAGATATAAATCACAACGCATAGCGGAAAGTACTTTCGGGTTAACCAGAAAGGAGATAGATCTATATACAACCCTCTGATAAACTTGCTTGACAGTGATACAGATAACGTGAGGCTACGCACACCAGAGGTAGCCCTCCTGCTACTCTGCAGTTGAATTCAGGCAGGGGTAAGACATCTCCTACCCTACCTCCACTACCACTAGGAGGAGATATGGTTGTGCATATGAAGCTACCCACCTTTAAGGGTGTGGGAGATGAAGACATGAATAGGTTTTGGTTTGTTACAAATGTAACATGGAATGCACAAAATGTTAACATTGATGCTATCAAAAGAGAGCACCTAGCTATGTCGTTTGAAGGTCATGCACTGGACTGGTTTATGGGATATCTTGCTTAGCATGCTAATCCTACTATTGATGATATCAAGGATGATTTGAAGCAGAAATTCATAAAACCAAAGTCCTACTCATAGTTTGTAACAAAGTTGAAAGATATCAAACAAGAGCCACATGAATCCTTTTGGGAGGCAGATCAGGGGCTGAAGCGCACTATCAGCGAGGGAGGATTTATTTATGATGATAATAAGCATAAGGAATGGTTTATTTCCATGCTTTTGCCATAGATTCGTAGGCTTATGAATTAGAAGAATATTGATTATGAGGGCGAGGCTCTTAAATTTTCCATGAAGCTGGAAGCTGCGCCTAGAGCTAATGACCAATTTGGAACTCTGCAAAACCAAGATCAATTGGAAGCGATGCACTTGGAGATCTAGAACCTGCGCAGACATAGAGCGAAAGAATTTTGCGTAGATGTATGGTGTATACGATGTAAGGGTCCTCGGCACACAAAGGATCAATGTACATTTTTCAAGATTACTTGCAAGTGGGAGGACCAAATACATTGTGCCCCAGGGATGTTTTAGGACCTAGTGATACCCCCACACTATGGTGCGCTAACTGTAAGGTAGATGGATGGCATGCCACAAAGCATTTCCCCCAATTAGGAAGTTATGTGCCAGAACTAAAGAAGCAATGGTGTAAATTTTTCTCTTTGGTTGGCCACGATGAGCACCACTTCCACACATTTGAGTTAATGATGGACAGTGCGAAAATATATAGGGTGCAGGTTGACTCATCTTCACTAGCATATCCCTCTGGGCGTGGAGGATATATAGCTAGAGGAAGGGGAGGAGGGAGAGGTGGAGGTGTAGGTTGCATATGAGGACAATTTTTTTGCTATAATTGTGGAGATGCGGGACACTATGCGTGCTAATATCTGAACCCTACATGATATTATTGTAGGTATTGTAGACAATTTGATCATGTTATTGAATATTGTCCTATTTCGATTGTTAGAATGCAAGAAAAGCAACAGCAGACTCCCACGCAAAACATACAAATGGTTAAAGCTGAGCCACGAGATGATGACCCAAATGTAAACATAATTTCATGCAGTGGTGCTGTCACCAGAGAATATGAAAGAAGGCCGATAAAGAGCCTACGATTAGTAAGGCCTCGGAAAAGAAGGAATGAATCAACATGCATAAGGAAAAGGAAACTTTTGTAGAAGCTAGGAAGGATTTTGCTGCTGCAGGTGCATCCACCTCCAAGTCAATCATGGAAGCAAAGATTGATGATGAAGTCAAAACTTTCTTGCAAGTATGCATTAATTCATTACACAACCATAAAGCAGTAGATAACCTTCAGGCTTTCCTTGATGGCTGCGTGGACAAGGAGTTTCCTCGAACTGAGAGTAAGAATGTGAACAAGATTTATAAGAACAATAAGATAACTGGTCGGGATATGCGCATGACCGTGCAAATTGGAAAGTATGAGATGGATCAAGTCATCTTGGACTTAGGATCCGATGCAAATGTTCTACCTAAGAAAACCTGGAAAAATATGGGTGAACCAAATATGGAATGGTCCACCATTCAGCTGCGCATGGCTAATTAGCAGAACACCATTCCACTTGGAAGACTCCCACAGGTTCTGGTAGACACTGCTAGAGTAAAGGTACGTAAGGATTTTGAGGTAATACAAATTCTAGATTATGTATACCCCTACCTTGCACTACTAGGGTTGGACTGGGCCATCGACATGGGAGGTATCATAAATTTGAAGTGCAGAAGTATGATCTTTAAAAATGATGGTACTCAGGTTATAATACCTTTGGATCTAGCCGAAGGAGAAAGATATACAGAGACAGTGCGTGAAGGAGATGATTTCAACCATAAATACAAGCTAAATACGTGGGATGAGGATTGGATCAACCCTATGACTGATGGGATGCTAAATTGGGAAAAGTACAGCTCATGTTCCTCAGATTCGGATGGAGAAATGGAGAATTGGCAGAATCGTATGCATGATGTTTCTACACTACGATGCCTCAAGATCACTAAATATTTGCGATGCATCTCCTTAGAGGTAAGAGAACTACCCTATTTTTAAGGTTTCGATAGTGTTGTATTATTTTTGGAAAATTTGGAAAAGGTTGTCCCAGAAGAGCGGGGGTTCTGGGCACTTGATCTTTCCATGCGTGAAAATCCAACGTTTTGGTTGGACACACACAAAGGGAGATTTAAGGACTGGGAGGAATGCAACAAGATGATGAGGTTGTGCTTTGAGCAACCTGCTAACCCACCAACTGAGCTTTTTTATGGCCAAGGTGATCCGTGCAAACACCTGGCCTAATGGATGGAGGTTTAGAACAAGAAGACTAGGATCGAATGGGTTGACATGTTTATCCATTCATTGGGGCCAATTCCTACTACATGGTATTTGGAGACGGAACTAAACCAATGGAATTAGCATTGGATTACAATGAGTGACAGTTTTCTCTCAACCTTTGGCCTGGTCAGAGGATCGGAGGAATTGGATGAAGCTCTGCAGGGTATAGAAGTACTTGTCTTTGATGAATCCCAGCCTCAGATATAATGTGTTGCGCCAACATGGGAAGCGTAGATGCAAGACATTTTAAACTACAGGAACCTAGAAGTAGAAGGTAACGAAGAAGATCCAAGAAATATCAAAATCCCTGAGTCTGAGAGGGAGCTCGCAGTTCCAGGGCCCTTATTAGGAATAATGGAGGTAACTAAGCCTTTGAAGTTAAAAGGAAGTCAACATTAGGACATAGGAACAACCCAAGTTGGCCAAAATAGGAGATTATTGGGATGTTGACATAGTGGGAAAGGTTGTGGATATGTTGACAAAGTATCAAGACCTATTTCCCATGAAGTTCTCTGAGCTCAAAGGAATTTTAGGAGATTTGGGAGTTATGAATATCACTATGAAACCAAATGCGCGCCCTATCAAGCAGTGACCATACCGATTAAATCATAAGCATAAGAAGAAGTTGGAAGAGGAATTAGAGAAGATGGTTTCTGCAGGAATCATTGAGCCTATGGAGTAGTATGATTGGGTGAGCCTAATAGTTGTTTAAGAAAAGAAGACTAAGGGAGAGATAAGGATTTGTGTGGATCTGCGCAAGCTGAATGATGCATGTGTGCATGACCCCTTCCCTACTCCACTCTCAGATGAAATCTTGGACAATGTAGGAGGACAAGAGGCTTACTTATTCACTGATGGATTTTGTTGAAAAGTCAACAAGAAATGTGTGTCTAATTTAATTCTCCCTTAATTAAATTGGACAATAAATTGTAACCTTATCTCATAATCACTTGTAATAGTTAACTGAGTGTGATAGACTTATTTAGCTCATGAAATTCTAGTTGAGGGTGGTTGGTGAGGCCTGTAGAGTGATTCTATTTATTTTAGAGTCCAAGTTGTAGTTAGTGTATTAGTTTAATGCATGATAAATCAATTAACTCAATTAAGTGAGTTAAAGTCAGTCCAACTAGTTGTAACTAATTGTTGCACTAGTGAGAGGTCAAGTGAATTAAATCAGATTTAATTCACATACAGTGATCTATCAAGTGACTAATGATTTAATATTAATAGATGCATACATGTCAGTTTTGATCAAGACCCAGTTGAGACAGAGGTTAAAGGGATGTTATCTATCAGTTTTATTATTAGTAGATTGTTGGCGTGCAATTAGACAACCATAGGAATTCCCATGATGTATTGCATAGTTTTGGAAGGTTGAATTTCATAAATAATAGGGATAAATTGTTCTTAGAATTGCGCAAGAAATGTAGGCTGAGAAAAGGTAGGAAATTAGCTAAGTGTTGGTCGATTTTGTCTGGATCAGTGTGAGATAGTTGGTAGAGTGCAATAGACTCTTGTGAGAAGAGTGCATTGTAATTGTTTCATGATTCCTTGGTTTTATACAATACATATAGAGAGGTTTTGAGCAGATTTCTTTCCCCAAAAAATTTTGTGTTATGGATTTGATTCTTTCTCTTACTTGGTGTGATTGTGCGATCGTGTTTAATTTCCGTGAATTAATTATATAAGGATTCAGTATCTTTCTCTATAATATTGCATGATTGGATTGAATCCATTGGTATACATATTGTTTGTATAATTTATACATTGTATTAGAACACCAAAAATCACTATAGTGGAGAAGAAATTAAGTTTGTGCTGAAAAAAATTCGAATTTTCAAAAATATTCTTTGGTGCGATAGGCGGATCAAGATGGATTTCAATGGATTAAGATTGGAATATGCACTCGAGGGAAATTCTAATTATATTGCATGGAAAGATAGAATAGAGGCAGTTTTGGAGCAAAATGGGTTGAAAGAATTTATCGACACTGATATTCCAAGGCCCGAAGCAGCAGACATTGCTCTTATTGGTGCTTGGCAAAAGAAGGTTGCAAAGGTGAGGGGGATATTATTAGAGGGAGTTAGAGATCACATTGTCTTGAGTCTCCATGGAAAGGTGACTGCATATGCAATGTGGAAGGCCTTGAAAGATCTTTTTTAAAACAACAGTGACCAAAAAAAATTGGCACTGAAGGACAAGCTCAGGAAAATCAAAATGGAGAAAGGCGAAACTATTTTGAAATTGTAATATTCCAAATCCGGAACAGCTAGCAAGGCATGACTGGAAAATGAATTTTCTAGTAATGGCTACTATAGGAATTGAAACCAAGACCTGGATCCTTTAGAAAAATGTGTCTAAGTGCTAAATCCAAGAGGAGGCTCCAAAGAAATCCTTCTAAGTGGGTTAAACATATCTCCCACACTAAGATATCCTCAAAAAGTGCCCGATGAAGGGACTACAACAATACATGGACATGAAATGGAGCAAAAAAATTATTTTATGTTGTCTGCACACATGAAGAAGTAGATAGCCAACCAATGTATAATATAGCAGCAAATGTGTACAATTCTTTGAGGAATCAATCACTCAAGCTGGGCAATGAAAGCCTCAATGAGACATGTACAAGACAATATAGCAACACTGCTATGCAAAAAGGTCATATGACTAAAATAACGTAGTTCATTAGAGACAATGCAAAGAAATACATGATAATAGAATGATATAAAAATATCAACTCAAATAAATGAGGGGGAGCAATCTCTCAACCCCTAAAAACACTAATACAACAATAATACACAATCCTTGGAAGGATTGGCTACAATACATGAAAATGGAAAATTTGCAGAAATGCTGGAGTTGCAGGGTAGCAGCTGCGACAAAAAACTGATAAAATATGGAGATGGCTGAAAAAGATGTAAAAATTGAAGCAAACCTCCTCCAATGGATCTCTAAAGTGATAGGCTGAACCTATCCCTGAAGATCTTGCCCTCCAAGATTCTCGTGCAACTCCCACTGAAAATGCACTCTAGATAACGCAGTCAAGGAGTTGGACTGCACTGTAGGAGATAAGAAATGTTTTTCCTGGTGCCAAAGATGTGTAATCAGCTCTGAAATCCCCTTCACTAACCTCCTGGAGGAAAAGGAGCTCCCTCCTCTGAAAGATGAGCAAAGGGAAGGTGTTGTGGAACCCTCCACTGCAACACCCAGCAAGACTACGTTATACTTTAGCAGAAATAATGTAGTGATTGATGAAAGTGGCTTTGGACTTGAGCCAAGATGTGGAGAAATGAAGTGCAATCCTTCAAGAGGCCTCTCAAGAAGGAGAATAATTCCTAAAAAGGAATCCCTCATGCTAAAAAACACTACATTTTAGCTGAAAAGCCGGACACTGCAAATAGTCTAATCAGACAAATGATCAAATGCTCAAAGATATCTCACTATGGTTGCCTCTTCCTCCTTTTATGCAAGTGAATGCCCCTTTTCCCTGGACCCCAAACATTAGGGTTTCTTCCACAAAGAATATTCCTCGCTCTCAAACTTTGTTGTCTTCTCATGCAAGCTACACCTCTTAGGTAGCACTGTTGACTTGGTCAAACTTGACCTTGTCCTCATGTATTTTCCCCTTTTCACACTGGAAGGTGAAAAATTAAGCTACTCCATTGATCCATTTCACATTATGAGGGATTTTATTCCTACTCATGGGACTTTTACCCATTTTATTCATCTCCTAGATGATATAAGAAAAAATTAATATTCCAATTTGCTTCTTGCAAATTTTGGAATATTACAGTCCTCCCCTCTCAAAGATTTCTTGTCCTCATGCAAGTGCAAGGATAGACTGAGTTCTCTTCTCCTCTCCCAGTAGCATCCCTGTATGATGATCTCCTCCAAGGAAAGTGATGCTATCTCAACAATCAAGTCCCCACATTGCTCCTCCTCAGCATGAAAGTTAGCTATCAAGCCATCATCATGTAAAGGTGAAATACTCAAGAGGATAGAAAGGTGATGTCTAGAGGTTCCCTTGAGGAATGGGATATGAAATATCATGGGGATTATTTCTCCCATATGGATCATCCATCCTCAAGCTATAAGACATGCAAAATGAGTCACCTCCCAACTAGGCAACTCCTGGAAACTGTCCTCCACCTTTGGCTCCGGCAAAGTAGGTGGGCTGAAATTCTACACATGGTAGACAATGTAGCCTACCCCACGCTGTCCATCTCTCCACTTAAGGTAAGTTTAGAGTGTCTGCTGATATTG
The DNA here is from genome assembly GCA_034641835.2 of Pinus albicaulis. Lineage (NCBI taxonomy): Eukaryota > Viridiplantae > Streptophyta > Pinopsida > Pinales > Pinaceae > Pinus > Pinus albicaulis. The sequence continues at coordinate 157,276 of JAXQQM020060530.1, read as the reverse complement.
TGCTGCAATAAGGTTTCCTTCCAGTGGCAAGATGAGGACTAGATCTCCAAATATCTCTCCTCCAACGCTGCAAATCATGCTGGCCCAAATATCCCCATAAATGATGAGTTGGAAGTCATCATCATATGGCAACTCCTCCATCATATGGCTCACCTCATAAAGTGACAAAAGTGTTGTTAAGGTAACCATATCATGTCCCATGTTCCCCTTAGAACATTTGTGCAAAAATTGTGGGAGGATTCTCCCTCAAAGGACACATCCACACAATGTGTCTCTCTCCCAAGCATGCTCCTCATAAAAGCAGAAACAATAGAACCATAGGGAGAAAAAATGAGAATCATACTTGTTTCCATATGCAACAAATCAGAAGGACAATGGTCCCTCAACTGCAATAGAGACTGATAAAATGAGTGGATTCTCAACCACTTTCCTGCTACTCCAATATCCTCATAAGTATGAAGGAAGTGAATGATGTAAGGTGTATAATGAGCATGCCCTCCATAATATATATTTTCCCCAATTCCTCCTAGGGAATGGCCATCAATCATGCTTATGGCCTCATCTACACCATGTGGTTTAGAAAAAGAATGCTCCTCCTTGGAGCATCATCCTGCACATGTAAGGTTAAGGGACATACATCATATAAATAATCATGTAAACAATAATGAATACCCTTACCATATTTTATACTCTTAAAAATGGAGTGGCTCATAAATGAGTCCACTATCATCCTCAAAGAGAATAGAGGTGGCTATGCTAACTCCTCCATCTCTATGTAATCCCTACATCTACTCAAATGATGATATATCTCCTCCTCAAAGCCCTCCCAAAAATACCCCTCCATGATGGTGTGGTATGCTCTCATAGAACAAGTGGGGCTGAAAAGGAAATCCTCATGAGCTGCTTGTAGCAACTTCTCCTTGAGCTTGGAAGCTCCAGATAAGAAGATCCTACCCTGATAGAAGATGACCCCATCTCTAACTGAATACTCCTCCAAGTGCAACTGGCCATCCAATATCCTGCAAGTATGAATATCCTTGGAGTACTCCACCAACTGCTGGGAGTTCCAATATGGATCTATCCTCCAGAGTGACAGTGCTGATGATCTCTCATGAATAGCACCTGTCATATGGTCACTATCTTCTTTGACATATCCCATGCCAAAGATGCAAGTTGGAAGGTTGTTTTCCTTCCCCTGCTGCTTTTGCCACAACGCAAAATCTGAAATGGAAGTGGGTAATGATGATGTTGGGAGAATGCTTCCTCTCTCCTTGAGTCTACCCCAAACTCCCAGTGCTGTATCATGCTCTCCCAAGGTTCCCACTCCTCTGAAATCACTGAGTGGTGCCTCAAATGGTGAAGCATCCATCCTCCTCTGCTGATCTAGTGGTCTCCCCAGCAAAATGTCTCCATGCAATGAGACATCATCATCAAGAGATGACTGCATATATGAATGCAAAAATCTGTCCATGCCCCCACTACGCAATCCAGTCTTCTCCTCAGGTGCATCAACCTACAGAAATGAATAGGGATGTGTACTCCTCATCTCATGATGTTGGGTCTTCTCCCTACCTCCTCCTTGTGTCTCTATGGTTCCACACCTCCTCAACAATGGCACATGTAAAACATGAGTTGTGCCTTGGTCTCCACTCATGAGATCCCGGGGACTTCCTTGCAAATATGAAAGCATCCCTCTATTTGGAGAAAGAGCTCCTCCTTCTTCTACATGAGGTACTATATAATCTCTAGATGAAACAACCCTGTTGCCCTCAATATCTGCAACATACATGGGCAACCCTCCAATGATTGGATCCCTTTTTGAAAAAGAGATCTTCTTGCCTCCTTGCTCAAAGGTGTGAGAAGAAAGTCTTTCTTCTGGCAAAGTATGGTGCAAGTTCTCATGCAAGGGTTTTGTTTGAGTTTTCTTGTTCAGATCCACCATGTGTGTTTCATGAATCCTTCTATCAAACCTTTTCACTAATGCCTTAGCAAAACTTGAATAATATGCAATGTTTACATTTTTCAAAGAAAAGGATTCAAAGATCCACCAGGAATAAGCCTTACCTCTCAAATGCAGCGCTGCAACTTTGATGGCTTCATCTTCAAGAATGTGGTGCTACTGTAAGAAGGTCTCTAACTCCTCCACCCAAGCTTTGGCTGAACATGTAGGTGAACCTTCAAAGGTAGATAGATGAAATCTATCTTGCTGCTCTTTTCCCTTCACCTTCCTCTGGAAAAACTCTGAAAAACTGAGATGATATCAGAATTTCTGAGTTTGAAACTCATACTCTTTCAAGAAATCACTAAGGTTTTCCCTCCTATCAACCTCTTCTTCTCTTTCCATCTCTCTTCTAGAAATCCTGGTCATATGACTACGTTGTGTATTAGGGAGTGTAGCTGCTTGCTCATACTCCTTAGATGTCAATCTAGAGTTTTCTTTAGATTCAAACTCTCTCAGAGATTCTCCATAAATCTCCCTCCTGATCTTCTTGAAATATTCACGAATAATATGTAAATATCTAGGAAGAACCTTTGTAATCTTATCCCCTTTTTCTTCTCCAAAAGATGGAGTTTTTTTCCTGCTTATTTCTTTGTCTCCTTGATGAGAATAGGAAGTGCAGGGTTCTTCCTCTTCTTTCTGCTTATCCTCCTTGGGGAGGTTCTTCATGGATCTGAAATATGATGAGATAAAACCCATCCTCTTAAATCTTCTAATCTCTTGGGCTTAGACTCACAGGCTGAGCCAAGACTATGCTCTGATACCACTGTAATATTCCAAATCTAGAACATCTAGCAAGGCATGACTGGAAAACAAATTTTCCAATAATGGCTGCTACAGGAATTGAAACCAATACCTGGATCCCTTAGAAAAATGTGTCTAAGTGGTAAATCCAAGAGAAGGCTCCAAATAAATCCTTCTAAGTGGGTTAAATAGATCTCCCACACTGAGATATCCTCAAAAAGTGCCCGGTGAAGGGACTGCGGCAATACATGAACATGAAATAGAGAAACAACGTTATTTTATGTTGTCTGCACACATGAAGAAGTAGATATCCAAAAAATGTATAATATAGCAGAAAATGTGTATAATTCTTTGAGGAATCAATCAATCAAGTTGGGCAATGAAAGCCTCAATGAGACATGTACAATACATTACAACAACACTGTTATGCAGAAAGATCATATGACTAAAATAACACAGTTCATTGGAGACACTGCAACAAAATACATAATAATAGAATGATATAAAAATATCAGCTCAAATAAATGAGGGGGAGAAAGCTCTCAACCCCTTGAAACACTAATACAACAATAATACACAATCCTTGGAAGGATTGGCTATAATATACATGAAAATGGAAAATATGCAGAAATGCCAGAGTTGCAGGGTAGCAGTTGCAGAAAAAAACTAATACAATACGGAGATGGTTGAACAAGATGTAAAAACTGAAGAAAACCTCCTCCAATGGATCTCTCAAGTGATAGGCTGAACCTATCCCTAAAGATCTTTCCCTCCACGATGCTGGTGCAACTCCCACTGAAAATGCACTCTAGAACAATGCAGTCAAGGAGTTGGACTGCACTGTAGGAGATAAGAAATGTTTGTCCTAGTGCCAAAGATGTGAAATAAGCTCTGATATCTCCTTCACTGACCTCTCAGAGGAAAAGGAGCTCCCTCCTCTCAAAGATGAGCTAAGGGAAGGTGTTGTGGAACCCTCCACTACAACACCCAACAACACTACGTTATACTTCAGCAGAAATAACACAGTGACTGATGGAAGTGGCTTTGGCCTTGAGCCAAGATGTGGAGAAATGAAGTGAAATCCTTCAAGAGGCCTCTTAAGAAGGAGTAGAATTCCTAGACAGGAATCCCTCATGCTAAACAACACTACAACTCAGCTAAATAGACAGAGACTACAAATAGTCTAATCAGACAAATGATCAAATTCTCAAAGATATCTCACTATGGCTGCATCTTCCTCCTTTTATGCAAGTGAATGCCCCTTTTCCATAGACCCCACACATTAGGGTTTCTTCCACAAAGAATATTCATCCCTCTCAAACTGCATTGTCTTCTCTTGCAAGCTACACCTCTCAGGCAACGCTGTTGACTTGGTCAAACTTGACCTTGTCCTCATGCATTTGCCCGTTTTCACACTGGAAGGCGCAAAATTAAGCTACTCCATTGATCCCTTTCACACTATGAGGGATTTTATTCCTACTCATGGGTAAGGCAAAAATAAACTAAAAAGGATAAAGGAATGTATGCGATTCAAAAAAATAGGCGTGCATGAAGTCGTGAAAGATAAGGTAATGGAAGATGGGCTTCAACATAAGGATGGTCTAGGCGTTTTGAAGGAAAAAGGTGAGTAATCATGATGCAAAAGGATTTTTGTGTAGTGGAAAATGTCATGATATGTGCTGTGAAGAATTAGTTCCTTCAAGCGTCCAATGATGCATGTTTCATTGTGATTTCGAAGAATCACTTTTACATTAGATTGTCTTCAACTCTGAAAAACTTAGCACCATTCCTGCATAAAAATTTCCGCCTTTGTGTGCCATCCCCATCGATCATTCCTATATGAAGTGACTCAAAAACAAATTAGCTCATTTTCAAGAATTTATGAAATGTCCATTTTTTAATTATTTTTCGAAGTTACACTAATTGTGGATGAAAAAGGTGTCGCATCGTAATATTGAACTCTTTGCATAAGCTTCCTGTTGACCTACACAACACCAATCTCATTTATCTTGTTAGTATATACATCCTAACTTTTGCCCATAAATTCACTTTAAAATAAATGATAATATCCAACGTACTTTTATTTCCCCCCAACTAGAGATATTGCATGTCCCCATGCAATGTACTTTTTCAAAATGTTTTTATTGGTTTGCAGTAAAATTGATTTAAAACAATTGAAAAGGTTTTGTATTTGTTAGGGAATGAGTAGTTGGTTTTTATGAATTTTTATGTAAATGAATGAGGGCAATTTTTTTTTATTTTTTTATTTTTTTATTTATTTTTTATATTTTTATTTTTTTTTAACAAAATTAAAATGAAAATTTTATTTTATCATTTGTGTTTTGTGTTGAATTAAACAACAAATTAATTTTTTTTTTTTTTTTTTTTAAAAGGGTAATCACTTTCCGCTGCTTGTTAAAGATTTATAACTTAGCTATCCAACAGGAAATACTATAAAGTGTGAGACTCTAAATCAATTCTTTTCCAGTTGATATGAGCTCTTTGTTTGCAATCAACAAATTAACATAGTGCTTCCTGCAGCATCTAAGACTCGCCATACTTCTGAACCTGAATCCGCAAAATCAGCAGCGGTCTTTCCCAAAACATTTGTTACAATTGGAGAAGCTCCGACATTCAGCAACACCTGCACCACTTCCAAGTGTTCCCCTCTAGCTGCATGATGCAGTGGCGTGTCACCATCAATATCAACTGTATCAAGAAGCCTTTTTATATGATCCTTATTCTCAGCAGCATTTAATAGTGCTTGAACAATGTCAACAAACCCTCCAGCACATGCATCATGTAGATGAATTTCTCCATCCTCATCCTTGGAATCCAAGCTTGCTCTCCTCTCCAAAAGAAGCTGTACACAAGGTGTGTAACCATAAAGGCAAACCAAATGACGTGCAGTATCCCCATCTTCTGCCAGTTGGTCAATGCTACTATTCAAATTATCTAAGGCCACACGAAGTGCTTCAACATCGCCCACTTCGGTTGCATCCATGGCCGCCCTGAGCTCTGGAGAAATATGGACCTCCGGCTCAGCCAGGTCTATCCATCCTTCATCGTCTTCAATTCGTTCGTCTTTGTCACTCTCCCAGTAGTCCTCCTCTCCGTTGAAGCCATTGCGTCTGTGAGGCATAGCCATTGCTCTTTTTTGGCTTCCTCTGTTATGTTCCCTCTCCTACAATAGAACGGAGGATTGAATGAAAACCGATGGATACTTCTAGCTAGGCAGGAATCTGGACGCAAAATTATGTATCAAATCTTGCGCATGTAGAAAAATCGGGAGTTAGTTGCTGAAATCTGGCTAAACTGCCGCCTCCATTCTTGGATCAAATCGTTATCTCCTCCTTACTTCATGGCGTGGGCAATTTGTAGTTATCGATGAAAGAAAGTGCATCAATGTTATCAGCAATTCAAGCATGGAGTTGATCGAGCAATTTAACTGCAGTTTGGATGCACACATTCTACTTCATAAATTCTTGAGCTCAAGCTCCCATCGTTGTTTTGCCAGCGCCTTCCATATTTTTCACAGCAACAAATTGTAAATATTGTTCTGCAACCCAACAAGAAAATCAGTGTTTATTACCGGGCATGCCAAGGTCGTCGGAATGGCGTTGGTCAATCTGCAGTGCGTTTTTTTCTCTCCGGCCTGCAATGCAGTGCGTTTCCTCTCGGCCCTTTATATGAAGCGTTGTATTGTTTTATGTTGTTTTTTTTATGTGCGCTGGTTGAATGTTTTATTTTTATTTATTTTTAGTTTTTTTTTTTAAATTGTTTTGTATTGTTTTATTTGAATGTTTTTTTATTTTTAATTTTTTAAAATTAAAAAAAAAAATGAAATTGTATCCTATCTTAGAAAAATTGTTAGTTCAAAATCAATTTTTTTTTTATTATATTTATTTTTATTTTTACTTTTATTATTAAAAGTCTAAAAATGAAATTAACCTCATCTTTAAAAAAAAACAAAAATGGTTAGTTTTTTTTTTTTTTTTTTAATGAAAAACTAAAATTTAAAATTTAGAAAGAAACTAAAATTTCTCTAGACTTGATTTTTTTTTTTTTTTTTTTAACAAATGGACACAATGATTTGCATATTGAAAGATGTTTTTAATGAAGCATATTGCAAAACATTTATTTATTCCTGAAATTAGTCTAAATCATCCCTATTTTCTGATCCTCGCGATCGTACTAAGCGCGGAGGAGAGCATACTTATTCTAGGTAAAAGCAAAACTGAAAATGAAAGAAAAAACTAAAAATGAAAGCCTACCTACTCTATACTAATTAAAAAAAAATTAGTTACGTGTAATTAAACTTCCAATGAAGCCATTCACGTAGCAGTAACAACAATATATCCAGTAGCAATTTTTTAAATGATAGATGAAAATATTCGAGAGTGAATGAGTCTAATTGTTGTAACTGCAAATCAACTAAATAAAAATAAAAAAATGAATCTAATCTAGTACTTACCTGGAACCATTGTTCGATAAAGCTTTGATAGGCACAGTTTCTCTCACTTAGATCATGTTGTAACTCCTGATCTTCTTTCTCGATCTCCTGTTCGAATGATTGTTCGCCATCAGATATGCAGGATTCTTCAGATGTTGAATCTTCGTTTATTTCTTGGGGAGTAGTTGAACTTTCAATTCTTGTCAAGATCTCTTCTTCCAGGGAAGAGGAGATTCCGACTTCTGAAAAGATCTGAGTGAGTAGTTCCAAGCTGACACTCATTATAAAACCATGTTGAAAGAGATTCTAAAAACAAAGTGCTAATAATTGTCTGAGTTTTTAATCCTTTTACAAGGTTTTAGTTCACAAAAACTCTTCCAAATCAGCACACTAAAAATTAAAAACAAAGACCACAGAGATAATCTTGAATTCAATACTCAATTAAACCCTCTTACAAGGACTGTTCATTAATTTAGTAATTGAATTCTTCAATTACAACCATGAACCATGAATTCATCAAACACTCTTCACAGTTGCGAAAATCAAACACACTTGCAAAAATTGAAATTCACACTTGCATAAATGTAAACACACCCTACATGCCCTGATCCATAAGAGGTCGAGCCCGTTACGGTATCTCGAACGCGATGTGTAGGCTGTTCCCCACGTCTTACTGCCTTAACACCTCGGAGTTAGGAACATGTCTAAACACACTTGCATGAAAAATTAAACTAAACTTCAATCCATTGTGCCTCCCCGACAACGGCACCAAAATGTTTGGGTGCAAATATGTTCGTTTAATTCTGTTGTAGTATTTTCCCAACTATTTAATTTGTCAATCCGAGGTTCGTAGACTTACGAGACACATGCACTATATATGCAGGACTGAAGTGGAACTAATTTAATCTAAATTACTGAAATCAAATTAATCTATAAAGGCATTGAAACACTAACTAGGAAAGCAGGAAATTGCATAAAGGAAAAGCAATACAACATGTGAAGAATTTGAATGAAAAATAACATATGTGAGCTCACAACAATAAAGCTATCTCAAATTATATTACAAGAATCAAATTACAAATCATGAACTCAAAAACTCAAAAACTCTATCTCTCTATTCTCAAAACTATCAACTAATCAACTTTTCCATTCCCCCCAAAATGAAGAGAGAGCACTCTCTTATATACATGAGGAAGATAACCATCTCATAATTACATATCCAATATTCTCTCAAGCACTCTCAACTAATTTCCCATTATTACAAGATATTATCCCTTTGAATCCTCCACACATCTCTCACATATCTTGGATAATATATGCCAACCAAATCCTTCATGATCTTCTCCTTAGGAATAGGCTTGAATAATTATCTCCTTAATATGGTGGAGGAGATATTTGAGACGTATCTTGGAATCAATCCTTCACATATTTCCTACACATTACAAAGCTCACATATTCTTGAGATATATATATAAAAATATGTATATTTTCTAATATTTAATCATAAATTCACTTATAATACAAAAATGAATAAAATGGAAAATAAGAAGGTGAAACCCAAATATATTTATGAAAATGATGTAATGAAAGGTTAATGGGATGATGAAATGTAAGGAATAGTGAAGGAAAAGGTGGATAAAAATATGACATTTCTGAGTCCCAACAAGGCTTCACCGACGAAGATTGGGCAGGCAGTCCATCAAATAGGAAGAGCACATTAGGAGGGATATTCAACATAGGATTGACAACAGTTTCTTGGTACAATAGGAAGCATAGATCAATTGCACTCAATTCAACCGAGGCAGAGTACATGGCAGCCTGTCAGGAAACATGTGAGGCCATATGGATGAGGAAGATACTTGTTGGCTTGTTTGGTCATTAGATGGATCCAACAATGATACATTGTGATAACCAGAGTTGCATAAAACTCTTGGTTAATCTAGTATTCCATGACAGGTCCAAGCATATTGACATCTGGTACCACCATCTCAGAGATTGTGTTCAGAGACACATTATGTTACTTCAGTACATTCCCACATAGGATCAGGATGTAGATATTATGACGAAGGCGCTCGCCAAGAGAAAATTTGAATATCACAAAGGCAGGATCGGGGTAGCTGATAATCCCTTTCTTTTTGAGAGGGAGTGTCGAAAAGTCAACAAGAAATGTGTGTCTAATTTAATTTTCCCTTAATTAAATCAAACAATAAATTGTAATCTTATCTCATAATCACTTGTAATAGTTAACTGAGTGTGATAGACTTAGTTAGCTCATGAAATTCGTCTTGAAGGTGGTTGGTGAGGCATGTAGAGTGATTCTATTTGTTTTAAATTCCAAGTTGCAGTTAGTGTATTAGTTTAATGCATGATAAATCAGTTAACTCAATTAAGTGAGTTAAAGTCAGTCTAACTAGTTGTAACTAATTGTTGCACTAGTGAGAGGTCAAGTGAATTAAATCAGATTTAATTCACATGCAGTGATCTGTCAAGTGACTGATGATTTACTATTAATAGCTTCATGCATGTCAGTTTTGATGAAGACCCAGTTGATACAGAGGTTAAAGGGATGTTATCTATCAGTTATATTATTAGTAAATTTCCAGCACGCAACTAGACAACCATAGGATTGCACATGATGTATTGCATATTTTTGGAAGGTTGAATTTCGTAAATAATAGGGATCAATTGTTCTTAGAATTTCACAAGCAAGGAGGTTGAGTAGAGGAAATAAATTGGCTAAGTGTTGGTTGATTTTGTCTGGATCAGTGTGAGACAGTAGGTAGAGTGCATCAGACTCTTGTGAGAAGAGTGCATTGTAATTGTTTCATGATTCCTTGGTTTTATACAATACAAATAGAGGGTTTTTGAGCATATTTCTTTCCACATAAAATTTTATGTGTTGTGGATTTGATTATTTCTCTTACTTGGTGTGATTGTGCGATCATGTTTAATTTCTGCAAATTAATTGTAGAAGGATTCAATATCTAGCTCTAGAATATTGCATGATCAGATTGAATCTATTGGTATACATATTGTTTGTATAATTTCTACATATTTTTAGGGTACCATTAGATCAGGATTACGCTAGAAGACCGAAGAAAGACCACTTTGCAACGAAATGGGGGTCCTTCCAATACACACTCATGCCTTTTGGATTGAAGAATGCACCTGTTATCTTCTTGCGCATAGTAGTAGCCGTGTTCATAGAATTCATGAATAAGTTCTTGGAGGTGTATTTTGATGATTGAACTGTATTTGGGCTGGTAAATAAGTGTGTGTCTAACCTGCACATGATGCTTGGCACTTGCAGGAGGCATCATATTTCTCTTAATTTGAAGAAATTATATTCTGCATTCCTTTTGGAATCTTTTTGGGCCATATTGTGTGTCAGCAAGGGATGATGGTAGATCCAACCAAGATTACAGCTATTATCAACTAGAAGTCCCTACCAATGAAAAAGAGTTGTGCTCCATTTTGGGACACATCGGATATTATAGAAAATTCATTCAGGGCTATACTTTGATTACTAAACCTATGGATAAATTGTTGAAGAAGGATGTGTCCTTTTTCTGGGTTATGAAATGTCAAAATAGATTTGAGATGCTGAAGGAAAACATGGTTACTACACCTATTCTGATATTCCCAGATTGGTCTAGGGTATTTCATGTACATGTTGATGCATTCGACATTGCACTTGGAGCTAATATAGTGAAACCGAGAGAAGGAGACATTGATCACCATGTTGCCTTTGCCAGTAGGAATCTATCCAGTGCAAAGCGCAAATACTCAACCACAGAAAGGGAAGGATTAGCCATGGTCTATGCTCTGCAAAAATATAGGCACTACCTGCTAGGAGGGCACTTCAAGATTTTCATTGACCACTCTTCTTTGAAATGCCTGGTCAATAAGCCTGTGTTGGAGGGGGAGATTTGTATATGGCTATTTCTATTTCAAGAATATGATTTTGAAATCCTTATGAATCCTAGTAGATTTAATGTTAGACCTGATCACCTATCACGCATTGATAATGGGGAGGAACCAACTAGTATGGAGGAGGGACTACCTCATGTGCATATCTTTTCTATTAAGGTGGTTGATGAACACTTTGTCGATATTATTCACTTTCTGACCACTGGAAGTGCACTTGTTGAATATTCGACAAAACAAAAGAAGGAGTTGGTTTTGCGTGCAACTGATTTTACACTTATTTCTGGTCAATTGTACAATTTGGGAGCCGATGAAGTGCTAAGAAGGCATGTCTTCGAACATGAAAGGCAAGACATCTTGGCAGAAGCTCATGGAGGAGTGGCAGGAGGCCACTATGCAGGGAAGGCCACTATGTGGAAGGTGTTGCATGTTGGGCTATGGTGGCCCACATTGCACAACTATGCACATGTATACCATCGAGATTATGATGCATGCCAAAGAATGGGGAAGTTTTCGTGTAGAGATGAAATGCCCCTACACCCACAGATGGCCCTGCAGGCTTTTGATAAATGGGCTATATATTTTGTGGAATCTATCTATCCTCCAAGGAAGAAGACTGGCGCACGCTACATCATCACTGCCACAGATTATGTAACGAAATGGGCATAAGCTAAGCCAATCAAGGATTGTACCATAGATACTGCTGCACACTTCATTTTTGAAAATATCTCGACTAGGTTTGGGTGTCCAAAGATATTGATGAGTGATAGGGGTACACACTTTTTTAATGAAACCATTGAAGCTCTGACAGAGGAATTTCATATACATCACCAGAATAGTACTCCTCATCACCCTCAGGAAAATGGTGCAGTAGAAGATTTAAACAAAATATTGGAGAACGCACTCAGAAATATCTGTAATGGAAATTGGAATGATTGGGATGTGCTCATCCCTTCTATATTATGGGCTTATAGGACCGCATGGAAGAAGTTTATTGGGAAAAATCCCTTCAGGATGGTTTATGGGCAAGAATCAATCACACCAATGGAATATATTGTCCCAAGTATACGCATTGCAACATTCACTAATATGGTTGAGCCAGACATCATAGAGTAATGTTTAGCGCAACTGGTTTCCTTAGAGGAGGATCGGTTCATTGCTAACTTTCATTAGCAAGTTCAGAAGGCACGCGAAAAGGCCTCGCATGATAGGCACATTCGACAGAAGGAATTTAAAGAGGAAAATTTGGTTTTGATGTATGATAGTTAGTTCGCGTGCCACCCAGGAACGTTCAGGAAGCACTGGCTAGGGCCTTACATTGTGAAAGAGATCACTGAAGGAGGTGCAGTGCGCTTGACCATGTTGTGCAGCGAGAGTCTTCCCGGGTACATCAACGGAAGCCGACTGAAGCTGTATAGGGATAACCATGTGCCTACCAAGTGACTAGATGGCCATAGAATGGGAGTCCACTTGTCTACACGCTGCGTAGAGCACATACGTAGACAAGTGTGACAATAGCGAAGGGGTAGTGCACTGCAAGAGAAACTGTCCATTGGAACAATAAATCTAGGTGAAAAAGCAACTTTACTGTTGGATGGAGAGGGTTTTTTGCATTTAAAGAAGATATATTATAGGATTTTTGACTATTTTTACAAGTATAAGGTACAATTAATGAGGTCCTGACCATTTTTACGATGGATCACCCATAAAAGGAAGGGCGTGGGTCACATTCTATTCCTTTGCTGTTTGATTATATTGAGCCTTGAAATTATCTGTGAGTTGCGATGTGAATTTTTCTGTGCATACTATATGTCTAGATGTGAGACCCCCACATCTGACGTAAGCAACCCGAAATTCATTTTAAAACTAAGGATGATAGCCATGAACCCTGAGAATGCACCATATGAAGAAAACTCTGTGTCGCTCACAACATTTATGGAGCCTAGATCTGATGATGTTCATGAAGTAATACCTGAGGTGAAAGAAGTAGTTTCAACACTTGAAAAAGGAAAGATCAAGGTGACTAAGGGCTTGACCTCAAAGCCGAGAACCTCCCCTAAACATGTTACATCCCCGTGCCAAGAAATGAAGGATAGGTCTTCTAGGGGTGACCCAACCAAGAGACCCATGAGCGCCCCTAAGGAGGTTGTGTTCATCGAGCCAATTTCATGGCAAAAGAAGTATGTCAAGCCACACAACCCCTCTGTGTGAGTCCTAAAGGATGTAGATGTGGTGCATGACTACCCTAAGATGCCACTGATCCCATAGGTAGTCCCTTTTGAAGGAGATATGTTTGGAAAAACCCCCTTGGTGAAGTTTGATGATTATGACCAGGAGAACGAGGAGACTATCTGGAGTGCGTGTTGTATGACGATGTTGTGAAGGTAGAGCCGATGCCATGGGCTCGTGGGCTGAGCAAAACTAGGGTTCTCAATTTGCTAAGGATCCCTCACTTTGAGAGGTACCCCATTGCGACTATCTACGTGCGCCAACTGCTGGCACTGGTGCACGATGGGTGCCTATGGATCCAGAAAAAAATTCCCATTGATGCCGTACTGATCCACCAGATCACTAGCCTGCCCAAGAAGGGGACCCATCCTATGGTCCAGTATGGAAAGACCCAGGAGCTGAAGGTAGGTTCCTGGGTTAAGAAATATTACAAGGTAGGATGAGACTCCAGGGGATTCCTAGTGCAGCAGCTCAAAGATCTGACAGTACGCCTAGGAACCCATAGTTCTAGGTTGTAAGCTAATGCAAAAGTGCTGCCTCAAGGTAGTCCCTGTGCATGTCATTACACTATCAAGACAATGAAAAAAGGGGGTGAGATATAATTGGTCACAATACCTCTGCCAGGAGTTTTTAGAGAACGTGCATGGGGCGCAGGATGAAGGGAAGAAGTTATGTTACTCATGGTCACTTTTGTTAATTTCTTTGGTGGCATGGGAGATGCCAAAGGGTGCAGTCCTCCTAGAAGTAGAACCTAGTGTGTGCGAAGGGGCGCGCTATGCCAATTTGTGGGATTCACTAGACCAGAAGAGAGTAAAAGAGAATAAGATCTTCTAGGTCTTGCTCGAGGGCACTTTGGCAGCAACTATACATTCACGACCCCGGTTGTCCAAAAATTCTTATGAAAGATATAGAGCTATTGTAGATTTTCAAGTGACCATGCACCATGTGCATATCCGAGCATGCCAATACCCTGTGTGGTACAATATTCCGTATATGGTCACAAAGGAGGAGATTGAACAGGTCATTACGACCTGGCCAATAGCATGGAAGGTTGAGCTCGGCTCCACCTAGCCTATCACAACCTCAACATCCAACAATGGAGGAAAGGAAAAAGAAGCCGAGAAGCGCATTGAAAAAGACATAGAGAAGGATGCCAAAAATGAGGTTGAGAAAGAAGTGGAGCGAGAACCTAAAGAAGAAGCCAAGTTGGACCTTGTAGGAACATACGACCTTGATGGTACTGGAGCTGAGTCTCCCATAGGTATGAAGCATGGCACTAAAACCCCCAAGGGCCCATGAAAGTAGCAGAAAGGTTCAAAGGTCGGAGGGACAAAAGATGCTACACTAACTGAAGATGACCTAAATAAGATCACATATGTGATAGCATCTGCCTCCGAATATAGGTGGACAGCGCTGGAAGAGAAATACAAGGCTGTCGTAGAATCATTGCAGAAATGATTGTCGGTGTTGCAGCTGAAAACTGACAACATTCAAGCAAGTGTGGATCAAGCTAGGTTGATTCAAGCGAGAGAGAGAAAGAGTATGATAATCAACACGATAGATAGTAGGATATGCCCCTTTCCTGCAGTAGCAATCATGATGGAGCAACGTGAATTACGTGCATAGGTGCAAACCTACCAAGAATTTGGCATAGATTTATCGATGCTGCCCAGTAGCAAGCTACATGCCATACAAAAAATTATTATGGATGAGTTGCAGTGCAGGGAGGCGTGTGTGCACTAGTAACTTAGTGAAGCTAAGAAGAATATCGTGAGAGGAATAAAAGAGTCTGTCTAGGCTCAGATGGCGCAACAGGAAGCAGTGGCACATCATGCAGAATTGGAGACTCTAATTGATATATTTTTTGGTGATCTGCTAGAGGTTGTCATTCCTGCTTCAGCCACGCCGCAAGCCAAATTCTAAGGACTTGTAGCAGAACTAAAGGCCTCTAAATCATACATGCAGGTAGTTAAGGCATATTTTGAGCAACATATCATGGAGTTTCAAGCCAGGATTCAACCTGAAACTCCGCTAGAAGTGTGTGCACACCGTGCAACCTTGGTCAAAGAAGCTTCAACAAGCATTGCCACAAAAGTTGAAAAGGGAACCAAGCTACTAGAGACAACTATGGGCTCATGGAAATTAGTGCAGATGGATCCCCTTGTCCAAAAGATTTTGTAGGAACTGCGTGCCAAGGAGCAGGTGTTTGATGACCTTCAGAAGGCCCTGCCTACATTTGTACTTGCTCAGTGAATGGCCTGGCTGCACACTAGTCAGATATTGCACGATGAAGTGGAGGATCTGCGAAGAAAGAAGCACATTGTGATAGAACATATGAAGTTGTGGGCCGACGAAGCGATGAAGCTGTCACAAAATCTAGATGCTGATGTGAATAACTTAAGCCAGACATATCAAAGTATCAATCTCGCTATAGAAGGGCTGGCTTCTCAGAAATTGGTGGAAACAGCGCAGAGTGCAAACGATTAGAGTGCGAGCATCCTTGAGCCCTTAATTTTTGTTATCGAGGGATTGCAGACTAAGATGAAGACCCCAGTACCTCTATGACTCGGGATGAGTCACAAGATTGTGTTAGGGGATTTTTGGAGCAGGGTCCCTTAGGACCGCATTTTTGGGCAATTAATAAGTATTTTTGTAGTTTTGAGTCGTGTGCGCTAAGAAATGCACATGTCAAGGGGCTTTGCGGTAGGTCAAAGCCCCTTCATGAGTGTTAATTTGCTAAAGGGTAAAACATGGAGTTGTAAACCAAAACTTAAGGACCTTAGATGGGCATAGGCTAAGATATAAATAGAAGTCTAGATCGAGTCAGAAAGCAGAAGTTCGAAGTAATTTTTATTATGTTCTGAGCTGGGAAGCAAATCTCTAAGTGTCTAAAAGGCTCTTGCTGGTTGTGTGTGCAGAGACCTTAGTCTGACTGTGTGCAGAACCCGCTGGCTATGTGCATGGGTGGATCTGAAGAAGTGTAGAGGGTTTTATGACTGTTAATGTATAAAGAAGTGTTTTGGATAACTCTGAGTACAAAATGCATTTGTGATATGTATTTGTAATCTATTTTCTTATGATTTATGTTATCTGTGACTGGATCGGTTGCGTACCTATTTCAATGCTTAATATGAATGTTAAATGCATAGATCTATTATTGTAAGACCTGAATAGCACTTTATTAATACTTTTAAGGGATTTTGAAGCCATTTTATGTCCATGCACAGGAAAGCCCGCGTAACTTGGCCTAGATATGTTTGTGGTTAGGGTTTCTATTAGGAAGGGAAATCCACTATTATTATAGGTCTGAAGACACCCACATATTTTGATTCTCTCTCAGGGTGTGGAAACCTAGTTCCAGCACCCCCCATACTGCTTTGGGTGAGACTTTGACTTGCGCAAGTAGGTCATTGCTGAAAAGGCCAGTAGTAAGAGGGTTTTTTGGTTAAGCTTAACTCTGAACCTGGGTCAGGAACCTTCAAGCCAACAATTGGTGACACTTTTTTTCCTCATTATTTCTTATGCATTTTATTATCATGTGTTTATAGCAGCCATATACATTTATTCTTGTGTTAATCTCCCAAGTTTTAAACAATTTTCATTACCTATAGTGCTCTATTTTGTTAGAGATTATCATATAAGTGTTTTTATCCTCTAACAAGTGAATTCATGGATGTATGCTCACTTAGTTTCTTTATTTGATTTCCTCACCACACTACAATGAAAATTCAATTTGTGTCACTATTTATGTTTATTTTTCCTCATTCTATGACTGTATTTGTTGGAACGGGGCTCCCTAAGCTGCGATTTTTGTATATTTTCGGCCAATTTTGTACATTTTTTGTATTAAGTAGTCTAATGCATGGATTTTGGGGTGGTTCAAAGCCCCAAATGCATTGTAATGGGTCCAAGGGTAGACCTAGAGTCCGAAAACCACGGTTTGCGGATCAAAGGCTAGCATAGGCTATATTGATATAAATAGATGAATAGTTTGAGTCTAGAGGTAGGCATGAATTAAGACTAATGCTACGTGTGAATTGTTAGATACGTTTTGGGATGTTTTGGGTAAGGACTCCTACTGGCTGTGTGCACGGAGATCCTCAGTCCTGTTGTGTGTGTGTTACAGGTCAAAATACCTCCTCATCAGCTCAGAGGAGAAGACAAATATGGAAGGAATACAAAGACCTAAATTAAACCTATTTCTGCCAAGGTAACACCTCTATATAAAAAAACAAGAGCATTATAACACATCAGAGAAGTGAATGTGCTGCGTTAGTGGCTAGGGCAATGCTCTGTTTACACTAGAGGGCAGCGTTACCCGTGTTTTGAGTTTGAAATGGGAAAAACCCGTGGAGAATGATTTGAATCTTCGGCTTTCCCTCACAAGAGAGTCAGTTCACAAAGGAAACTGCAAAGCACCAATTCATTATTGGTCACTGCCATAAAAGACGGAACTCCCAAGGAGGAAAAAGCATAGAGATTAAAGAAAAATCTTAGTTTTTTATATTCCAAGATAGTGGAAAGAGAAAGGCAACAATGTCTTTCTCCCTCTCCTATAAAAAGGAGTTGAAGGCTCTTAGTTGAAGGTCGAAGGATTGCTAGTGTTTTGAATACTTGTGAAGTAGAGAATAGTGTTATAGTGTGAAGGCCAAGAGTCAAAGAGGTTCCTAGAGAGCTTGTTGACTAAGACTTCACTACTTGAGGGATAGAGAGATTGGAAGGCTGAGGAGGGCTTGGTACAACCGACGATTGTAATCCTCCTTCTTTTAAAATCAATAGAACTGTATCTGTTTTTTCCATTCGATGCTTAATATTGTCGTTATTGTTTGAATATTTACATAGTATGATATGAATGGCTCAGATGAGTATAATTTAGATGTTCATTGTATATTGACTTAATTGATAGGATATATGTTGTGTTATAAATTACACGAGTGCTTTGATTGATTGTAGGACTAAGATTTGGAGCCGGTGAAGAAGGACTCTTGCTTCGCTGCCTAGTGCTTTCCAAGGGACTCTGAGATCGTCAAAGAGGTAATTTTCTATCGCATTCCATCAAGTTGCTTTAAGTTAATATGAACATGTATATGCCATATTTGTGAACTGTACAGCTAATATTACTGTCTGCCTCGGGCACTGGAAATCCCTGAGAGGGATATACGATAACCAACAACCCAAGAATTTTACACTATAGTAGAATTGGCGACTCCGCTGGGGAATTTCCCCATAGTTTCTGGACTATTTGTTTCCTCCTTTCTTCTCTCCTCTGTTCACAGATCCTTTTGACCAGTACTTATGCCCAGTAGACATTTCAAAAGCTCGTAGAGTTCAATCCTGTTTCTGTTTGACCATATGAAGAATTTTTCCCTGGCTAACACTACCCCTGTAGGTTTTCCAGTGCGTTATAATGTTGAATCTGATTAAATACAATGCGTTAGTCTTTGAATTAATGCTGTCTTTACTCAGAGACAGTGCGTTACTCAGCCAAAACCTGTTGTTCACTACTGTGATTGTGTTTTAGCTGCAGAATTTTTTGGCCATCAGTATATCTCCTTGACTGGATCCCTGTGCTTGTTTACTAAGCTGGAATTTCTATTTGTTTGCTCTTGTTTGAAAAGTTAGTGTCAAAAGCATTTACTTTTTAGTGAAGAATTTTTTTTTTTCATTTTTTCTGCATCGCTGAGTTAATTCTGAAATTTTCAGTTCATAGACTGTTAAGAAAAGGTAGATAGAAGTCTGAATCTTTAAAGACGAACTGTGTTATTTGAATGTTAGTGCATGGATGTTGAAAAGAAACCTCTCCTTGTAGGATTACTCTTCATCGAATTAAACATTTAGAGCATGTTTTGCATGGTTTCTTGAGTCAGAGTCTCATTACATTTCATACGTCCACTCCCCCTCTGCAAGACTAATAATCAAGTACACTAAGAATCAAGCGATAATAAAATCAATCACATTACTCTTTTTTGAGCTCACATAAATAGTAGTTCAGGCTAGGATCTTGGGTTAGGAACAGTGAGAAAATCACCCAAGATCTCAAAACTTGAAACTAGAGTAATTAACGAGCGAAATCCTACTACACTCATATTATCGGGACCGTTCCTTTACCGGAGCTCAGCGCGAGACAACACTTGGGTGCACAAGAAGGTAGCCCGCCTTCGACTGCATCTAGTGGGTGTGTTATATATTGGGGTTCCCTTCGGGGATGTTGAAACTAGATTGGGGATATAGGTATTCTGCCCATATAGCACACTGTCCTTGACCGTGGACCCCCCTGATGATGTTTGTGATTTGAGGTATATTTAGTGGCCATACTTTTTAGGGAATTACACAAGGTGACTGGGATGGGTTGTCCTAGTACCTGAAACAGACATACCCACTCTGTCTTCGGTCTTTAGGAGGGTACTTGTCTTCACGAGAGTGCTTACATCTATCGTCTGAGATTCGGACGAAGCTCTAGAGTGACCGTAACTGTACTTTCCACCAACCCTCTCTGTATACTATTGTGATGCTGGATTTCATCACCAGCAAATGGTAGTACTCAGACAGGGCACCCTATTCTGGCTACTTGCTGATTGATTTTAGAGAGTCCTTTTTTCTTTTTTAGGTGTTTGGTTACTGTCATTGAGACTTCATAATACATCACAATTTATTAAAATTTGTTAAAATTAAACAGGTCACCGTGGCGTCCTCCAACCCACGTCGTCTTTCTCAACGACAGTAAGGTCTACCTCCTCTCACTATTGAGGAAGAACTGAACCTTGGTGAACCCGTGCCTTCTACGGAAGAGCAGTCTCCTCTGACTAATCTTGATTTTCACATAGCCTCATATCATCCGGAATTTCTAGAGGACCCTTTCACTGAAGGGGTTGTACCTCATTACAATCCTCCGCTCACTGATCCATCGAGGCCTGTGATAATTCAGATTCCACCATGCCAAGATATCTCTTCGGCCGCAAAAACATCCATTTCACCACCAGCATCCACTGGGTCGATGCCAACGGCAACCATCCCAGGTTTGCCACCATCCTCCCCGCCGATGGTCAGTTCTATGCCATCACTGGGTAACCCCAGTAGTCAACATATACCTACTCCCAACCCTACGGTCATCACAACTGTCAGTAGCTTACCGAATCCTTCGGCATATACTTCTACCATGACCACGTTGGGACCCACGGTAGCTCCTCCCTTGAGTATGACTACTTCGGTGCCTTTTAGCAACCCTTTCGGTTGGAACCCTCTGCTGAGTTCAAATCCCTTGGCCACTATACCAGGGGGCAGTGTTACCAGCACGCAGGTAGCAGGGAACATTTTGCTTCCCCTGTAATCCTTAGGACAAGTGGGACAACCTATTGTCAATACTTTTCAATTAAGTGGTGCAAATATAGGTGTAGGGTCTATGCCGTTGCCAAAATATGCAAGTAGTAGCATGCTTCCAGGTAACTCTATTGCATCCATTTGGACTAACCAACCCCAACCTCCATCTGGAATGGGAGGGCACTTTTATACTGGGGGAAACCAACCGGTTGCCCCGAAATACAATATGCCCTATGGACAACAACAGTATGTCCCTACTCCTCCACCTATAGGAAGTTTTTATCAAAGTCCCACTTATCCTCCTGGTAACACGTTGATGGGTGGACCCTATGGTCTAAGTAGTCAGCCCATACTGCCTTGGTTAGATTCGGGGGAAAATCCACAATTTCCATTTTTGGCAGTTTTGGACATTCCTGATATCCATAAATTGACTAACGACCCCATCAATCACAACCTGCTTTGGCCTCCAGTACCACATAATATTCCTTCTGACATCTCGAAGTTCGATGGGAAACAAGGGGATGACCCAGCCGCACACATCACTACCTTTCATCTATGGTCTATATCCAATTCCATGGTGGATGATAGTGTCCGGCTTCGACTGTTTCCCCGCACCCTTACAGGCAATGCCACCAAGTGGTACATTGAATTGCCACGCGCTGCCATCAATACTTTTGGCACTTTAGCGACGGAGTTCCTAAAGAAATTCTAATTACCAATTAGATTTGAAACCGGAACAGAATTGTTAACCTCGCTGCGCCAAGACACCACCACCCACATCTCCGATCATATTCATGAATAAAGACGTAGGAGGAGGCTAGTCAAAGCACCAATCCCGAATCATCTCTTAGCCAATTGGTTTTGCAAGTCTCTTTTACCCCACATCTCTAAAGACATTGGCCTTTCTGGTGTGGTTACATAATATCAATGTATTCGTCGTGCCCAGCATTTGGATTTAATCTATTCACAATCCGGCACGCTATACGATCTACTCCCCCATGCCCCTGGTAACCCAAATCCTTCGGCCACTAAGAAAACTGGAGCACATGCCGACGGTCTCGTTGGCACAATCTCCGGTGTGGCCACAAAGCAGTCTCAGGGGAGAACCTCCCAGCCATCTTCAGCTGCCACCGCCCCTCACCAAATGACTACTCTTCCTACTGCTAAGGTGAATTCTGTGCAAACCTCACAAAAACCTAGTGGGAAAAATAAGAAGAACAAGAAAAATACGTCTTCTTCGGAAGAGTAGTCGGATGATCAGAATAACCCTAATCAGAAAAAAGCTGTCAAAAATGACAAAGGGAAGGATAAACCCATGAAATTTCCTTGCAAGATATGTGCAGAGGACCACTTGACATAAAAATGTCCTCGGTTGCAGGAATGCACCGAT
The DNA here is from genome assembly GCA_034641835.2 of Pinus albicaulis. Taxonomy (NCBI): domain Eukaryota; kingdom Viridiplantae; phylum Streptophyta; class Pinopsida; order Pinales; family Pinaceae; genus Pinus; species Pinus albicaulis. The sequence goes on along the minus strand of JAXQQM020060530.1, from coordinate 135,217 downwards.
TTTATTGCCAACAAGGATTCTGGGTGAACACCTGCCATTCTTCATAATCCTTTCCCAAATCAACAGCAGAAACATCAACACATGGTTGACAATCTGCCGCAACCCCATCAACGGGGCAATGGTGGTTCACATCCTTCCGACGAAGGACCATCTGCCATTTATGGCATTGAGAGTGTTGAACTTCAAACTCGAGCCAAGCTTTATGGAAATCCTACCATAGATGCTCAAGAACTTGGAACTAGTTCAAATCCACCGCCGGCCAACGATTTGTATATCGAACGGCCTACTGCTGAACCCATGATTCGTTCCCCCAAAGGGACACTCCGACGCACGACTCATAACACCTCTACACGTGCAGCCCAAAACTACAACATTGTAGAAGATGTGGCACATGCACCGTCAGCCATGTCTGCTCTCGAAGTATTACAAACCTGTCCAACACAAAGGAAAGCCTTGCTTTTAGCCATTGGTGGAATAGACCCCTAGGATTCCATGCTAGCTATATTTGATATGGAAAAGGATAAACCTCGCCTCTCACACCAACTTGCATTCCAGGTGTAGGTTGTGTCGAAAGGGAGACCAATCCATCGCACTGTCATAGACGAAGGTGCTTCGACCTGCGTTATGTCACAAGCTTGCCGGCTCAATTTAGGTTCTCCTACCCTCACCCCACCATTGAATTCCATCAAATCTTTCGATGACCACACATTCCTCTGAAAAGAATACCTTGCTAGCTTTCCCATCACTCTGAGTGGGAAAATGGTAAACGTGGACGTTGAATTCGTAGAGTGCCATCTAGACTATAATCTATTGCTTGGTCACAGTTGGTCTTATGCCATGACTGCCATTGTGTCTTCGGTCTTCCGACTCATCCTATTTCCATTGGATGGGAAAATAGTCACAGTGGATCAGCTATCCTTCTGCACCCCTGATTATGCCACATTACCAAGTAGCACTGTACCCCTAATAGGAGGCTTCCTTGACTCTTACGTCAGTATCGGTACCGGTCTTCTGAAGGCATCTTGCCTACTGGGTTGTTTTTCTCTCCCGCCGCCACAGATCCCAAACACGGTTGAAATGATATCCACCACTTTGGATGGCTCTATCGACCCATGGATCATTCTGGCACCTTCAGACATTGATTCCTACTAAGATCAGATGTCGCTCTCACTAGCAAAGTTGGCTTACCAAGCCATCCAAGTAGCATCTGAACCCTCCACTACTATGGTTTTGACCAAAGGTACAAACCTCCCGCCCATCACAGTTCTCTCTAAGGATCTCCTCAATGAAATCTTGCCTACAGATGAAGCTATTTGAGATATCATGTATCTAGAAGAACGACCTTGGGGAGAGTTTCACCATCGCGCTTCGATGATTGAATTGGAGGCGATAAAAAATGAAATTCCATCTTTTGACCAACCTGAGATGGTTCCCTCCGCTTACACGACTGTTCAAACTATCGATTCAAAAGGGAACATGTGTAATCTTTCTAAGAAAATGCTCATTGATATCTCAGTCAAAACGAGTATCGTGGAAAACATTCAGATTGGAGCCGATTGCAATCCTGAGGAAATTGCATGCTTCACATCCCTTTTCAAGGAATTCCGCGATGTGTTTGCTTGGTCTCACAAGAAAATTCCCAACATAGATAATTCTATTGACGAGAAAGAGATCAAGAAATTCCGAGCATTATTTTTATGGTATTTTTCTTGCTCGTTAATCCGAAAAACCTCGAGTCCTCTTCTTCGGGCTCGTTAAACTTACACGAAGAAGCTTCGAGCGTTATTTTTACGGTATTTTTCTTGCTCGTTAATCCGAAAATCCTCGAGCCTTCTTCTTCAAGCTCGTTAAACTTACACGAAGAAGCTTCGAGCGTTATTTTTACGGTATTTTTCTTGCTCGTTAATCCGAAAAACCTCGAGTCCTCTTCTTCGGCCTTGTTAAACTTACACGAAGAAGCTTCAAGCGTTATTTTTACGGTATTTTTCTTGTTCGTTAATCCGAAAAACCTCGAGTCCTCTTCTTCGAGCTCGTTAAAATTACACGAAGAAGCTTCTAGCGTTCTTTTTACGGTATTTTTCTTGCTCTTTAATCCGAAAAACCTCGAGTTCCCTTCTTCAGACTCGTTAAACTTATATGAAGTTGATATTGAGCGTTCTTTTTACGGTATTTTTCTTGCTCGTTAATCCGAAAAACCTCGAGTTCCCTTCTTCAGACTCGTTAAACTTATATGAAGTTGATATCGAGTGTTTTTTTTGTATGGTCTTTTTCTTGCTCGTTAATATGGAAAACCTAGAGTTTTCTTCTTCAGACTCGTTAAAACTATGAAGAAGCACTGAGCTTTCTTTTTAGGAATATTTTTCTTGCTCATAAAACTGAAAAAACCCCGGGTTGCCTTTGTCAGGCTTGTTAAAATACCACGACAGAAAGTAAGGAGCCATTCTTTTCTCTTTTTCAAAGCTCTTTAAACTGAAAAAGTAACCGAGTTTTCTCCACGTGACTCGTTAAAATTTCACGGAGGGCATCGAGTTTTTCTTTGTCGGACTCGTTAAAATTTCACAAAGAGTATTGAGTTTACTCCGTCTCCTCGTACTCATAACAAAATGAGGTGGACGTACATCGAACATAGATTTCTCACTTTTCCGGATTCAATGGACTAACTCACGGAAAACGAACTATTTCGGGCTTACTATTATCCCTTTGCCGTGCCCGGTTATCAAGACATGAAAAAGGTACCCCAATGGAGTTGTCTTTTATGATATTTTTCAGACTCTCTAAATATGAAAAATTCATCGAGTTTGCTCGTCTGGACTCGTTAAACATAATCAGACGGGGCGTGGAGTTGTCTTTTATGATATTTTTCAGACTCTCTAAATATGAAAAATTCAACGAGTTTGCTCGTCTGGACTCGTTAAACCTAATCAGACGGGGTGTGGACTTGTCTTTTATGATATTTTTCAGACCCTCTAAACATGAAAAATTCACCAAGTTTGCTCATCTGGACTCGTTAAACCTAATCAGACGGGGCATGGAGTTTTCTTTTATGATATTTTTTAGACTCTTTAAATATGAAAAATTCACCGAGTTTGCTCATCTGGACTCGTTAAACCTAATCAGATGGGGTGTGGAGTTGTCTTTTATGATATTTTTCAGACTCTCTAAACATGAAAAATTCACCGAGTTTACTCGTCTGGACTCGTTAAACCTAATCAGACAGGGCACAGAGTTGTCTTTTCTGACATTTTTCAGACTCTCTAAATATTAAAAATTCACCGAGTTTGCTCGTATGGACTCGTTAAACCTAATCAGACGGGGTGTGGAGTTGTCTTTTATGATATTTTTAGACTCTCTAAACATGAAAAATTCACTGAGTTTACTCGTCTGGAATCATTAAACCTAATCAGACGGGGCACAGAGTTGTCTTTTCTGACATTTTTCAGACTCTCTAAATATGAAAAATTCACCGAGTTTACTCGTCTGGACTCGTTAAACTTAATTAGACAGGGAAAAATTTGGACAAAATGGATACTACCTCTGTTAAATTTTAGAAAAGGTCGATTTGGAAGCCAAATTCTTGAATATGGCACTTCCCAGAAAAATCTTTCGCAGTTAGCTGAACCCTACCATCTATGAGTATTAGCCTTCATTTCCCAGTGTCCCTGCACTGGTAAAATCATAACACACTCTTTGGTGTTCATCAAGCTTCAGCTGCCTAGTACCCTGCTAGAATGCCTTCTATTGTTCAAGTAGATCTCACTATCTACTGCTCCTGTTATCAACCAAACCGCTCATTATGCCAGAAATTATTTGTCATCCGACATCCCCATTTCCTCTTCATTATCTCGAATCATAAACAACATCAGTTGGTTTCCGTTTCGTGTTGACTGATGTAGGACGCCTTAGTGCCTACCTTTCAACACATCTCTTCCTATCGACTTCAACATCTTATCTAGGAAGCTGATCCAGAAACCCATCAGTACCCAGATAATTGCAGACATCAGTGGCAGGTAGTCTTATGTTTGATCAGGGGTCTTCATCATTAGCTCCTGGTCGAATGATTCTACGAGTGTTATACTTCAACTCATTTTATTCACACTCGCTAGATTGTACTATGCATCTTAGGGACCATCATCATTATCGGTGGCCACCTTCGCATCTGTTAACCGTTTTCATTATCAACTGGTAATCAGACGATTTCTCACATGTTCGATGACAAATATTTCATTCACATGTTGAGAAATCTACAGTTTAAGTGAATCGACGGTCAAGACCTTGGGGAAAAGGCTACATCATTAAAGTTGTGTTTCCTTCCCCAAGTTGCGATATTGTTTATGGAGACAGCTTCTTCAGCCTGATCATGTTATGATAGACACTTCCACATTGTGCTTATCAGTGGACAGATTCTTCATATCTCTATTCTAGAGAAATCATGTTGTTTAAGCTATTGAACATGGGAATGCCCAACTCAAGGTAGATACTATATTTTCTGACATATGTTGTTGTTTCAGGTTTTCCTCAGTCTTTCAATCTCTTTATCTCTACACAAATTATAAAGTATTTCGGCCATCGTCTTCGTCTCTGACCTCACACTTTAGGGGGAGTCTGTTACAGGTCAAAATACCTCCTCATCAGCTCAGAGGAGAAGACAAATATTGGAAGGAATACAAAGACCTAAATTAAACCGATTTCTGCCAAGGTAACGCCTCTATATAACAAAACAAGAGCGTTATAATGCATCAGAGAAGTGAATGTGCCGCGTTAGTGGCTAGGGCAATGCTCTGTTTACACTAGAGGGTAGCATTACCAGTGTTTTGAGTTTGAAATGGGAAAAACCCGCGGAGAATGATTTGAATCTTCAGCTTTCCCTCACAAGAGAGTCAGTTCACAAAGGAAACTGCAAAGCACCAATTCATTATTGGTCACTGCCATAAAAGACTGAACTCCCAAGGAGGCAAAAGCATAGAGATTAAAGAAACATCTTAGTTTTTTCTATTCCAAACTAGTGGAAAGAGAAAGGAAACAATGGCTTTCTCCCTCTCTTATAAAAAGGAGCTGAAGGGTCTTAGTTGAAGGTCGAAGGATTGCTAATGTTCTGAATACTTGTGAAGTAGAGAATAGTGTTATAGTGTGAAGGCCAAGAGTCAAAGAGGTTCCTAGAGAGCTTGTTGACTAAGACTTCACTACTTTAGGGATAGAGAGATTGGAAGGCTGAGGAGGGCTTGGTACAATCGAAGGTTGTAATCCTCCTTCTTTTAAAATCAATAGAACTGTATCTGTTTTGTCCATTCGATGCTTAACATTGTCATTATTGTTTGAATATTTAGATAGTATGATATGAATGGCTCATATGAGTATAATTTAGATGTTCATTGTATATTGAATTAATTGATAGGATATATGTTATGTTAGAAATTACACGAGTGCTTTGATTGATTGCAGGACTAAGATTTGGAGCTAGTGAAGAAAGACTCTTGCTTCACTGCCTAGTTCTCTCCAAGGGACTCTGAGATCGTCAAAGAGGTAATTTTCTATCGCATTCCGTCAAGTTGTTTTAAGTTAATATGAACATGTATATGCCATATTTGTGAACTGTACATCTAATATTACTGTCTTCCTCGGGCACCGGAAAGCCCTGAGAGGGATATACGATAACCAACAACCCAAGCATTTTACCCTATAGCAGTGTGGACCCCGCTATGCTGTGTGCGCGGGCTGGTTTTGGTTGTAAGTGGATTTGAATGTTAGTGAATGCAAAGTATTGTTAAAGTATCTGCATATTGTTGAAGCATATCTGTGATGGTTATTTAGCTGCGAATATATCTGGGTTTTGCATAAGTATATCTGTAAATGCTCTGTGATGGTATTTGTTTAAGCTACGAATACTTCTGTGCTATCTGTTTATGCTGCAATTGGATCTGTAGCTGTGGTTATGATATTATGTGCTGATAATTGCTGATACACATGGGGATGTGAAGGTATTGATTAGATATGTGAATGGTAATAGCTCTGTTATGGTTAATAACTTACTATACTGATAAAAGTCTGCGAATAGACTTATTCTGTGCAAATCCGATAAGCTTCGAACACCAATTTGCCTCACTTAGCTACTCTCTATCAGGGTGTAGAAACCTGGTTCTAGCACCCTCCCATACTACTTCGGGTGAGACTTTGGCCTAGACAAGTCGGTCATTGTCAAAAGGGCTAGTAGTATAGGGGTTTGTTGGCAAACCTTAACCTCCGAACCTAGGTCAGGACCCCTCAAGCCAACAAATGGTTTTGTTGCCGGGACTGGCAGAATTTTAAGAAAGAGACCAGGTAATGCCAAGGGAATATTGAAGACCTGAGAAGCTAGAAATTGAAGAGTGGTTCGAAAGACAGATTCAAGAATTTGCTGTAAAGGATAATCACAGCTTGAAATTGACGGCTAAGAAGTGGAAGAACAAGTACATATTCACTGAAGTCTATGAAATTTTCTTTCTAACCTTTGCGCACAAGCTTCAATAGTGGCTGGCAAGACTCATAGATTTCCAGACGTGTTGGAAGGACGATCAGGTCATGTAGTGGACTCCAGAATTGATCCAACAGTTGGAACAGACTGACAATACTATCACCCATATGGTATATCATTGGGTTGATAGTGTTGTAGGAGGATTTGTGATAGAATTCGCAATTAATCAGTTCATATCCTATTCAGAAGCAGAGAAGAGGTTCTTTAAGGGTTTCCGGGGTAAGTTCCTGAAAAAATTGCCTTTGTTAATCAAAATATTACTGTGTGAAAAGGGAATTCTGTGCAACCACACCAAGTGAATGACCTCTGATCTAGGAGAGAGTACCACACGAAGTGGTAAATACTACCAAACTAATCAAAAAAGAGATATATCTGTCTATAGTCCAGTAAGAGATTAGGCTACGCATAGCCCTCCAGCTACACCTCCTTCAAGTTAGCATAGGGGTAAGAACTCACCCATACCACCACCACCACCACCAGAAGATAATATGGCCGTGCACATGAAGCTACCAACCTTCAAGGGTGTAGGGGATGAGGATATGGATCAGTTTTGGTTTGTCGCAGAATCAGTATGGGCTGCTTAGAACATGGCTTCCGACGTTGTAAAGAGGGTGCAACTATCTCTTGCCTTTGAAGGAAGGGCCTTGGATTGGTATATGGGGTACGTAGGGCAACATGCAAATCCATCTATTCAAGAAATTAAGACAACGTTAAAACAATATTTTCGAAAGCCTAAGTCCTACTCTCAAATAGTGGTCAACTTAAAATACTTTAGACAAGGACACACTGAATCGGTTTGGGAAGCTGATCAATGGTTGAAAAAGGTTATCAGAGATGGGGAATTTCAGTATGATGATATGCAGCACAGGGAATGGTTTATCGCTATGATGCTACCTCACCTGTGCGGACCTATGGGTCAACAATCGATTGCAATGCAAGAGAAGGATTTGGAGATTACTATGAATCTGGAAGCTGCACTGAGGGATGATGCTCAGTTTGGGGTGCAATAGATACAGGGACAGCTAGAGGAAATGCACATTGAAATACATAATCTGTGAAAGGAACGAGGGAAAGAAGTTAGTCCAGACATATGGTGCATAATATGCAGGGTATCCAGCCATACCAAGGATCAATGTCCTCTGCTGACAGACTACATGCAAGCTGGGGGACCCAGCCCACTATGCCCTAAGGAGGCTACAGGGCCAAGTAGCCCGACGTTATGGTGCACTGATTGTCATGTTGTTGGGCTACATGATAGTAACCACTGTCCCCGTCAAGGTGCTTATGCTCCAGAATTGAAGCAACAATGGTGCCAATTCTGCACCTCTATGGGGCATGACGAGCATAATTGTCGAACCTATGACTTGATGATAGATCGAGGAAACCTATACAGAGTACAGGCTGACCCTTCTTCACCACTATCTCTCTTAGGCAAAGGAAGCTCCCTAGCTAGGGGCAGGGAAGGGGATAGGGGTGGAGGTGAAGGTCAGGGAAGAGGGAAATTGATCTGCTACAACTGTGGGGAGATAGGGCACTTTGTGAGGGACTGTCTGAACCTTGCGCGACAATATTGTCGTTATTTTAGAAAACTGGACCATGTGATTTAAGACTGTCTGATCCTAATAGCGAAAATGAAGGAAAAACAACAGACACCTATGCAGAATGTGCAAAGGGTTAAAGTGGAACCACGTGATGAAGGACCAAGTATTAATGTCATAATGCATAGTAAGATGGCTACAGGAGGAGCTGAGGAGAAAGCTGAAGCTGAAAGCACTTGTAAAATAGGAAAGCCTTGACCTTCAAAAGGAAAAGGAAACCTTTGTCGTAGCTCGTAGAGACTTTACTAAGGATGAGGTGCCTGTTTCAAAAGCCCTAGCAAGCCTAAGAATAAACAATGAAGTTAAACCATTTCTACAAGCCTGTATGAAGTTGTTGTGCAACTAGAAGGCAGTAGAAAATATGTAAGCACTAATAGACAACTACGCAGAGAGGACTAACCTGCCCCTGGAAGTTAAGGATGTGCACAAACTATACAAGCACAAGAAACACACTGGTAGGGAAATGTGGCTAACAACATACTGCCGAAGAAAAATTGGAAGCAGATGGGAGAGCCTAAGTGTGAATGCTCCACTGTCCAGCTACACATGGCTAACCAACAGAAGATCATACCATTGGGGAGGCTACAAAAATTATGGTAGATATTACAGGAGTTAAGGTCCGAGCTGACTTTGAGGTAATTTAGATTGTGGAAGATGCATACCCCTATCCTGCACTCTTAGGACTGGATTGGGCTATAGATATGGGAGACATCATCAACCTAAAGAAAAGAAGCATGTTGTTTTAGAATGAGGGTACAAGGGTGATAGTCCCCCTGGACCCTGCGGAAGGAGGGCGGTATAAAGAACCAGAGCGCAAAGAATAGGATGTGGTTCACATCTATAAGTTGACTGCTTGGGACGAAGATTGGATAAATCCCATGGCTGATGGTGTGCTTTTCTGGGAAAAGGACAGTGAGTGCTTCTCTGACTCCAACGGGGAGATAGAAAACTGGCAGAATCAGTTACATGATGTATCTGTGCTGCGATGTCTTAGAACCACAAAGAACTTTCGATGCATCTCCTCAGAGGTAAGAGAAATGCGCTACTTTTATGGGGGGTTTTTATGAGAAAAAATGCTATGGATCCTTCATCTAGCCATGTGCGCAACCCCTGTGAGGTGGTGGACACGCATAAGGGGGCATTCCAGGATTGGGAATAATGTCGCGACATGATGGTCTTACGGTTCGAACCTCTGGCTCACCTGCGTGTAAATACTTTCTTGGGGCCAGGGGACCCGCGCGACCACTTTTCAACATGGATGAAAGAATGGGGTGAAAAAAAATATAGAGGAATGGGTCCATCTGTTCTTTCATGCCTTGGGACCAATCCTGACTCCATGGTATTTAGACGTAGAATTACACCAGCACACCTGCCACTGGGAAACCCTGAAGGAAAATTTTGTAGGGACATTCGAGCTGATAGGAGGGATGGAGGCACTCGACGAAGCTTTGCAGGATATTGATGCCTTAGTATTTTACGAAACACACCCGTGCGCAGCACATGGGGCACTAACATGGGAAACACAGATGCAGGATATTGTCAACTTCTGCAATTTATCAATAGAGGAGTGCGATGACGACCTGTGGAATGTCCTTATCCCAGAGTAGAAGGGAGAGTGTGCAGTTGTTGGACCCACATTGCAGACCATTGATGTCACTAAGCCTCTGAAGCTACACGAAGTCAAAATTGGAACATAGGCACAACCTAAGTTAGCAAAAATTGGGGACTACTGGGATGATGATACTGTGGGAAAAGTTGCAAAAATTCTCATGGAATATCAGGACTTATTCCCGAAAAAATTTTGGAACTCAAAGGGATTATAGGGGACCTAGGATTCATGTGCATCACTTTAAAAATAGATGCACACCCTGTGAAGCAGCACCCTTATTAGTTGAACCCCAGGTACAACAAAAATTCAAGGAAGAAATAGAAAAAATGCTCGCTACAAGTATCATCGAACTGGTCGAATAGTCAGATTGGGTAAGAACTATGGTGGTTCAAGAGAAAAATACTAAGGGAGAGATACAGATATGTGTTGACCTGCGCAAACTAAATGGTGCTTGCGTACATGATCCCTTTCCTACGCCATTCTCAGATGAAATACTTGATAGCGTAGGTGGGCAGGAAGCATACTCATTCACGGAAGGGTTCTCAGGCTACCATCAGGACCGCACTTGAGGATTGTAGCAAAAGTACGTTCGCCACTGAATGGGGATATTTCCAGTATATGGTCATGCCGTTTGGGCTCAAGAATGCCCCTACCATCTTCTCGCGGGTGGTAGTCACAGCGTTCAAAGAGGTCATCCACAAGTTTTTGGAGGTGTATTTTGATGATTGGACTATCTTTGGGTTGGTAAAGAAGCATGTATAAAACCTACGTCTGATGTTGGACGCCTGTAGAAAGCACCAGATTTCCCTAAATATCAAGAAGTGCATATTTTGCGTACCCTTCGGAATCTTGCTTGGCCACATAGTTTGTCAACAAGGATTGATGGTTGATCCCACCAAAATAGCAGTTATCATCATTCTGGCAGTACCTACAACTAAGAAACAGTTGTGCTCTGTCCTCATACATAAAGGCTACTATAGGAAGTTCATTCAAGGATACATGCTGATCACAACCCCGATGGAAAAATTTCTAAAGAAGGATTTTTCATTTTTTTGGGATGCCGAATGTCAAAAAAGATTCGAGCTACTTAAGGAGAAGATGGTCTCTGCACCTATTTTCATCTTTCTTGACTGGGTGAAGTTTTTCCATGTTCACGTAGGTGCATCGGGAATTTCCTTGGGAGCTTTCCTTACGTAGCTTGGAGATGGAGAGATTGACCATATAGTTGTATTTTCTAGTAGGAAACTTTCTAGTGTGGAGCACAACTATTCTACCACTAAAAGTGAAGGTTGGCCATGGTCTATGCTCTGCAGAAATACTGGAATTATTTGTTAGGTGGGCACTTAAAGATGTTTACGGACCACTCGGCCTTGAAGTACCTAGTGAATAAGCCTGTGTTGGAGGGGGAAATCTGCTGGTGGCTGCTACTATTCCAAGAATATGACTTTGAGATCATTGTCAAGCCGAGAAGGTTGAATGCTAGGTCAGACCACTTATCTCGAATCTAGAACGGTGAGGAACCCCCCAACCTAGAAGAAGGATTGCCTGATGTGCATCTATTCGCTATTAAGGTGGTTGATGCACACTTCGCTAACATCATTCAGTTCCTGACTATAGGGAGGGTATCCACAGAGTATTCGGTACAACAGAAGAAATAATTGGTCACCAACGCAATGGATTTTACCGTCATCGCAGGCCATATGTATAATATGGGAGCTGATAAGGTGTTGCGAAGATACGTATTAGAGCATGAAGGGAATTCCATCTTAGCATAAGCTCATGAGGGCATAGCAGGAGGACACTACACAAGGAAAGTAATGGCACAAATGATCTTGAGAGCTGGACTATGGTGGCCTACACTTCATAGTGAATCTCACGACTATTGCAAAGCCTGTGACACATGCCAAAGGACGGGGAGGCCATCACGCAGAGAAGAAATGCCCCTACAAATGTAGATGGCCCTGCAAGCATTTGAAAAATGGGCTATCGAATTTGTTCGGGCCCATAAACCTACCAGGAAAGAAGACATGTGCGCGCTACATCATCACCGCAACTGATTATGTAACCAGATGGGCCGAAGCACAAGTGTGAAGGATTGCACTGCAGACACCACTACACATTTCATTTTTGAGAAGATTTTGACTGGGTTTGGCTGTACGAAAATCTTAATGAGCTATAAATGTATGCATTTTTTTAATGAAACAATACAGGCCTTGACTGAAGAATTTTGGATCCACCATGCCAAAAGCACCCCGTATCATCCTCAGGAAAATGGAGATGTAGAAGATTTTAATAAGATCATGGAGCAGACACTGACCAAGGTTTGTAATGTCGATCACACCGATTGGGACGTGTGCATCTTGTTCTTTCTTTGGGCTTATCAAACCACCTGCAAAAAGTTGACGGGGAAGACATCGTTTCGGATGGTCTATGGAAAGGAGGCCATTATGCCCATGGAGGATATTGTTCCTAGCATATGCATCACAACCTATATGAACATGGTGGATCCTGATATCATGGAGGAGTGTTTGGCACAGCTTGTGGCATTAGAGGAAGATCGTTTCATTGCTAATTTTCATCAGCAGGTTCAGAAGGCCTGGGATAAGGCATGGCATGATCAACATATTCGACAAAAGACATTTGCGGAGGGCGAATTGGTCTTTCTGTATGACAGCCAGTTTGAAAAACACCTGGGGAAGTTTTGTCAGCACTGGCTAAGTCCTTATACGGTAAAAGAAATCATGAATGGAGGAGTTTTTTGGTTAGCTACCCTGCATGGCGATATGATACTAGGATATGTAAATGGCAGCAGGCTCAAACCATATCAGATCAAATGAATATATTCCAAAGTATCTGTATGGGGCACCATACGCGCCCAAAGGAAGGAAATTGCAGGCACAACCGTGGTACATGTATGGATCAATTGCAGGTTTGGCGGCCTGGAGAGGTACGCTTGGAGTGCAGGGGTGCAGTGGGTGCACAGGAGGTGAGAAAACTAGCTGTTGGAATAGTAAATCTGGGTAAAGAGAATTTTTTTTACCATTGAAAGGAGGGGGAAACCAACAATTAATGAGGAAATTTACAAATATTTTTTACCATTTACTTGATGGTAAGTTCCGTATCAGTTTCACCCAATCGTTGGTTGATCTCCAAGGCTATAAAATCAGAAGGATAGTTCAGAAGAGGGTTTCATGTATCTTGAACAGTTGGTGTTTTGTGCGAGTTTGTGATTATTGTGCCTTGTTCATGTCTGAGCGTGCTTCCCCCTCAGATAGTAGCCACCCAAAGTTCATTTTTCATGCCATAATGACTGCAACTAATCTCGTTGAGTCTTCTCAGACCGTGACCTCGACAGAGCAAGAATCTGAGGAAGTAATAGAAGTCCACCCCGAAGTTGAAGAGGTTATGTCTATGCCAAGAAAGGGCAAGCAGAAGGGGAAAGAGAAAGCACAAGGGTAAAGGAAACCCACGAAATGGGCTGGGGTAAAGCCCCACATTTCTCCTCGAAATGTGAAGTCCCCACAGGCGATGCCTCAGGCATGTTCCCCTAACCCAGTAAAGAGACCTTTGTTTGCTCAGGAAGAGGCCTAGATAGCCGAACCAATAAATTGGCTACCACCCTTTGTTCGGCCCCGCAGGCCCTCGACATGCATGCTAAATAATATTGATGGCCTGCGCACCTATCTGCAGATGCCACTGACTCTGGGTGAGTTCCCTGTCATTGGAGAACCCTTTGGCAAGCTACATGAGGTAAAATTCAACGACCACAACCCGGCCAATTTGGAGGCCTTCCCCAAGTTGGCACCCGAGCTATTTATCTAAAGAATATTGGAAGAAGATGGGATAAAGATCATCCCCATGCACTGGGTGCGTGGATTGGCAGATTCTGGGCTCTTAAACCTGCTGAGGATGCTGCATTTTGGCCACTACAATATCACAGAACGAATTTTGCGCCAGTTGCTTGCCTTGGTCCATGATGGTAGCTTGTGGATCTAGGATCGAATCCCCATTGATGCCGCACTTGTTCACCGAATTACTGGTCTACCCATGGAAGGGACAGACCCTATGTTGTGCACTGGAAAAAAGTATGAGAAAAATATCGCCGATAAGGTGTGCTAGGATTACCATGTGGAGCGGAACACTCGAGGATTCATGATCAGCACCATCAGTGACTCCGGTATGTAGATGGGTACCTTGTTGCTGACATGCAAGATGATGCGCAAATTCCAGGATGCCACTATCCCTGCGTATGTGATTCAGCTTGCAAGCCGATGCGAAAAGGGGGTCTGCTTCAATTGTTCCCAGTACTCGTACAACAAATTTCTGGAAAATGTTCATGAATCCCAGGACTAGGGACGAGCATTCCACTACTCCTGGCTACTGCTTCTCATCGCGTTGGTTGCATGGGAAGCCCCTGATGACTCGGTCCTCCCCGAGCTCACCCAATATATGTGCAAGGAGGCGAGGTACACAAATTTATGGGACTCAAAGGACGCGCAGCGTATTGAGGACAATCAAGTCTTCTGGGTCCTATTTCAAAGCGGGCTTGTAGCAGCAATCAATTCCCAGTCGTGCTTTTTTCCATCTGTGTATGATAAATAAAAAAGCATCATAGCATTTCAAGTTACCATGAATAATGTATAGATCAAAGGCCGCAAGGACCCAACATGGGTTTCACTCCCATATATGGTTGCTGATGAAGACATTGACCGCTTAATTGTGACTTGGCCTCCATACTAGAACCTTGGCTTCAAATGTGGTGTGAAGAATACTGCAGGGACGAGCACTGCGAAGGTCACCCTGCCCGACACCACCAAAGATACCAGAGGACAAGGTAAAGGTATGGGGAAGGAAGTGGACCCAATATCGCAGAAGGGATCACAACAGAGAAAGAGTACTGGAAAGGGTGCGGAAACATCCTCGCAAAAGAATTTGCAGTAGGATCTGGGTGTAGAAGGTCTAGAGGTGGGAGGTGCTGACTCTCCTCAAGGAACAAAGTGAACTGGTGAACCTGTCAAAGGGCCATGAAAGAAGCAACGTGCTCAATGGCTCAAACATCACACTAGAATTATGCTAATAGAGGAGGACCTAGAGAAGATCACAGATGCGGTCACCCTTGCCGTAGAAGACAAATGGCTAGCTCTAGAGGAACAACAGAAAGCCACAGCTGAGACACTCTAGTCTGAGCTTCGGGCCCTGCAGCTCAAGTCTGATACATTGCAGACCAGTATGATTTAGTCTAGGTCGACCCCAACAATTAGCAGTGCAGTAATCAATACGCTGGAAAGCCGCCTATGCCCTCTACCAGGTGCAACCCTCATACTGAGTCCACTCGACTTAGGAGTGCAAGTCCAGGCCTACGCAGAGGTGTAGTTGGATCTCGCCTTCCTGCCGTATGAACCATTGCAGATCCTTCATGTGTCCATGTTTGAAGAGATCCAAAATAGAGACCGTCAAGTGCACCAACAACTCAGTACAACTAAGCAGACAATTGAAGAAAAAAATGCTAAAGTATCTTAGGCACAGGCTACATGTACCCTCGTCGTTGTGTAGCAGACAGAGTTGGAGCACCTCATTAGTAGGCTCTACGTGGACGTCACCAAATATATCCCAGCTTCTGCCACCCCCCAAGCTAAGATTAAAGGGTTGGTCACAACGCTAAAGGCCTTGAGGACCGAGATCCAGGCGGTCAAGACGGAAATGGAACAACAGATTGTGGCCTTGCAGGCCAAGTTAATGTCACTAGAGGTATGGGCCCAACGAGCTGCACTAGTTATAGAGGCTACAAATGTCATTAGAGGTCAAATTTCTTAGGGTGCAGAACTATTGGAAACTTCTATGTAGCTATGGACCAAGGTGTAGCGCAACCCTCTCTTGCACGAAATAAATGAAGCATTGCGCCAGAAAGAAGAAGAGTTTGACCAAATGGAGGCTACACTGACCACTCTAGTCCTCGCTCAGTGCTTGGCACAACTATGCACCAGCCACACAATTAGGGATGACATGGAATCCCTTCAACAACAAAAGATGAATTTGATTGATCACCTCAAGCCGTGTGCTGATGAGGCCCTTAAGTTGTATCAGGATGCCGACATCACAGTCAAGCAACTAAACCAAACGTTGGAGAGCATGAATGCTGCTACAGAAGGCCCAAATTCACAGAAGTTGGTGGAGATAGCCAAGAATGTAACTGCGCAAAGTGAAGGTGTGTTGCCCTCTCTAGTCGAGGTGATCAAGCAGCTACAGGTGAAGATGGAGAACCCATGGCCATAGTCACTCGGGACGAGTCACAAGATTGTGTTGGGGGCCTATTGGAACGGGGCTCCCTAAGCTGCGAATTTTGTATATTTTCTGCCAATTTTGTGTATTTTTTGTATTATGTAGTCTAACATAGGGGTTTTGGGGTGGGTCAAAGCCCCGAACACATTGTAATGGGTCCAAGGGTAGACCTCCAGTCTGCAAACCACAGTTTGTGGACCATAGGCTAGTGTAGGCTATATCGATATAAATAGATGAATAGTTTGAGTCTAGAGGTAGGCATGAATTAAGACTATTGCTACGTGTGAATTGTTATATTTGTTTTGGGTTGTTTAGGGTAAGTACTCCTGCTAGTTATGTGCACGTAGATCCTCAGTCTTGTTGTGTGTAAACCCTGCTAGGTTGTGTGCACGAGCTGGTTTTGGTTGTAAGTGGATCTGAATGTTAATGAATGTGAAGTATTGTTAAAGTATCTGCATACTGCTAAAGCATATCTATGATGGTTATTTAGCTGCGAATAGATCTGAGTTTTGCATAAATATATCTGTAAATGCTTTGTGATGGTATCTGTTTAAGCTACGAATACTTCTGTGTTATCTGTTTATGTTGCAATTGAATCTGTAGCTGTGGTTATGATATTATGTGGTGATAATTTCTGATACGCACGAGGATGTGAAGGTATTGATTAGATCTATGAATGGTAATAGCTCTGTTATGGTTAATAAATGACTATATTGATAAAAGCCTACGAATATAATTACTCTGTGCAAATATAATAAGTTGCGAACATTGATCTGCCTCACTTACCTACTCTCTCAGGGTGCGGAAACTTGGTTCCAACACCCTCCCATACTGATTTGGGTGAGACTTTGGCCTGTGAAAGTAGGTCATTGCTGAAATGGCCAGTAGTATAGGGGTTTGTTGGCAAACCTTAACCTCCAAACCTAGGTTAGGACCCCTCAAGCCAATAGTATTTGAACCTTTGGAACACTTAGCCTAGCTTCTAATCTGGTGCTTCTTATCCAACAAAACCTAAATAAAAAACCCTACTAAGCTAACTAGCCTAAAACCCTAATACTCTCCAGTCACTTCCGTTGGTTGTGAGTCTGATTTTGAGAGAGCCCTCTCTGACTTGGTAGGGCTAGATACAATGTCAAAATTTTGTCTTTGGTTACCTCTTTGGTTTCCTTTCTCAGCCTTGGGAAGCTAAGGAGCCCTAACATTTTAGCACCATTGCCGAGGAGTGAAAGGTCACATTTTCTCCGGGTGTGAACGATAAGGATCAGATATGATTGCTTATGGTGGAAAATGATTAGACACATGAAGGCTAAAATAATTCACCTGGTGAATCCAACCTGATTCAAATACTCCACTGGAAGCAGGATCTGGAAATCAGGGTTTTATTGGTGATTCCACTAGCAGAAGAATGAGTAGCCTCAAGGATACCTTAGTTCATCTATCGTTCTTGTAGGTTTTAACACTATACAAAAATGATTTGTAAATGAATTCTTAAAAACTGAAAATAAACAATAGCAAGAGCACAAAACATAAAATAGGGATACACAGAGATTTTTCCCGTGGATCCAAAATTGGGTCTACCAACTTGATTTTTCATTATATTATTTTTAGTGTTACAACAAACAGACACACACACACACACACATGTTGAAGAATTCATAAACCTAAATACATTAACCCTAGATTAGAATATAACCATAGTTCCCTTGACCAAATCTACAAAATACCAGGCGCCGAAAACCATCATGCCCCAAAACCATGTGTAAACCCATGCACAAAACCATAGGCGGGTCTGCCCACCTAAAATAGGGTCCAATTTTTTATTTTATTTTATTTTATTTATTTATTTATTTTTTCTAGGGCATTGCCTCGAACTCCATGTAGGGGGATACTCACCCCCTACAAACCCCTACACAAGGGGGTTTTTTTCCCCCTTGTGACCTTCCCCCCCCCCGTGACCAACACAACGAACAGGGAGGGGCTATCGCCCCCCCTGTGCCCCCCCATGTGTGCAACTCTTCGTGAAAAGAATATAACATACACCTAATAGTTCTCATGATGTATTTAATTGCTAGAAGGTATGATCCTATGAATAATGCTCAAATTCATGGTTTACCAAATCGAATGCTTCACATATATTTGCAAAATCATCTGCCCAAATTCATAGATGGAAATGAGGATGAGGCTATTTTTCATCTAATAAAATTTCATTGGTATATACATAAGCTTGGGATTAGGTTTCACGAGGATTGTTTGATGAAAATGTTTATGGCTACCCTAGAAGTGAAAAAAATATCATGGTATGAAGGGTTAAAGCCAAGTAGCTTATTCTCTCTTAAAGATTTCCACAGAACCTTCTTTGAGTTTTATGGAAAATCTCATCATTCATTCTTGTTGTTTTAAGATTGTTGTGAATCCTGTGAAGATTTCATTCAATACCTTAAAGAGGCTTTTGGCAATGAAGAGTGTCTGGATTATGAGATCATAGAGGCCCTTTATGAATTTTCTTCCCAACAGAAAATAACAGAGATTAGCTACCTTGATACAAAGGATCATTCACAGTACACATCAACTCCTTCTTTCTTGAAGATGAAAAAAATCTGCATCCTAACAGTTAGGAAGAAATTGGTCCAAGTCAGAATTATGAAATTTCATGTACAAAAAACTTAAGTAGTGAACCATATTATGGCGATGATCATCTATTTTGCAAGGAAGTAATGAACAATACGTGTTTTTCCTTGATTCTTGTGACAATCAAATTGATATTCTTCTTGTTGAAGCACATGAGGAACCAAAAACACTGGAAGCACATGAGGAATTGAATATACTTGAAGTTGTTTCTGCATTTAAATTTTTCGATGAGCATACAAAACCTTGTCTTTTGGATGAGAGGAATGAATATTTGAACAACTAGATTGATGGTTTTTTTATTTACAAATATTTATGAAGTTTCTAGTAAAGAGCCTAAAGATATTGAAAAATAAAAAGAGGTCCTCTATGTTTTGGAAGATCCATTTGAAAATATATTGAAATCATCAGTGGAGACCAGGTTTGTTTTCTTCACCAACAAAGAGATTGGGTTCAGTTTTCAGTTGGGGTTGTCATTGCCACAACACTTTTCCTTTGAGGAAAGAAGAGAAGAAGTTCAAAAACATTTTCCATTATCAGACAATAGACTGGATGAAGCAATAAAAAACATGGAAAAGTTGATGGAAACATTTTGTTTACAAGACTAGCCTGTTATAAGGAGGAAATGAAGGAAACTTCTTTTCCAAACATATTTAATAAAAGGAGGAGAGGTTGGTTACTTATCTAATGATGATATGGACACTGATTGTTTCATTTTTTCATTTGAGAACCACCTTTAGGAACAACTATCACTACACTCCCAGAAAAAGAATGTTGAAACACATCAATTTGAAGTAGGTAGTCAGCTTGCATGTTTAATAGAGGAAAAAAGGAGGAAATATGATGAAGGTCTTGAAATAGGTGAGAATGTTATAGTTTTGACAAGGAACAAATGGAAAATGATAAAATTATTTACGATAGCTCTTTACCTTTATGTTATGTTGCATTTGAGTTGATAAAAGAAAACTATAAACTCATCAAGAAAGCAAACATGCAATCTGAAGCTAACATAAAGTGGCAAAAACCTTCTATTTTATGTGATTCCCCTATTGTATTTTATATGGAAGACCCATTTAGTCAGAAGTCACACCCATTGATTAAATATATTATAGTCTCATCAGCACCAATAGATGATGAATTTCATTTGTCTTCGTTGATTTTTAATGATATGATATATGATCAGTTGGATGAGCTCTGCACTCAGAAGGTTCTTCACTTAGTTAGATGTGAGCCTGAAAACAAGGGAGAAGGAGATCTAATTCAGCAGCCAACATTGCTGTTTTTTCCAGTAGCAGTTTCATCACTTTCAACACAAAGGTCATAGAAAAATTTGCAACCCTGTGAGGAACGATATACACTGAAATTACATAAAGGTAATTATGAAGATCAAAATTTCTTAGTGTAGAGATGTAAGGTGTCAAATGGGCTAAAGTTCAATGTGTATTCCTATGAGGATCCTTTTGTAGCATTCTTGAAGCCAGCTAGTGGGCTCATCTTCTTCAATATCATCAAGGTTAAATATGTTTACAAGTTTGTGCATGAGTTATCATTTGGAAGGTTTTCTATTTTTCTTGGGAGCAAGCACGTGGAAAAGA
The DNA here is from genome assembly GCA_034641835.2 of Pinus albicaulis. Lineage (NCBI taxonomy): Eukaryota > Viridiplantae > Streptophyta > Pinopsida > Pinales > Pinaceae > Pinus > Pinus albicaulis. The sequence goes on along the minus strand of JAXQQM020060530.1, from coordinate 115,003 downwards.
TTCAACTAGTGGATAAGGTGCTTGCATGGTTACATTGGTTGTTTGAATTCTCTAGATCAAGAAACTTGTGAATTAGTCAAGGGTGAGAAATATAGCATGTGTGGAAAGTCATCGTTGAGGTTTGAAGCCCGAGTATAAGGCCCTAAGAAATTGATGATGGGATGCCATATTTTATTTATGTTATTTAATGTTTTTTTTTTATCAGTTAAGTTAGTCAATATTTTTCACGTGACTCCATTTTCCAATGAATAAGGCTTCTTTGGTCTATAGTGTTCTTGACACTTATAGAGTTTCCATCCCCATTGGAGCCAATGTTCCATAGTAATTAAGACTTTTCAATCTTCCAAGTTAATTTGATCCAAGTAAATATTGGTGGCCACCCACTTAAAAAACTTGGGGCCCCACCATTGTTTCTTTCAGTTTTTCTGTTTCCTTAATTGTAGCATAGTTTACTATTTTTAGCATTTTTTTGGGTCCTAAACTTCCGGAGCCGTTTTGAGGTCCTAAACGATGTTTTTTGGAAAAACCGGGGGCAACATGGGATTTCCTTTGATGTTGTTCACATCAAAAGTTGTATTCCTCAGATAGATATTTCTAACAAGGTATTGTGCCCATGAAATAGAGATCGTATGCCAAAGTTACGTCCTCGGGAAGACTGATGTACCAATTTACCCAAACGGAGCCCATAGTTTTGGTGCTTCATCTGCTAGGGTTAGGTTTTTGGATGTTTAGGGTTATACATTGTTTCTAAATAATAAATAGGCCCTCGAGCCTCATTGTAACACAATTGAGAGGCCTATATATGCCACATCTCTTCTCAGAGATAAGCTACCAGCGCCCTAGCTAGTGTATTTCCATTATGTCTGTAAGCATATTTAAGTTATTTTTTATTAATGAAATGAAGTTTTATTTATGCAACATCTCTACTTGTATGTGTATTTATGTATTTCATTATGTTCCTGCATAAATCTACATCAGTGGTATCAGAGCGGTCTGCTCTTTCTCTATCCTTATTTGCATGCCCCCAATGAGGTCAGGGTATAAGGAGTTAGGGCTCGATCTGGTTGAACATCTGCAAGATTAGCCTCCACACCCTAACGACTACCCATGGGGGAAGAAAAGAAATATGAGGGAGAAGGAGATCCTATAAAAATATTTCTTAAGGAGGCCTTCGAGAAACAAAGGAACACGATGATGGATAAATTTTCCCAGATCCTTCAACGGTTGCCCACCAGCGGCACATCTACATCCAAAAGTCACTCTGGAGGCACCACTCCTTTTAAGGTAGAATTAAACTTTGAAATTCCCATATTTGAGGCCCAAATAGATGTAGACTCCATAGAGAAATGGTTGAATCTATTAGAAGTATATTTCTTAGTTCATGACTTTTTCGACTAGGAGAATATTATTTTTGCAATCCTCAAAGCTATCCACCATGTCAAGGGCTGGTGGGAAACCTAATGTGAGAAAAAGGACAAGGGGGAACCCTCTCCATTCTCGGCCGAACCCACTTGGAATTATTTCCAAGACACCATCAAGGAACAATATTACCCCATGGGGAACTATGAGGACAAGTACATATAATGGACTACACTGTGGCAGAAAAGGGATTAAGATGTGCATGAGCTGACGAATCTATTCCATACCCTGCACACAAAGTTGGGTATCAAATATTTGGAGAAAAATTTGGTGCTAAAGTAGCACATTTTTCTGCACAGATACATTTAGGAGGAAATTGATTTCCTTGACATCTTCGCTCTTTGTACAACATACCAGTATGCTGGCAAGATTGAGCAGAAATTAAAACAAAAGAAGCGAGACTTTGGATCTACGAATAAAAAGCAAGGGAAAGGTGTCCCCAAATCGCAAAAAAAAAGACAAATCCAAGGCATGATGGCGCAAGATAACCTGCCAAAGCCACAAGCAAAGAACAACACTGCGAAGTCAAAGAAGAAGGACATGTGAAAGTGGTGTGAGTTTCATAAGAGCTCCACTCACAAAAAAATTGAGTGTCAGGCCAAGCAGCCACTGCTGGATGGGATAAAGGCTTATGAATCAGATGTGTGCTCTAACTCTGAATCAAAACCTAACAAGGGGAATGACAGAGGGAAGCAAATTATCGATGCGGAGCCAAACGCCACCGTTTCCCCATGAAGATACAAAAGGTGGAATCAGAAGATCTAGAGGAGGAGGAGTGTCTCTTACACTCCCAGATGTGGGTAAAGTGTTCCATGCTATAGGTCAATGTCGACAGTGGGAGCCAAAAGAACCTGATTTCAGTAGAGTTCGTGAAGCGGTTGGGCTTTCCAACCAGAACACATCCACATCCATACACGATTAGGTGGCTTCACCAAGGACGAGATATTTGCGTCAGCCATTAGTGCCACCTTCCCTACATCATCAAGCCCTTCACGGATGAGGTATTACATGAAATTCATCCTCTTGATGTTTGTGATGTATTATTAGGCCAACCATACTTATCAAAGAGACATGTTATGTATGAGTCCCAACCTCGCACTGTTATTGTTTCTTGGGGCAATAAGTTGTATAGGATACCAGAGGTACCACCACCTGCAGCTATCTATTTGGTTACTACAAAAAAATGTAGTAAGCTCATTTCCAAAACCAGGAATTTTTTTTCCTGATGATCTTCCCTCAGGGAAAGAAGAAGAATGTGGCCACAACCTCCAGATAGGGCTCCTCTGCATGACAACAAAAAATGAACAAGGTCATGGAGGAGTATGGGGATATCTTCACCTCACCCGTAGGGGTGCCTATGCATTGTCAGGTCTAACACCCATGGATTTGACCCCAGGTGCACTGCTACCCAATAGACCAATCTATTAGTGCTCTATTATGGAGAAAAATGAAATCAAGAGGCAGATTCAGGAGTTGTTGCAGAAAGGTCACATTCGGCCGAGTTAATCACCTTCTGGGAGCCCGATCGTGTTGGTGTAGAAGAAGGATGGGACTTGGAGACTCTGTATTGATTATCAGGCACTGAAAAAGATAATTATCTAGAATAGGTACCTGCTCCCATGGATTTATGACCTTCTGGACCAACTCAAAGGGGCAAAAAATTTCAGCAAGATCGACTTGAATTCCGGGTATCACCAGGTACCAATCGAACCCCCCGATATGTGGAATACTACATTCAAAGCCAAGGAAGGCATTTTTGAATGGTTGGTCATGCCTTCTGGGTTGAAAAATACTCCCAAAACCTTCATGAGGATGATGGAAGACATCCTGCAGCCATTCGTCAACTCATTTGTAGCAGTGTACTTGGATGACATCCTGATATTCAGCTAGCTTGTGAGGAGCACCTCCACCACATCTGACAGGTCCTCCAAATACTGTGGCAATACAAGTTGTGTGACAATTTGGAGAAGTGCACTTTTGGAATGACCGAGGTTCAATATCTAGGATACATTATTGATGAGTGGGGGGTAAATGTGGATCCAACCAAGATCCAAGTCATTCAGGATTGGCCAGCCCCAACCACTCTAACATAGCTTCGCAGCTTTCTGGGTCTTACTAATGTTTATCGCAGGTTCATGTTGGGATTCTCTCATATCACTTGGCCCTTGATTCAAGTCACCAAGGGAGGAAAAAAATCAATTATTCTGGTCGGAATCTCAATAGAAGGTGTTCATAGAATTGAAAAATCACTTTTGTTATGCCCCAGTGCTCACATTACCTGACTTGAAACAACCATTTGAGATCGAGACAGATGCCTCTGACTATGATATTGGGGTAGTTCTTACTCAATAGGGGCATCCAATGGCATATCACAGTGAGACACTATCCAACATAGTCCGCAAGTATCCTACTTATGAAAAATAAATGTATTCCATTGTGTAGGCGTGTCGGCAATGGAAGAATTACATTTTGGGGAAGGAAATGGTCATCCACACAGACCATTGACCGCTGTAGTTCATACGGATGCAAGGGAAGTTGCAGAATGATCGGCATCATAAGTGGTCCACATTGTGTTGGTGGATTTGGTGCACAAGTGTACCAAACCACACTTGCTTAAGAGGAGTGGTTGTTTCCTCTTAAGTTCCTGGTCACAGACATATAATCGAGGGAGTCAGTAAGTTAGTGAACATGCTAAGAAATAAAACATACTAGATAGTGGAATAGCATGCATATTTAGAAAGAAAACAAAATTAAACTAAACACATAACACAAAAGCTCTAAATAGAGTCAAACAACTTCAATAATATGAACGGTGGTGCTTACGTCCTCTCTTCTTGAGTGCTATTAGGAATAAAGGATGAAATGTTTACCCACTTGCCAAGGGGCCCTTCGAACTATGGAGTTCTAAGACCCAATGCAAGGATGTCTTTACCTCCGAGTTACCTTGGCGCAAATTCCCTCTCTCTACTTTGAAGGATTGGAGTTGTTGGATGGCCAACAACTAAATCCCCTCTATCTCTGCTCTGGATCACACACTACTGGATTGCTTAGGGAAATTTTGGCTAGCATAACAAGGTGTTCTCCATTTGTTCATCTCTTGGTGGCCTTTTATAGAAGAATTCAAACTCTCCTTCCCTCTCTTCGTACTTTGATGGATGGTGACCCAAGAGAGGAGGATGATTCCATCGTGTGCCACATTATTCCATTGTGTTCTCCCTTGAGGTCCTAAGGAGGCTTGGGAGACTGTCCTTAGGCAGCCTCAAGTGTGAGATCAATTTCTTGGAGTGTGCCTTGTGGTCTCGGAAAGTGACTTTCACCACTCTTAGGTCCACGCAACTTTTTGAGGGAAAGCCACGCAAAGGCGCACCTATCGAAGAAAAAAGCGCCCGAAGGTGAATTTTGCTGGTTTCTTTAGTGTGCAATTTGATTTTTCTTCTAGACCTTAGAGATTTTTTAAATTATTTAGATTCTCTAATGTGCTTCAGCCCTGTAAATCCTTCTACCTAATGTGTGAGGTCTAGGAAGAAATGTATAGCCGAAATAAATTATAGTTTCTTTTCTGTGTACTTTGCGGAGAGGGAGAGAGACCTACATGTAACACGGAGTTGGAAACACCTTACACCAGGTCGAAGAGTGACCATGTCTCTGGTAACCCTGAAAACAATGATATAATACAATAAATACAATTTTTCTATGAGGTAGACATGTCCCATGCTCGTGATGCTTTGGCTAGCTAAACAAATCTATTTGACAGATACAGATTCTGTTTGTGTCACTAGTATGGTAGTGATCTGTTGGTTGATGACGACGATTGCTAACGTCCTTAGGGGCAGTTTTTCTTTGAAAATAGGTGCTATGTGGTACTCATATGCGTAAAATTGGTACGACATATAAATGCATATCATACAAATGGGTGTATGATTGGGACCTTCCTGTGTAAGCATTGCAGAAAGAAATTCTTATAAAGGCATGAGTCTTTGATGAATTTGATCAAAGTGTAATGGTTGTAAGGTACGATATCATCTTGACATGAAATATTGTGCTGTAGTCAAATTTAAGGAGGATCGATGACATCTATGGGTATTGAAGTCTCCCAAAGTTCCACCCGAGGATGTCCCTTTTGTGGTGAGGGGCGATCCAAGATACCGCTCCATTTTTTGGAAAATAGGTGTTGATGTTGACAAAAAGGAAGTCTCAAATGAATGAGGAAGTTACTGATGCAAGGGATCAAGATCTTGGATGTGATAGGTTTAACATAGGCATGATGGTGAGGGGTCACTGAAAACTGATGATGGGGATTCAGTGGCCCAAGGTCGAAGTATAAAAAGCAGCTTGGCAGTAGTCATAACTATTTTTGATAGGAAAATCCCTGAAGTTGGTAGGACATCCAGGGTGGGTATATATTTGTTATGAGATTCATGGTGGCTTATGTGTGAGGGTGTGATACTTTGACCAAGGGTGACCAGGGATTGTTGCCATGGGAGAAAAAATGGATGGATTAATGGGGGACATAGTGCATTGTTTGTGGTCTTTTTACACTTAACAAAATAATGAAATAATGGGGTTTGGATTGTACAAAACATAGAGAGGAGGATGATTCCATTATATGCCACATTATTCCATTATGTTCTCTCTTGAGGTCCTACGGAGGCTTGGGGGATTGTCCTTAGGTAGCCTCAAGTGTGAGATCAATTTCCTGGAGTGTTCCTTGTGGTCTCGGAAAGTGACTTCCACCACTCTTAGGTCCACGCTACTTTTTGAGGGAAAGCCACGCAAAGGTGCACCTATCAAAGAAAAAAGCGCGCGAAGGCACATTTTGCTGGTTTCTTTTGTGCGAAATTTGATTTTTCTTCTAGACCTTAGAGATTTTTTAAATTATTCAGATTCTCTAATGTGCTTCAGCCCTGTAAATCCTTCTGCCTAACATTTAATAATGTCATATTTTCTTGTCCAATTTTCCAGTGATAATAGTTTCCCCCTAATGTGTGAGGTCTAGGAAGAACTGTATAGTCAAGATACACTATAATTTATTTTCTATGTACTATGTGGAGAGGGAGAGAGACCTACGTGTAACACGGAGTTGGAAACACCTTACACCAAGTCGAAGAGTGACCATGTCCTCTGGGAACCTTGAAATCAATGATATAATACAATAAATACAATTTTTCTACGAGGCAGACATGTCCCATGCTCATGATGATTTGGCTAGCTAAACACATCTATTTGACAAATACAGATTCTGGCTGTGTCACTATTATGGTAGTGATATGTTGGTTGATGACGATGATTTCTGACGTCCTCAGGGGAAATTTTTCTTTGAAAATAGGTGTTATGTGGTACTCATATGCGTAAAATTGGTACGACATATAAATTCACATCATACACATAGGTGTATGATTGGGACCTTCCTGTGTAAGCATTGCTGAAAGAGATTATTATAAAGGCACGAGTCTTTGATGAATTTGATCAAAGTGTAATGGTTGTAAGGTACGATATCATCTTGACACGAAAGATTGTGTTGTAGTCAAATTTCAGGAGGATCGATGACATCTATGGGTATTGATGTCTCCCAAAGTGCCACCTAAGGATGTCCCTTTTATGGTGAGGGGTGATCCAAGGTACCTCTCCCTTTTTGGAAAATAGGTGTTGATGTTGACAAAAAGGAAGCCTCAAACAAATGAGGAAGTCATTGATGCAAGGGATCAAGATCTTGGATGTGATAGGTTTAACATATGCATGATGGTGAGGGGTCACTGAAAACTGATGATGGGGATTCAGTGGCCCAAGGTTGAAGTATAAAAAGCATCTTGGTGGTAGTAATAACTATTTTTGATACGAAAATACCTGGAGTCAGTAGGACATCTAGGGTGGGTATATATTGGTTATGAAATTCATGGTGGCTTATGTGTGAGGGTGTGATACTCCGACCAAGGGTGACCAGGGACTACTGCCATGGGAGAAAAAATGGACGGATTAATGGGGGACATAGTGCATTGTTTGAGGTCTTTGTACACTTAACAAAATAATGAAATAATGGGGTTTGGATTGTACAAAACATAGAGACAGGTGCCCGAAAACATGAAAGTGTTCGCTCACTGAAGATGTGAGGAAGGTATTTTGCTGAGGGTGGGGGCCCCATTGGTTGGTATCATGTGTGGGGTTGATGAAGTGGATGGAAAATTTCATAGATGGGCTATGCTAATGGAGTTATGGTAGGAAAAATGAGTGACGTGGTGGTGCGCTTTGATCTGATTGCAAAACCTGGTAGTCCAGGAAAGGGGTTTTATTTCGATATGGTAAAACTTGACCTGATGCATGGTGGGTGAAATGGGCATGAGGTGCTTCCCAGACTAAAGTGGTATGGCCATGATGTCATTATTTTCTGATATATGGTCTACTTTGAGTGACAGGCACCATGGAGGGGCTCTACCAACCACGAAGATGTTTACCATGTGCAAGGTGGGGTGATGATAAACATGATTGGGTGCTTGGAACCTATGGTTAATTTCTTATGGAGAAATGATGTCAGGATATGCAGAGTTTTTCAGGGACTCTATCATGCTGAGGGTAGAATGATACCTTCTTTGGAACTTGTTAGTTCCAATCTTCGCAGCCCGTCACCAGGGATCAACATGAGCTCTCACTATGTCTGTTTTTGTTAGATGTTTTGAACATGATGTTCAGCACAAAACATGTCACAAGTGTGTCCATTAGAAGAAGCTCAGAAAAATATTTCCAACAGTATATCACACTCCCATAACTGGCTCCCGGATTAGAATATATGATCGAAATGGATTAGTGATTCTTGGTTATGCATGTTTTGAGGTCAGTTGTTGCACACAATGACAATTTTAGTACAAAATCAGTTTGTGAAATAATGGTATGTAATTTTTCAAAAATGAAAGAGGTTTTTGTTCATCACATACCAAATAACAAAAACCTCCTTTAGTTTATGCACAGGTTCTACTATGTGGATGATATACAGTGATATTTGGAGCCTACATTAAAACAAAGCAAATTTTTCATATTTTTTACTGTTTTAGTCATTTTAGTGCGAAGCCATTTTACAATAGATGGAAAGTAATTTAAAAAAAAACAAGGATATTTTTGTTAAACACAAGCCATATAACAAAAACCTCTTTCATTTTATTCACAGGTGTCACGAATTGGAATATGTGACTAGATCTTTACAGCTCATTTTCACAGATTTAAATTTTTAATGATTTTCTGTTTTAGAGATGATTTTGTGGAACAGATTGCGAGCAACTGGAAATTAATTTTCCAAATTGGAGAGAGTTTTTTCTCCAAAATGACCTTATATACAAAAACCTCTTTCAGTTTTGTAACAGGTTCTATTTTTTAGGAGATACGAGTTCATCTTAAACACCTATTTTCAGAAATTCAGCCCAAGTTTAATGTAACTGATTCTATTTTTAAGAAAATGGTTGAGCTCAATTCCCTTAGTACAAGGATGAGAAAATGTATATATTTTATGAATTTCATAGTGTAGGGGTTGGATTTTGGCAGAGGGTTGGACACTTGGGATTGCTTTGAGCTTCATTGTACATTTCATCTCTGCATTTTGGCAAAGGAATAGACCAGGGTTTGCAACACTCCTTGGGATCCATGTGGCTATTTGTTTTGATGATGTCTTTCTATATTTTATTGTAAGTTTATTGATGTTTCATGTGTATCATATTCCTTCTTATTTCTTCTTAAATTAAACAAACAAGTAATAAAGGTGGAATTCATTAGATTTGCAGTGCTCTACCTTGAGCTTTGTTTAATTTTCTATGTTTTCAACTATTTGAAGAGGATTCTTGAAAGTCTCTTGCCCTCTTCAACTCCTCACCGGTTTGAGGTATCCATTTTATTCAAATTTGAAGTGTCAAAACAATTTCCTTTCTTGCCCCATTCATCTCTCCGCAAAACTGATCATTTCCCAGACCCAAAATCTGCCCTTCCCTTTGATCCAACAAACACCTTCAAAATCAAATCAAACTCTTTTACATATATACCTAGCCTAAAATCAGCCTTTATTCAATTTATCTCAAGCCTCACTGATCATTTTTTGCGAGATTGAAAAGGAGAGAGCCCTCTCCCTATCTGGTAGGGCTAGCTACCAGATTAAGCATGGTTTGATGTTACCCTAGACTCTGCCTTTCTCAGCCTGAGGTAGATTTAGGCCATAACATAGTGGTGACCATACTGGGGGAGAAAAGTTTGTTTTTTTCTTTATAAAATACAGACGGAGCCTGAAGTTAGCCAGGTAGCCTTCGAAACACTCTTTTTTTGCATTAGCGAAAGTAGATGAATGATGCTTCAGTCAATCTCCGGTCTACTTTATGAACTGAACATATGGTTTCCTCAGTAAGATCTAATCGAGTTCAGATCTGATTGTTGATGGTGGACAACAGTCAGACACATATGAAGGCTGCAACATTCACCTGGCGACTCCAACTCAATCCAGAGATTCCAGTACTCATTGATCCATTCATGCACTAAAATAAAATGGTAGGGTATGTGGAAAACCCTGCGCTTTGTGAAGTTTTAAAAGAAGCTAGAGATCAGTTAGTGGATTTGAAATTGATGAAGTATTTTTCATTGTCGTGCTTCAATTTTTGAGATCTATGAAGTTTCCTCCTAAAGCTAAAACTGGTTTCTTTGAGTTAGTTGTTGAAAAATTTGAGAAGGAGATTCAATATTTAAATGATCAGATCCAATCATATGAATTCCGAGATCCCAAAAAGTTCTTGGAAACTCTCCCTCCTTCAAAACAAGAAACAATAGAGCTGCCCATGGATGTTTGCATTGACATTTTGCAGCTGGAAGCATGTATTTTGGAGTTGGGGCAGAAAACAGAGTTTGGTTTTTGCGATCCTATTGCAACGTACATGGAAATTTGTTTTAGTTTGAATGATAGATCAAATTGTCTTTTACATAACCAGACTCGTTATGTGCATGTATGGTTGTCAGCATTTACATTTGTGTCCTGGTTGAAGCACTTTAAAGCAGCATCCTTGTCACAATTACTTGATTGGTTGATTTGGAATTATAGCATTACTTGATCTATTGGTTTTGCAGCAAAGTAGGGTATATTTGTAAATAAATAAGCTACCAAAGGCAACATTTCAGTTTCCAGTATTTGTTTATGTACAGGTTGCAGTATGTATATGTTTTTGGATTGGTATGAGTTGTTTTGGGTTTGCAGTTGTTTGACCATCCATTCCCAATGGATGATGCACTTGGTCTACGATGTTCTTGACACCTCCAAAGAGCTGCCATCCCCAATGGAGCCGATGTTAGTTCCAGTCTTCGCAGCTTGTCACCAGGGATCAACATGAGCTCTTACTATGTCTGGTTTTGTTAGATGTTTTGCACATGATGTTCAGCAAAAAACATGTCACAAGTGTGTCCATCAGAAGAAGCTCAGAAAAATATTTCCAATGGTATATCACACTCCCATAACCGGCTCCCGTATTAGAAGATATGATTGAAATGAATGAGTGATTCTTGGTTATGCATGTTTTGAGGTCAATTGCTGCACACAATGACAAGTTTAGTACAAAATATTTTTTTGAAATAATGGTAAGGAAATTTTCAAAAGTGAAAGAGATTTTTGTTAATCACATACAAAATAACAAAAACCTCCTTCAGTTTATGCACAGGTGCTACTACGTGGGAGATATATAGTGATATTTGGAGCCTACATTAAAACAAAGAAAATTTTTCATATTTTTTACTGTTTTAGTCATTTTAGTGCGGAGCCATTTTACAACAGATGGAAAGTAATTTTGAAAAACCCAAGGAGGTTTGTGTTAAAAAAAAGCCATATAACAAAAAATCTTTCAGTTTATTCACAGGTGTCATGAATTGGAATATGTGACTAGATCTTTATAGTTCATTTTCACAGATTTAAATTTTTAATGATTTTCTGTTTTAGAGATGATTTTGTGGAACATATTGCGAGCAACTGGAAACAAATTTTCCAAATTTGAGAGAGGTTTTTCTCCAAAATTATCTTATGTACAAAAAATTCTTCCAGTTTTGTAACAAGTGCTATGGTTTAGGAGATACGAGTTCATATTCAACACCTATTTTTAGAAATTCGGCCCACGTTTAATGTAACTGATTCTATTTTTAAGAAAATGGTTGAGCTCAATTCCCTTAGTAAAAGGATGAGAAAATGTATATATTTTATGAATTTCATAGTGTAGGGGTTGGATTTTGGCAGAGGGTTGGACACTTGGGATTGCTTTGAGCTTCATTGTACATTTCATCTCTGCATTTTGGAAAAGGAATAGACCAGGGTTTACAGCACTCCTTGGGATTCATGTGGCTCTTTGTTTTGATGATGTATTTCTATATTTTATTGTAAGTTTATTGATGTTTCATGTGTATCAACTTCCTTCTTATTTCTTCTTAAATTAAACAAACAAGTAATAAAGGTGGAATTCATTAGATTTGCAGTGCTCTACCTTGAGCTTTGTTTAATTTTCTATGTTTTCAACTGTTTGAAGAGGATTCTTGAAAGTATCTTGCCCTCTTCAACTCCTCACCGGTCTGAGCTATCCATTTTATTCAAATTTGAAGTGTCAAAAAAATTTCCTTTCTTGCCCCATTTAGCTCTCTGCAAAACTGATCATTTCCCAGACCCAAAATCTGCCCTTCCCTTTGATCCAACAAACACCTTCAAAATCAAATAAAACTCTTTTACATATATACCTAGCCTAAAATCAACCTTTATTCAAGTCATCTCAAGCCTCACTGATAATTTTTTGCGATATTGACGAGAGAGCCCTCTCCCGATCTGGTAGGGCTAGCTACGAGATTAAGCGTGGTTTGATGTTACCCTAGACTCTGCCTTTCTTAGCCTGAGGTAGATTTAGGCTATAACAGAACTTTCAGTGGATGGAGCGATGGATGGTTTGCACGATACCTATAAAAAAAACCCTAAGTGAAAGCATCTCCTTTATTCAAATATTATTGAAAGATATGTGCTAAAAAAGAAGACATGTCTGATGTCATTATATGTAGGGTAGAATGACATCAATATTAGCTAGGGGTCGCTTTTCGTTGTATGTCAATTGGTCAACAGTAATGATGCGATCCTCACAGGGGAACATCATAGTTCAGAAGACGGAGGGGGCTATGGTTGACATGGAATACATATAACTCCGACCAAGGAGTATATTGTAATCTAGTTGAGAATCCAAGACTTCAATGTTTATAAGGATTTTCTTACCAACTAATCATGCTAGGACATTCTGGTAGAGACCGATGGGAGCTGAAGGGTGCCCATCGTATGCTCTAAGCGTGATGTCTGATGGCTTTAGTTCGGGATACCCTAACTTTTGCCAAACGTTCTTTGACATGATGCATGTGGATGCACCTTCGTCAATGATACATCGGTGAATGGTGATGTTTCGAATTGATACCGGTATTTGGAAGGCGACTATTGAATGAAGCCTAGGGGTGGATTTTTCTAAATCAAAAGCCATTAGGTGTGAATTAGCAGCATCGATGGTGTCTAATGTAGAAGGTAAGGCTTTCCTTTGTTTTGGGCATGGTTGTAATACCTCCAAAGCTGACAGGGTGGTAGGAGACTAAGCTAGATAATCCGCAATGCTATAGTTATGGGCTGCTTTGGAATGGTTTCCTGCCCACCTAGTTGGTCCCTTAGCCATTTTTGGTAAAGCTTTAATAGAAATATTTGATATGGTCAAAGGTGTTGTTGGTGCACTTGTACTAGCCCCTGACGAATTGGTGTTTGGTGGGGTATCGTAATTTCAGTTCCGTGTCTGAAAAAAAATTTCTTCGTTAGTCATGTAGGATTCATGGATGTTCTTTCTAGAATTGTCAAGAGTTTTTTGTTGTTGCTAAGTGCTAACTGTCTCTTGATGGGGGAAAGGCTCCTGCATGACTACTGTCTGCTGCGAGGATCCCCCTTGCCCACAGTTACCTTGCAGCTTCTTCAGCTCAGGAATTTTGGGACAATGGTGAGTGTAATGGCCATACTCACTACAAATTGAGCAAGAGTGGTTCGTTCAAAGATTTTCCCTCTTTTTCTGCCCTTGGGAGTTGCTTGGCTCATCGTTTTGATTTTGGTTGGAGCTGCCTCCAGCCTGAGATCGCAGAGGGCGTTGTTGATTGTTTCCCCCTATCTAGGATTTCCTTTAGTCTTGTTTTTTCCTTTTTTCTTTGCTACATTAGGAGGATAATTTGGATTATCTTGATTGTATGGTTGGCGCGGTTGGGCTTGGGAAGGTTGCACAAAGTTCACTTGTGCATTATTATGCATGGGTGGGTTTTTTGTTGGGGACTGGGCATATTACAGTCCTTGTTCCTAGTTTATGAATGGCTGTTGGGGGGGAGATCTTTTGTCATTATGTCTAGTTGCGTACTGGGTCCCCTGAGCTAGAGGATATGGTCCTCCCTGCTGATGGTGATACGACGACGCCCTATTGGTAAAATTTTGCGGAGGTGCATGATGACTCTGGTAGCCAGGTTGTGGTATGTTAGGGATAGAATCATATGGGTAACTGGGGTATTGAATGATGTTGCTTAGGTGATTTTGGGTCAATGACCCAATCAAACTGTCTGCGGAGTTCGACGTGCATGGAAATTCTTTGTAATTTTGCAAGCGCAGGGCGTTAGGCATGATATTGTAAATATATCATGACTGCATATAGATCATCTTGAGCTATTGGGCCTTGATGATGGCATCCTCTTTGGATATGGGATTTTACGTTGCCACATCCCTTGAAATCTCTGTGGTGAGAGCTTTCGAGAACAGGTCTAACAAAACTCGATCATCGAGTTCGGCTTTGCACAAACTACGACACCGCCGCCATTTGTGGAGATGGTCCGAGATATGGACGATGGGTGTTTGCCTAAAGTGGGTCAGTAATTCCATTCCCAAATCATGGTGGATGGGTAGCTGAAAATAGGTTAGGAATGTAGTATAAATGGCACTAAAGGTTCCATTTATAGCAGATGGTTTCTTCACATACCATTTTGCAGCAATTTTGATTAGCATGTGTTGAAAGATTCCCAGTTGAATAGTATCGTTAATGATTTTGTTCGACGAACACCACTAGTGGAAAGTCATAACATGATTTTCAGGGTCTTCCGCTTGCTTCCCTTCAAACTTTGGAATGTTTGAAGGGAGCTTCGTGGGCATGGGTGGCCATGTGGGGTTGTGTGAAATGGGGTGTTTGTTAACTTGGTTAAATATGGTAAGTTTAACGAAGCTAAGAAATGTGATTGTGAGCTGGTAGCCATTGCACCTTGTGAAAACACAATGTTCTAGTTAGGTATAGGGTTTGTCTGCGACGTACCCTGTTGTGAGTTCACCTGGATTCCCGGATGGTAGTGCTCCTATGTCCCGTAGGGTTTGTGGGAGGAGTGGTATGTGGTGACACTGTGGGGGTGTTCACTGGTGTGGTGTTGGGTGACCAACGAGGGTTCCCAACTAATGATGTCCCAATAAATAATGAACCAATAAGGGACATAGTGTTTTGCCTTTGACATCTAAATGGCGAAAGACCTAGAACCCCTCCCAGTAATTGGGGGAGGTCCAAAAGACGTCTAGATCGACGAGGTCTCGTTGGGTCTGTTTTGGTGTCAAATAGGTATGGTTTTGGAAATATTTGAGAGGATAGAGATTATATTTAGAGAAAAAATCTGATCACATACATAAAAAAAAACAAAAATGAAAGATAAATTTTCCCTTTAGATTAATCCTATGTGACCAATCAATCAAAAAATATGGTTTTTGTTGTTTTTTTCATATGATACTCAAATCCTAGAAGACCTAATCATCCTCACACGCTCAAATGTAAATGGGCCTTAAGAATATATCTTGAAAATTCTCACACAACGTCCCAAAAGAACTGGCGACACCCCCAGTCAACTGAAGAAAATCAACCAAGGTAAGGGTAGAGGATCTAGTGTTGCCTGCACCATCACCTATAGGGAAGGATGCCCTAGTTTTGGCCATTCAGTACCGTCATACCACATGAGCGTTCGAGTCTTGAGCTTCTTGCTAATTTAGCTACCAGTACCGAGTATTGGACGGGTTAGGTAGCTCCGAATAATACCACATGCACTGGGCCTAAGCTTAACCCCCTCTGAATCAGGTCTCTGTGGTGCTCGGGTTTTCTTTCCCATGGGAGGATAGACGGATTTAAAATTTCCCTAAAAATTTAACTTCTATGTTTCAAGATGTAAACTTACCAAGGCGGCTTATTGGATGCCTACCCCCTTGGTCCTAACTTAAATTATAAATTCTCTTGTGGCCCCTGTGGGGAGAGTCTAATGAGTTTAATTCAGTTAGTTTTAGGTGGATTTGATCACTTAGGGTGTGAATGTGTGTGAGAAAGAGGTGAACAATCACATATTTTTAGCATGTGGATATGTGATGATCCTTTTCAAAATCCCCTATTAAACTACGTTTGGTTGTTCCTTGCTCAAAAGAAAAACATGTGTGGATATGGGCCGCTTACAATGTTGCCTAGTTAATAAAAATGATCAACTATAGGGAGATGGTAAATTATCAGCAGAGAGTGTTCATATGCTTGCCTAGGATCACCCAAATGTGCAAAGGCAACAAATATTACTTTCTCTCTAAGGATAATTAAATCCTAGTCCCGAATCCTAGTGCCAAAAATTGAACTAAAACTAAAATTAATGACTTTAAACTAGGAAAATGAAAAATCTTTAGCTAAGCATGTGTGGACTAGGGCCACTTACTTTGGATAATTACCTATGTTTTTTTTTATGTCTAAATTCACAAAACATAAATTATTTCCAAATGCAATTTAATTGCCCCCTACTTAAACTATGTGTTCACTTTGCGAAAATAAATTTGAAATTTTAAAACTAACACCTAATCTACTAAAATGTAGCCAAGAGTGAGTTTTAACAAGTCATGGGACACCTCACATAGTGTTAGCATATTTATTATGGGTTGCCATTCACTTTACAAATAGAAAATGAAGGGAAATAGAAGAAATTTTCTGCCTCTGGTTTCCGCGCGCAAAAGGCTCACACGGGCACAAAGTCTGAGTGCAGGTCACTGTTGAACGCACACGGTTGGGCGCGTTTTTATGTGAAAAAGCAACGTGATTTTTTGGAGCTTTTGAGCTTTGGCCTATCACTAAGGGTGAAAAGGCAGAGAAGAAGAGAAAAGGGGAAGTTCAAGCCAAAATCCAGAGCAAAGAAAGAGGTCTCTGCAAAAGGCAAAACCACATTAACTAGGAAGTAAAATTAGTGGAGTCACCAATCCTGTGTTGGTGGATTTGGTGCACGAGTGTACCAAACCACACTTTCTTAAGAGGAGTGGTTGTTTCCTCTTAAGTTTGTGGTCACAGGAAGATAATCGAGGGAGTCATCAGGTTAGTGAACATGCTAAGAAATAAAACATACTATATAGTGAAATAGCATGCATATTTAGAAAGAAAACAAAATTAAACTAAACACATAACACAAAAGCTCTAAATAGAGTAAAAAAACTTCAATAATACAAATGGTGGCGCTTACGTCCCCTCTTATTGAGTTCTATTAGGAATAAAGGATGAAATGCTTACCCACTTGCCAAGGGGCCCTTAGAACTATGGAGTTCTAAGACCCAATGCAAGGATGTCTTTACCTCTGAGCTACCTTGGCACAAATTCCCTCTCTCTACTTTGAAGGATTGGAGTTGTTGGATGGACAAAAACTAAATCCCCTCTATCTTTGCTCCGGATCACACACTACTGGATGGATTGGGGAACTTTTGGTTAGCATAACAATGTGTTCTCCCTTTGTTCATATCTTGGTGGCCTTTTATATAAGAATTCAAACTCTCCTTCCCTCTCTTGTTACTTTGATGGATGGTGACTCAAGAGAGGAGGATGATTCCATTGTGTGCCATATTATTCCATTGTGTGCTCCCTTGAGGTCCTAAGGAGGCTTGGGCGGTTGTCCTTAGGTGGCCTCAAGTGTGAGATCAATTTCCTGGAGTGTGCCTTATGGTCCTGGAAAGTTACTTCCACCACTCTTAGGTCTGCATGGATTTTTGAGGGAAATCCACGCAAAGGTGCACCTATAGAAGAAAAATGCACGCAAAGGCGCATTTTTTTGGTTTCTTCAGTGCACAATTTGATTTTTCTTCTAGACCTTAGAGATTTTTTAAATTCTTCAGATTTTGTAATGTGCTTTAGCCCTGTAAATCCTTCTGCCTGACATTTAATAATGTCATCTTTGCTTGTCTGATTTTCCAGTGATAACACACATATTTGCAACAGTTTCATTTGAATATCAAGTACAAGAAGGAAAACACCAATAATGTTGCAGATTGCCTTAGCTGAACACCGATTGTGGTGCTAATCACCATTATCAACTCTTGTGGGCACGAGACTTCTGATTGGTCACTTCTCTACAAGAGCGATCCAAAATTTGGCCACACATACAAGGCACTCTTGGAGGCATGCAAGTTCCAAAATTTCACCTTCACGATGCACTCTTATGTCACTTGGGATACCTTTGTGTTCCTTCAAGTGGTTGTGCCAAGAAGATTTGGGAAGAGAACTATAGTCGGGTCACTGGAAATTTTAGGGTCGAGGAAACAGTAGCAGTACTGCATAAGTATTTCTGTTGGCCAAACCTTCGACAGGATGTCGGGAAGTACATTGGATCCTGCACTGCTTGCATTATTTCCAAAGTGGCCATCTAGAAGCAAGGCCTTTATACTCCTCTACCTACCCCTAGTCGACCTTGGGAATCCATTTGTGGATTACATGCTGGGCCTTCCTTCTACTAAGCATGGAAACGAGTGTGTTTTCGTGGTCGTCGATAGATTCTCGAATATGGCCATTATGGAGGCCTCAAAGAAGAATATCACAACAAAATCCAATTATAAAATCTTCTTTGAACAAGTGTGGGTGCACTTTGGGATCCCACAGTCTATCATCTCATATTGGGATAATAGGTTGCTCAACACATTTTGGTCCAGCCTCTGGTCAATGCTAGACACCAAGCTCACCAAGTCCAGAGCTTTCCAACCCCAAACTGATGGCTAGGCAGAGGTCGTCAACATGATGATTCTACAAATTTTGCACATGTACAATTAAAAACATATACACACATGGGATGAGAGCCTTCCCTATGTAAAACACACTTATAGTCGGGCTTTGCACAACTCAACTAGACACAACCCCTTTCAGGTGGGCTTGGGATTCCAGCCACTATGTCCCATTGACATAGCCATGCCATTTTTGGCTACTCAAGTTGATTCAGATGATGTCATGTATGAAGATGACAAGGATAAAAAATTCATTTAGAACATTCATCACATCTACCAACAGGTTCATGAAATATTGGACAGAGCCAATTCTAAGTAAAAGCAATGACATGATCATCATTGAGTGACACACAACTTCCAGGTGGATGAAAAAGTGTGGTTACATTTGTAGAAGGAGCACCTTGCTGGACCCCACTACAAGCTTCACCCACTCCAATATGGGTTGTACACCATCACTAAGGCTATAGGGTCCAATGCCTTTGAGCTCAATATTCCACCATTCCTTGGTCTACACCCAGTGTGTAATGTGGCCTACCTTCGGCCCTACTTCCCACCTCTACTAGACACCTATGACATTGAATAACAACTCACATCAATAGAGTTAAACCCAGAATTAATGGAAAATGCCACCATGGATTGTATCATGGCCATGAAAATCAAGAATAATCACCAACAGAAGATCCAACTATATTGGGTTGTCAAAGATGGCCAACTCCTGCACCAAGGAAAACGGTTCACTAGAGACCAAGTTTAGCAAAAGTTTCCTCATCTGATGGAGGAACTCAACATAATGGGGATAATTTCCTTCTAAGAGGGGAGGAATGATCCAAGTGTATATTGACGGCCACTTGCCTATTCCACTTGGGGCCCCACCATTGTTTCTTTCAGTTTCCTTAATTATAGCACAATTTACTATTTTTAGCAGTTTTCAGGTCGTGAACTTCCATAGCCGTTTTGAGGCCCTATACAAAGTTTTTTGGAAAAAATAGGAGTAACATGGAATTTCCTCTTATTTTGCTCACATCAAAATTTTTATTCCTTGGATGTATATTTCTAATGAGGTATTGTGCGCGTCAAACAAAGATCGTATGCCAAAGTTACATTCCCAAGAAGATTGATTTACCAAATTACCCAAAGAGGGCCCATAGTTTTGGCGCTTCATTTCCTAGGGTTAGGTTTTTGGATGTTTATGGTATATAATGCTTTCTCAATAATAAATAGGCCCTTGAGCCTCATTTTAACACAATTTAGAGTCCTATAGCTGCTACATATCTTCTTAGAGATAAGAAACCATTGCCCTAACTAGTTTATTTCCATTATGTATGTAAGCATATTTCAGTTATTTGTTATTAATTAAATGAAGTTTTATTTCTTCTGCATCTCTAATTTTATGTGTATTTTTATATTTTATTGTGTTCTTGCATGAATCTGGATCATAATCAGAGTTAAAAGTCAAATTTTGGTCTATTCTAGCAAGATTTTCCAAGTGATAAGGCAAAGAATATGAGTCAGTGTATAGGTGTCATTGCTACTCCCACTCCAAAAATGAAGATAATTTCATCATGGTAGGTCATCACCATATTTCATGAGTATTTTTATTAATAATGGCCATTCAACCCTATCAATCATACTTGCACCTTCTTTCCTCAGAGATTAAGTCAAAATTCCGCCGCTAGGGTTTTTGCTCCGCTTTCCATTTTCTATGATTAATAGCTTCATTCAGGAGCCAAAGGACTTAGTTTTAAGCTTATACCTCCTTCATCATCCTTCATTTATATTTTCCCATCAATCCACACATCAAAATCCTTTCATATCATTATTTTCCCCAAAACCCTAGAAATACGATGTGCTTTTATGCTAGGTATGTGTTTTTCCCTTTAGCCCCCCATTTTTTCACTCATTTTGAGAAATTAAACTTTAATTGTGTTCCTAACATCTATCCTTAACTCCCATATTTTTTTCATAATTTTTATTATCCCACATCCCTTCCATTCCCTTACCTCAAGTTGCTGCACTTCTGGAAAATTCACTGCTCTTTTGACTCTGTTTTTATCATCATTTTCAAAAGCGAGTTATGACCAAATGAAGATAAATTTTCAAAAAATGAGAGAGGTTTTTATCCAAGTAAATATTATCTACAAAAATATCTCCTAGTGTTATAAAACGTGTTATGGTTATGGATATATCACTCCATATTTGACCCCCACTTTTACAAAAAAACACAGGAAAAACGTGTCGTACAGAAACACAACTATTTGCTGCGCTTTTTATTAGAGGATCCAAATCCAAAATTTCAAGTATGTTTGGATATATAATGACTTAAGTATGTCATAAAAATCACTTTTGGAGGCTTCTAAAGTCATGATTTTGAAGAAATCGATTTGAAAGTTCCTTTTTTACACCTTTATGCCACCTTTTTAGAAATGTGTTGCATTTCTAGATACTTTCTCTTAAAATCAGTTTTGAGGGGGATAAAATGATGAGTTTGGATGAATTAAGGATCCCAGGGTATAGTATAAATTCTAATATTTCTTCACCAACTTTCACCATCAATCTGAACCTCTTCTAATTCATCTAAAAATGAAGCCCAAGTTGCTGCATTTTTGCTAAGAAACTTGTTGCATTTTAGTGTTTGAAGGTTTTTCACTACACATGGAGGTCAAAGGTCAAAGTTAGTCGATGTAACAACTAGATCATGAGTTATCTGATGATTAATAGGATTATTAATTATCACCTTTGAAAATAATATTATGATTAATTCCTTGAGAGATAAGCTCAATTAGTTAGCTAAAAGAGGGGAAAGTTTCTAAATTCCCTAGGATTACGCAATGAGTCATTAGGTTCATTAATTAGTTTCTATAGATCGGGATTCAACCCCTAGAGGTGGAATATTTTTTTTTATATATGTACTCAGAATCAAGTCAATGAGAGGGTTGTATACTTAAATTTCATACTTTTTTTTTGGAACTAGTGTACTTAAGACTTTGCAGAAATAATTTACAAGAATTTGCAGCTATTCTTATGGGATTCATGTGCTGTGGTTGGTGACACTATTTTTCCTGAATATTTCTTATGAATTTGATTATCATGTGTTTCTAGCAGCCACCTACATTTCTTCTTGTGTTAATATCCTAAGTTTTAAATAGATTTCATTACCTATAATGCTATATTTTTTTTGAGATTATCATATAAGTGTTTTATCCTCTAACAAGTGAATTCATGCATGTATGTTCACTTAGTTTATTTATTTGATTTCCTCACCACATTAAAATGAAAAATTCAATTTGTGTCACTAGTTACATTTATCTTGCCTTATTCTATGACTACAGTTGATTCTTTGGAACACTTAGCCTAAATCCTAATCTGGTGCTTCTTATCCAACAAAACCTAAATAAAAAACCCTACTAAGCTAATAACTAGCCTAAAACCCTAATAAGTCACTTCCATTGTCTATGAGACTGATTTTGAGAGAGCCCTCTCCGACTTGGTAGGGCTAGATACCAAGTCAAAAGTTGGTCTTTTGTTACCTCTTTGGTTTTCTTTCTTAGCCTTGGGAAACAAAGGGGCCCTAACATTTTGGCGCCATTGTCGGGGAGCAAAAGGTCACATTTTCCCCAGGTGTGAACAACAAGGATCAGATCTGATTGCTGATGGTGGGCAATGATCAGACACATGAAGGCTGAAATAATTCACCTGGAAACTCCAAACTGATTAAAAAAATCCACTGGAAGCAGGATCCATAAATCATGGTTTTATTGGTGATTCAACCAGTAGAAGAATCAGTAGCCTAAAGGATGCCTTAGTTCATCTATTTTTCTCAAGATGGATTCAGTTGCTAGAAGGTATTCTCCTATGAATTATGCTCAGATTCCTAGTTTTCCAAATCAAATTCCTTACATAGATTGGAAAAATTATCTACCCAAATTCATAGATGGAAACAAGGATGAGGCTATTTTACATCTAATAAAATTTCATTGGCATATACATAAGCTTGGGATTAGGTTTCATGAGGATTGTTTGATTAAAATGTTTATGGATACCCTGGAAGGGAAATTAAGATCATGGTATGAAGGGTTAAAGCCATGTAACTTATTCTCTCTTAAATATTTCCACACAACCTTCTTTGAGTTTTATGGAAAATCTCATCATTCATTCTCGTTTTTTGAAGATTGTTATGAATCCTATGAAGATGTCATTCAATACCTTGAAGATGCTTTTGGAAATGAAGAGTGTATGGATTATGAAATCATTGAGGCCCTTTATGAATTTTATTCCCAATTGAAAATAACATAGATTAGCTACCTCGATACAAATAATCATTCACAACACACATCAAATCCTTCTTTGTTTGAAGATGGAACATATCTGCATCCTAAGAGTCTGGAAGAAATTGGTCCAAGTCAGAATTCTGAAATTTCATGTATGGAAAACTTAAGAAGTGAACTATCTTATGGTGATGATAATCTACTTTTTCAAGGAAATAATGAACAAAAATTTGTTTTCCTTGATTCTGGTGAAAATCAAATTGATATTCTTCCCGTTGAAGCACACGAGGAACCAAAAACAATGGAAGCACATGAGGAATAAAATATACTTGAAGTGTTTACTACATTTAAATTTTTCCATGAGCATACAAAATTTTGTCTTTTGGATGAGAGGAATGAAGATTTGAACAACCAGATTGATGGTTTTTCATTTACAAATATTTATGAAGTTTCTAGTGAAGAGCCTAAAGATATTTAAAAACATGAAGAGGTCCTCTATGTTTTGGAAGATCCATTTGCAAATTTGTTGAAATCAACAGTGGATATTAGGTTTGTTTTCTTTGCCAACACAAATATTGGGTTCAATTTTTAGTTGGGGTTGTCATTACCACAACACTTTTCCTAATTCGAGGAAAGAAGAGAATCAGTTCAGAAATATTTTCCATGATTGGACCATAGGCTGGATGCAGTGAAAAAAAACATGGAAAATTTTATGGAAACATTTTCTTTACAAGATGAGCTTGCTGTAAGGAGGAAATGAAGAAAAAATATTTTCCAAATAGATTTAATAAAAGGAGAAGAGGTTGGTTACTTATCTCATCATGATATGAACACTGACTGTTTCATTTTTTCATTTGAGGACCACCTTCAGGAACATCTATCACTGCACTCCTAGCAAGAGAATATTGAAACACATCAGTTTGACGTAGGTATTCAGCTTGCATGTTTCATAGAGGACAACAAGGAGGAATATGATGAAGGTCCTCAAACAGGTGAGAAATATTAAAGTTTTGACAAGGAACAAACGTAAAAGTATGAAATTACTGAAAATATCTCTTTACCTTTATGTTATGATACATTTGAATTGATAAAATAAAATTATAAACTCATCAAGAAAGTAGACAGGCAATATGAAACTAACTTAAAGTGGCAACAACCTTCTATTTTATGCGATTCCCATATTGTTTGTTATATGGATGACACATTCAGTCTAAAGTCACACCCATTGATTAAATATCTTACGGTCTCATCAACACCAATAGATGATGAATTGAAGTTGTCTTCATTGATTTTTAATGATATGATATATGATCATTTGGATGTGTAATATTCCTAATTAGTCATGAGCTAATTGAAATATTCAATTTTTTTTCATTACTTTGTTTAAATAAAAGAGGGCAAAGGAGGTCCAAAATTATCCTTAATAATGAATAAATCAATGCCAACTATGAAAAAGACAAATCTTGGCAGCTTAATTAAAGCACCCTTGGTGTGAAAGGGGTTGGATCACTTTGATTGGGTCAACCTTGACCAAATCAACAACGCTGTCATGGAGGAGTGGTTATCAATGAGGGACAACGCAATTTTAGATGGAGATGCATTTTGTGAATGTAGTGATCTTTTTGGATGGGGCTTAGGGTTTGCAAGCTCATATTCTATTTAAGGATGAGAATGGCTGCCATATGGAGGTTGTTGATGTATATGATATTTCTGAATATATGGTCTGTTTAGACATATATCTTTCTCTTGTTATTTAGCTAAGATAGAGTGTTGTTTAGCACAGGGTGTTCTTGATCGGGAATCCCAACTCTTACATTGAGGAGCTCTTGGAGGATTCTTGCACTACATTGTCCACTATCTAGCTTAAGGCAAAGATTCTTCTTTGAACTACAGCGTAGATCTTGTTGAGGGTTTGGTTGTCTTTGCAGGTTGCAACAAGTGGTGATTAGATCTTTAGATCTAGGCCATCTCATTGCTTATTTTCAGTGGAGGAGGCTTCCTTCCCATTGGGAGGATAGTATTTAAGGCCATTGAGCTTATTTTCAGATCTTGACATCAGACCAACCATATTTTGATCCCTACAACATATTTTAATTCCATATCTGCGTTATTTTTGTAGGAGGAGTTGCAGGGTGGTTTGGCACACCATTTGGAGAGATGATTTTCAAGTGATGGGGATCTACCTTTCACTTTGAGGATCTATTGGAGGGTATTTTATTGATCATATCAGATCAGCCACACTGTCTAGATGTGTATTTTTCAGTAGATCTGCAGTCTTGGATCTGAGATCTACAACTTCTGCTTGGTGTTTTGCTGAAAACCCTTGAGGGGTTCTTTAAAGGAGCTTGTATAGTGCATGGATCTGCTATAGATCTAAATTTTGAGGCACATATAAGCTCTATATATGATGTATAATAATTTTTTGTAGCATAGCTAATAAAATAACGTTGTAAGGGTCTTCCATCTTTTCTACATGATTGCAGTACCTCTTATTGAGGGATTTTGTTTATTGGAGGCTTGTATTTCCTGTTATGCATCTTATGGGCCATTTATTACACATATTTTTCTGCTATAATAACATATGAAAGGTCTCCATATTGGCCTTTTTATTTATAAATGATGATCTGCAACATTTTTCCAACATTTTGCACTATATTCCTGCTTTTCCCGTTTGGGAATATTACAGCGGTATCAAAGCATAATCTTGGCACAACCTGTGCATTCTAAAAGCCAATATGTCATGTGAAGAAGGAGAGCCTCTTACTGATAGAGAAAAGTGGTATCAAATAATAAGACATAGAAAGTTTTATTATACAGATGAGAAAGAAGACAAAGGTAAAACCCCTTTATCTGGAGGTGAAGATGATGAGAAGGAGTTCCCTAAGATCGTTCTTAGAGCCATGCAAGACATTGCTAGAGAGATCAAGGAGATGAGAATGGATAGAGTCAAGGAATCCCCTAAAGGATTTCATCATCGAGAAGGCTCTAGCATGTCTCATCACTAGAATGATAAACCATTGCACCAAACACAAGTTTCCCAACGCTCCACTATGCATACATTTTTGGCTGTGGGAAATGAAGGGTTT
Organism: Pinus albicaulis; assembly: GCA_034641835.2. Classification (NCBI taxonomy): domain Eukaryota; kingdom Viridiplantae; phylum Streptophyta; class Pinopsida; order Pinales; family Pinaceae; genus Pinus; species Pinus albicaulis. The sequence continues at coordinate 89,168 of JAXQQM020060530.1, read as the reverse complement.
CAAGAACATGAATCCCTTGAAGACTATTTTATGGAGTATGAATCTCAAACTCAGAGATTCAAAGATCATTTGAGTTTTTAGGAGTTTTGTCAAATAAAGGACAACAGAAGACCAAGACATCATCATAGAAGTGGTGGGTTCATTCAGAATCATGATCAAAATCACACTATGGGTAGATTATTTTTACCCAATTTTGATGGGTCATCCAAGTGTACTGCCAAATCTTGGGTAGAAAAACTTGACATCTACTTTTAGTTGAACAAGGTTCCAGAAATGGAGGCCATTAAGATTGTAGTGTTGCACCTTGAAGGTGAAGCACATGATTGGTGGTTCCATGGCTTGTATACATTGGGTCATGCCAATGTGACTGCTTATTTAGAGTTCACTAGAAGGCTGTTGGAAAGGTTTGATAGAAGAGATCCTGAAGCACCATTCATGAGCCTTGCAAAGTTGAAACAATCAGGTAATGCAGAAACTTACATCTTTGAATTTTTAAGACTTTCTGTTATGGTTCCTGATTTTTCTATAACAAGAATGGTGTACATGTTCATTGATGGGTTAGATGAACCTCTTCATGGGTTGGTTAAGTCTACCAAGCCCACTACCCTACATGATGCCATTAAAAGGGCTAGAGACCTTCAAGATGCCTTGCCAAAAGAAAAGGAAACATTTCAGCATAAGCCTTCTTTTCCATCAAAGGGAAAAGAAGAAAAGGCTACTCCTTCAAAGGAGAGTCAACATAAAAAACCTCTTAATGATGATGTCCTGAGAGATCTAAGAAGAAGGAAGCTTTTCTTCACTTTCCAAGAAGCTTGGGACCCTAGATATAGATGTGCATCAGGAAAATCACATTACAGAGAGGTCTTATCAGATGATGAGGAGGAAGAACAAGATAAACGAATAAAGGGTCACAACACTGGAATATCAGGAGATGATCCACCACCACCTAGAGGTGAGGATGGAGGAATTGCTCCAATTAGAGGCACTCTTGCATCACTAAGAGTGATACCCAAATGTCATGAAACTTCCACACAAGAAAAAAAGATGAATTTTCATAGTGGAAGCAGGGATATGATGATCCCATATATTATGCACATGAGGATGATCCATGAGACATCATTATCTTGTGGTAAACCACCTGGGAGAACACCTGATTCAGATTTGGTGAAAGATGTCTCACATCTTGATTCTCCTTTCATAGATCCAGGAAGGATGGGAGCATTAGAAGACCAAAATATAGCACTGAGAGGCATGGGTGAGCCCAAGGAGGAGGGAGATATTCTTCGACTATCACCATTACCCATTCTCTCATCTCATATTACACTGAGAAGAAACGATGCAGAATTAGAAGATGACACCATCATGAAGCAAGGAGTCCATTCTTTGGCTATGGAAACTCAGAAGATGACATCACTTAGACAGAATTCTTCCATACATGATAGAATATGGTGGCCACACATGCATGCTTTGATTGAACCAAGGAAGTATTGGATAGATGATAGCCTCCCATGGGAGACTAACTTTCAAAAGCCTCAATCTTTATTTGAGCATGTGCATATGCAAAGAGGGCAGCAAGGAGGGAATAGAAACCTTTCATCCTATACCTTTGGCATGGGATATGTCAAGGAGGAGAACAACCATATGAAAGACATTATTTTTGATAGATCATCAAAATTGTCACTATGGGAGATTGATCCATATTGGAAATCCCAACTGTTGGTGGATTATTCCAAGGATCTTCACACATGCATGATACTTGATGAACATCTACATGAAGAGGGATATTCAGTCCAAGGAGGATTCATATATTATCATGGTAGAATATTCTTATCTACAGCCTCCAAGCTCAAGGAGAAGTTGCTACAAAGGGCTTATGAAGAGTTCTTTTTCAGCCACACATATTCCATGAAATTCTACAACATTATCATGAGAAGCTATTCTTGGAAGGGCTTTGAAAGAGAACTATATCAGAATTTTCAAAGATGCATGAACCATGTGGAGTTGGGACAGCAACATAACTCTATAAAGGAGTTAATTCAGCCACCTCTTTCTTCTTTTGAGAGGGGAGATAGATCTATGCACCACTCCATTTGTTTAATGAGGAATTTTGGTGAAAGATATGCTTGTGTACCTAATGTTTTATTTGATGAACATATGCATTATTTTACTATGTTTATGTAGGCCATAGATCCAAGGAGGAGCACTATACCATATAAAATTCATGGCCAACTATTGGCCACACAAATTTCTGAACATGGCCACTCCCTTGGAGGACAAAGGGAGATGATTTTATATCATTGTGGGTGCACTCCTAAAGCACCAAACATATCTCACACTTTCAGCCATAGTGAGATGACTTGGAGAGCAAGTAAGTGGTGGGGAAACCACTTACCACATCATGATCTGATGCAGTCAGGAGATTTACTGCGCTGGTTCCACATGTGGGCTATGACCCACCTCCATATGCACAAATTTATATTTGTATGTACTTAATTTTGATCCCATGCATTGATGATGTAATTTTACTGTTTATGGGAATGTTTGGAAGGAGGATGGGAGGTATGTATGTGCCCTATGGGATGGATATTCTCCATGTTCACTATGCTACATGTTTCATGGAGAACATTGGGCAAACCATGTTTGTTTCATTTAAACTATTGTCTCCTTATGGGATGGATTATTTGCATCTCATGAGAACTTTGGAGGAGAAATTTATGGAGGGATGGATTGGTGAACACTTAGCTTATGAGGGAATTTTATCACATGTTGGTGTCACCAATGATGGAGGTTTGTAGCACTCACCTTGTCAATTGCTTGAGGACAGTTAACATTTGGGAAGGGAGGACTATAATATTCCCAATTAGTCATGAGCTAATTGGAATATTCAATTTTGTTTCATTGCTTTGTTTAAAGAATAAGAGGGAAAAGGAGGTCCAAAATTCTCCTTAATAATGAATAAATCAATGCCAAATGTGAAAAAGACAAATCTTGACAGCTTAATTAAAGCACCCTTGGTGTGAAAGGGGCTAGATCACTTTGACTGGGTCAACCTTGACAAAAGCAACAACGTTGTCATGGAGGAGTGGTAATCAATGAGGGACAACGTAGTTTTAGATGGAGATGCATTTTGTGAATGTAGTGATATTTTTGGATGGGGCTTAGGGTTTGCAAGCTAATATTCTATTTAAGGAAGAGGATGGTAGCCATATGGAGGTTGTTTATGTATATGATATTTCTGAATATATGGTCTATTTAGACATATATCTTTCTGTTGTTGTTTAGTTGAGATAGAGTGTTGTTTAGCACAGGGTGTTCCTGATCGGGAATCCCACCTCTTCCATTGAGGAGCTCTTGGAGGAGCCTTTCACTACATTGTTCACTATCTAGCTTAAGGCCAAGCTTCTTTTTTCAACTACAGTGTAGATCCTGTTGAGGGTTTGTTTGTTTTTGCAGGTTGCAACAAGTGGTGATTAGATATCTAGATCTAGGCCATCTCATTGCTTATTTTTAGTGGAGGAGGCTTCCTTCCCATTGGGAGGATAGTACTAAAGGCCATTGAGCTTATTTTCAGATCTTGACATTAGGACAACCATATTTTGATCCCTACAATGTAGTTTACTTCCATATCTGCATTATTTCTGTAGGAGGAGTTGTAGGGTGGTTTGGCACACCATTTGGAGAGATGATTTTCAAGTGATGGGGATCTGCCTTTAACTTTGAGGATCTATTGGAGGAGGATATTTAATTGATCATATCAGATCAGCCACACTTTCCATATATGTATTTTTCAGTAGATCTGCAGTCTTAGATCTGAGATCTACAACTTGTACTTGGTGTTTTGCTGAAAACCCTTGAGGGGTTCTTTAAGGGAGCTTGTATAGTGCATCGATCTGCTATATATATAACTTTTGAGGCACATATCAGCTCTAGATCTGATGCATAATCATTTTTTTTAGCAGAGCTAATAAAATAATGTTGTAAGGGTCTTCCAACTTTTCTACATGATTGCAACACCTCTTATTGAGGGATTTTGTTCATTGGAGGCTTGTATTTCCTGTTATGCATCTTATGGGCCATTTATTACACATATTTTTCTATTGTAATAACATATCAAATGTCTCCATATTGTCCTCTTGCTTTATAAATAATGATCTGCAACATTGTTCCAACATTTTTCACTATATTCCTGCTTTTCCCATTTGGGAATATTACAGGATGAGTTTTGCACTCAGACGATTCTTCCTTTACTTAGTTGTGAGTCTGAAAACAAGGGCAAAGGAGATAAAATTAAACAACCATCATTGTTGTCTTTTCCAACATCAGTTTCATCACTTTTAGCACAAAGGTCACAAAAAAATTTGTAGCCCTGTCACGACAGATATACGCTGAAATTGGATAAAGGTAATTATGCAGATCAAAATTTATTAGTGCAGAGTTGTAATGTCTCAAACGTGCTCAAGTTAAATGTGTATTCCTACGAGGATCCTTTTGTGGAATTCTTGAAGCCAACTAGGGGGCTTGTCTTCTTCAATCTCATCAAGGTTAAATATGTTTACAAGTTTTTACAAGAGTTATCATTTGGAATTTTTTCTATTTTGCTTGGGAGCAAGCATGTACAGAATATTCAACTAGTGAATAAGGTGCTTGCATGGTTACATTGGTTGTTTGAATTCTCCAGATCAAGCAACTTGTGAATTAGTTAAGAGTGAGAAATATAACAGGTGTGGATAGTCATTTTTGAAGTTTGAATCCCGAGGAGAAGGGCCTAAGACTTTGATGATGGGATGCCATATTTTCTTCATATTATTTACAATTTTTGTTTTTATCACTTAAGTTAGTCAATCTTTTGCATGTGACTCCATTTGCCAATGAATAAGGCTACCTAGTCTACGGTGTTATTGACACCTCCTAGGGAGCTTCCATCCCCATTGAAGCCAATTTTAGAGTCCTATGTTCCATAGTAATCAAGATTTGTCAATCTTCCAAGTTTATAAGAGTCAAAAGTCAAATTTTGGTCCATTCTAGCAAATTTTAAAAGTCATAAGGCAAAGAGTATGAGTCACTGTATACATGTCATTGCTACTCCCACTCCAAAAATGAATATCATTTCATCATGGTAGGTAATCAAAATATTTCATGAGTCTTTTGATTAATCATGGTCAGTCAACACTATCAATCATACTTGCACCTTCTTTCCTCAGAGATTAAGTCTAAATTCTACGACTAGGGTTTTCGCTACGCTTTCCCTTTTTCATGGTTGATAGCTTCATTTAGGAGTAAAATGAACTATTTTTAAGCTTATACCTCCTTCATAATGCTTAAAATATCATTTCCCATCAATCCCCTCATTAAAATCCTTTCAGTTCTTGATTTTCCTAAAACCCTAGAAATCTGTTGTGCTTTTACCCTAGGTCTGTGTTTTGACCTTTAGCCCCCATTTTTCTCACTAATTTTGAGAAATTCCATTTTCATTGTGTTCCTAACAATATACATACCTACCATAATTTTTTCAAAAATTTTCCTACCCCCCATCCCCGCCATTCCCTTCCCTCAAGTTGCTACGCTTTTGGAAAATTTGTTGTGCATTTGACTCTGTTTTTATCATCATTTTCAAAAGCGGTTTATGACCAAATGAAGATGATTTTTTAAGAAATAAGAGATTTTTTTCTCCAAAAAAAACTTATCTACAAAAACTACTCCTATTTTTGTAAAAAAATTTAGGGTTAAAGAGATATCACTCCATTTTTTATCCCTAATTTTACAAAAAACACAGGAAACAAACATCCTATAGAAACACAACTAGTTGCTACGCTTTTTCTCAGAGGGTCGAAATAAAAAATTTCATGTATGGTTCGATAGATAGTGACTTAAGGATGTCATAAAATCACTTTTGGAGGCTTGTACAGTCATGGTTTTGAATAAATTGATCAAAAAGTGCCTTTTTTACACCTTTCTACCACTTTTTCATAAATTCGCTGCCTTTTCGGAAATTTATTGTTAAAATAAGTTTTGAGAGGGCTAAAATGACGTGTTTGGATGACTTAAGTGTCCCAGGGAATAATAAACATCTTAATATTTCTTCACCAACTTTCAACATCACTCAGAACCTCTTCTAAGTCATCTAAAAATGAAGCCCAAGTTGCTGAGTTTCTGCTAAAAAACTTGTTGTGTTTCTATGTTTGAATGTTTTTCACTACATGTGGAGGTCAAAGGTCAAAGTTGGTTGATGTAATTGCTGGCTCATGAGTTATATGATAATCAATAGGCTTATTAATGGTAATATTTGTAAATAATATTATGATTAATGCCTTGAGATATAATCTCAATTAGTTAGCTGAAAAAGGGGAAAGTTGTTTCTAACTTCTCTAGGATTAACCAATGAGTCATTAGGTTCATTAATTAGTTGCTATAGATTAGGATTCATGTGGAATCTAGTTTTTTTTTTCTATATGTACTCAAAATCAAGTCAATGAGAGGGTTGGCTACTTGAAGTTCATACTTATTTTTTGAACTGGTGTACTTAACTCTTTGTAGAAATAATTTACAATCATTTGTAACTATTTTTATGGGATTCATGTGTTGTGGTTGGTGACACTTGTTTTCCTCAAAATTTCTTATGCATTTTATTATCATGTGTTTCTAGTAGGCATCTAAATTTCTTCTTTTATTAATATCCTAAGTTTTAAACAAATTTCATTACCTACAATGCTCCTTTTTTTTGAGATTATCATATGTGTGTTTTTATCCTCTAACAAGTGAATTCATACATGTATGCTCACTTAGTTTCTTTATTTTATTTCCTCACCACACTATAATGAAAAATTTAATTTGTGTCACTAGTTACATTTATATTTCCTCATTCTATGACTGGAGTTTATTCTTTGGAACACTTATCCTAGCTCCTAATCTGGTGCTTCTTACCCAAAAAAACCTAAGTAAAAAACCCTACTGAGCTAATAACTAGCCTAAAACCCTAATACTCTCCAGTAACTTTCATTGGTTGTGAGACTAATTTTGAGGGAGCCCTCCTCAACTTGGTAGGCCTAGATACCAGGTCAAAAGTTGGTCTGTCGTTACGTCTTTGGTATCCTTTCTCACCCTTGGGAAACTAAGGAGCCCTAACATTTTGGCGCCGTTTCCGGGGAGCAAAAGGTCACATTTTTCCAATGTGTGAATGACAAGGATCATATATGATTGCTGATGATGGACAATGATTAGACACATGAAGGCTGAAATCATTCACCTGGTGACTCCAACTTGATTCAAAGACTCCACTGGAGGCGGGATCTTGAAATCGTGGTTTTATTGGTGATTCCACTCGCAGAGAAATCAATAGCCTAAAGGATTCCTTAGTTCATATATTGTTCTTAATATGGATTCAATTTCTACAAGGTGTGATTCTATGAATCTTGCTCACATTCCTAGTTTTCCAAATCAAATGTATTGCATAGATTGGGAAAATTATCTACCTAAATTCATAGATGGAAACGAGGATGAGGCTATTCTGCATCTAATAAAATTTCATTGGCATATCCATAAGCTTAGGATTAGGTTTCATGGGTTTTTTTGATGAAAATGTTTATGGCTACTCTAGAAAGGAAAGCAAGATCATGGTATCAAGGGTTAAAGCTAGGTAGCTTATTCTCTCTTAAATATTTCCACACAACCTTCTTTGATTTTTATGGAAAATCTCATCATTCATTCTTGTTGTTTGAAGATTGTTGTGAATCCTATGAAAATTTCATTCAATACCTTGAAGAGGCTTTTGGTAATGAAGAGTATCTCTATTATGAGATCATAGAGGTCCTTTATGAAATTTCTCCCAACAGAAAATAACAGAGATTAGCTGCCTTGATACAAAGGATCGTTCACAACATACATCAACTCCTTCTTTTCTTGAAGATGAAATAGATCTACATCCTAACAGTCAGGAAGAAATTGGTCCAACTCAGAATTATGAAATTGCATGTATGAAAAACTTAATTAGTGAACCATATTATGGTGATGATCATCTACTGTTGCAAGGAAACTGTTATCACTCATAATTTTTCAAAATTTCATTGATAGGGTCTTTCACATCATTCACCTAGGTTCCATTTTGTTTTCATAGTTGGATTCATGAAATTTACTAAAAAAAACATGTAATAAGCTTTATCCTAAGTCTAAAACCCACCATGAGTCTTTTCATATCAGTCAAATCCACTCCATGTTATTTAGTTTTCGCACCCATGCCTTCAAATCAAAAGATAAGCCACTTGTATTTTTTTTCACCATTTGGTAGCGAATACAATGGTAGAGTGGCGGATTTGACTACGAAATCACCTAACAATTCCGTAGCGAATATGTCAGGATTTCAACTGTTTTCGCTACGAAACTGTGTTTTTATGTAGAAAAGACAAAGCAGGGTGAAGTGTCAAGTTTTCGATGGCCAAGGGTAAAGGTGAGGTCACCAAATTAGTTACCATGATCACCAAGCATGCAAGATCGTGATTTCAATCATCAATGCTTTTTGTGGTCACAGTTGTCATCATTCTCCCTCAAGTTGTTGAATTGCATTTTAAATTTCACCTCTAAGCACCTCTCTGTCATTCATTGTTCAAATTATTGCATGTAGCATTACAGTGTCATCCTTGAAGAGTTGATTCACAACGCAAACAGATTGTTGTCTAGGTTTTTTCATCTGCAGGTGTCACAACTAAGAAGCAACAAGGGTATATAGGAGCAATGGAAGCGAATAAGAAAGTGAATAAAGAATGTTTTTATGTGAGATACGAGCCTATGGAATTAAAACTATTAAATGAAGATCCTAGTTTCATGGATGCTTTCAGGAACGTTGGTTGTCTGCAGTTATGTTAGAAGCTTTAGGGTTTTCATGCTCAGATATCCAAAGATTTTGTAGCCAATTTCACAGGGACAACCTCAAAGGTAGGAGTTTGAATTTCACAGTATCACCTGATACTATCTCTCAGGCTAAAAATTTACCCAAAGGAGGTAAGGAATGATTCAAAGCTAAAAAATTCATAATGCAGAGCTGTGAGGAATTTGTCAAACTGGAGCACATCGAAGCTCGCATGGAAAGAGACATCCACAGGATTTATATGAAAAAAAATTATTCAAAGTTGTTGTTTGTGGTCCCGAAGTATTTTACCTATGAAGGGAGGTTTCATATGGTCTACTTATATCATTTCAGACTCCTTTTGCATTTCAATGGTAAGCAACACCTTGATTTTCCTTTCTTTTGGTTTAGAAGTTTGGGGAAGATGTATGATAAGGTCCAAGCCAGGGATAAGGGTAGTGAGACATCAGTTTTTCACCATGGCCTGATTAAACTATTAGTGTTGGAGGAATTAAAGAAGTTAAATAGAGATTGGGGATCTTTTCTCTTTCTTAGTGGATATGAAGTAGATTCATTGACACCCAAAAATATTTCAAAGTCAAATATTACTTCATCTCCAGCTGTGAGATAAGAATTTAATGAAGAAGGAGGACAACCTATTGTGGAGCCAATGGATATTGAGGCTGAACCCAGACTAGAGAAAAATATCCCACAACCATCACCTCCAGGGAAAAAACAGAAAATTAATAAACATGGTAGCAAGAGGATAACCAGAAGCCAAACCATTTCCAAAGGAAATCTTGAAGACATCCTCCAAGAAATAGACATTGAATAATCTCCTATTGTCCAAGAAAAAGACATTGAAGGGGATAGAAGGAAGAAACACAAAGGTAAGCCTGTCAACAAATTATATTTTGCACGAGAAGATGTTGGTTTCATATTCTAGCCAAGGAAACCAATAACTAGGTCACAGCTTGCAAAGGGTGCCATGGAGAGTAAGATAGCATAAAATATTGACAAAGGAAAGCAACCTATCACAGAAAAAATTATAGACCTATCTCTAGCAGTAGAAGAGGACTTTGTGCAAATAAAAGGAAAGGATCAAGTTGAGGAAAAGACTGAAGTAAAAATATTATAGGAGAAATTAAGAGAGGCCAGAGAAGAAGTCATTGAAGAAAAATTGGAACTTCAAGAGGCCAAGGTAGATAGACAGCTAATGGAAGACTTTGAAAAATAAATGAAGGATCAATGAGACAAATATGACATAACACTGTGAAATGCCAAGAAAATGATAAAGAGAACCCTTCCTCTGAGGAAAGTGGTGAAGAACACTAGGAAAATAAATATATGGCCACATTGTTAGAGGAAAAGGCTCAAAGGGAAAATTAAAGAGTAGGAGGGCCAAATAGAAATGATTAAAGGAGGACTGAAGAAAAGAGGACTAGAAATGAAAGTGATAAATGAATCTGAAGAGGTATGACCTGCTGATGCTAATGATGAAGTGCCCAAAGTTTGAGGGGTTAATCTATATAAAAAATTTGGTAAACTTTACAACATTTAGGAAACATCATTTTTGGTTTGGTAGCTAAAATTTTGATGAAAGTTTGAAAATCTGTGTTTTCAACCAAATTAGCCAATTTCATAGTGAAGCCTAGGCTTGAAGGCCATATTTTGCTACAAAATCCCTGTAGGATATTTTTTACCACAGAAATTAGTTTTGATGGAAATCAAAGGAGGGGAAGTGATTGTATTTAGCCCATATGACCTAAAAAAGATGTCTTGATCAACAGAGGAGGAAAAAAATGAGGCTAGATGGCTGAAGTAAGTGTGATACTAAAACTTCACTAAGAAATTGCCTAAAGATACTTTGTTTTCATAATGAAGTATTTTTAAAGGTGTTTGGAGGTCTGAAAAGTGTTTTATAGAATAGACAGCCACGTGAAGATATCCAATATGACCGTGGGTGACTCTAGAAAATATTCACCACTCGATAGGAGTGTCACCTATCGAGCTCAACATGAGGACAAGGATTAAAGCTATGTTTATCTTTTCCTAAAAAGTAGGATTGTTGTTTTCTAAATCTAGTGGGTACATTATTGTCTTAGTGATGGTGAATGCCACTCGAGCATCTAATCCTTATCAATGTAATTGTACCATTACTGAAGAAATTGAATGTAATAAATGTAAAGCAAGGTCCTATTAGAAGTATAAGTCTTAAGAGACTAGGTGTCTTTTTCAGTTCCAAGAGTGTAGTTTATAGTTAAGATAGGTGTCAAGGTTATGATTCGATGATCTAGCAAGCTGGGAAAATCCAAAAAAGGTCTATTTATAGACAGGAAATCGAATGAGAAAGGGTTGGTGAATGTTACTTTGAGACTACTATTATTGTAAATTTTAGAATATCAGTAATATACAGTGATGGTGTTTTTTTCTTAACCTGAGATTCTTTGATTGTTGGAATGAGTTTATACCTTATGTTTCCTTAATATATTGATGTTAAATTACTCAGAATTCATGCCCTCATGCTCTGAATTACTTTTGACATTAAGTTATTGAATATTTCCCATGTGTTAGTATTATGTTTTTCATTGAAACAATAAAAGCCTTAGCTTCCACAAGGATAATCGTTTGTCATTAGATACCTTAATACTGACTCCATGAGCCCAATGGTAGTAAAATATATCCTATTTTTCACCTGTAATCAAATACACTAAGACACATATCATATAGTTAGCCATATGATTAAAGACCTAATTGAGAAAAACATTAGATAAATTGAGAGAGCCCTCTTAGGCTGAAGATGCTAATCCTCAGTCAAAAGCTGGTTTGAAAGAGTTACTCTAAGTTGTCTGGTGCAGAATCTCATCAGTAAGAATTTATAGATGACATTTTGGTGCTTCTGCTGGGAGCCTGAAGACATATTTCCCGAAGTTTGTGCTCAAACTGTGAAAGCTGAACTCTTGGAGGTAGCAGGAGATCAGAACATTTCGAGGCTCCAAAAACTAGCTTGGTGACTCCACTAAAAATATTCATGCTTAAAGGTGGCTTCGAGAAAGAGATACACAAGGAGCAATCCAGATCCTAACCCACCTACAATTGTGGATAATCCAGAGAAGATTCTCAGAGGCATTGGAAGCAGCTCTTCAAAATCAGGTATTCCATCACATTCAAGAGCTTTGTCCTCTGAAGTTATTTGAAGTCCTGAAGATAGGAAATTTGATGATAAAATTGAAGAAGTATTGTTTAGGTCTAAGACTGAAAACAAACTGACTGATATAATACTAGACCTATAAAGACTAGGTATTGACACATCATCCCTAGTGTTTAAATAAGAAAAAGAAGAATTCTGGAAAATAGTTACATCAAAACTGTTGTTAGCAAGGGAGTCTTTTGAAAATATAAAAGAATTATATCCATTTGAGTTTTTGTTGAAAATAAAATCTGGTATACCTTTGCCTTAGTGGAGTTCATTCATATCTAGACTTCAAATACCATCTACACCACCTCATAACAACTTATACTCACCTACTATTTTCCCAAAAAATCAGAATTTAATCTCATATGTTGTCCTTCCACATACCACAATTCCTGTCATCGTGGTTGGAATTGTTCCTCCTTCTCCTCTTGTTTGACCTGCAAGGTATGATCCACTTGTTCGTCTTGCTGTTCTTCATGAACTCCCAGATGGATACTCAACTAGAATAAAAAACTTTGTGAGTGAAGAGGAAATATCAGCTGAGGAACATGTGGACAAATTTAATGACTTCATTGATAGAGAGGAGGTAGAACATGAAGATGTAAAAATGAAATTATTTTCCCAGAGTTTCACTCACAAAGTAAGAAAATGGTTTAAGGCCTTAGCTCCATCAAGTTTGCAGAATTGGGACCAATTAGAAGATATTTTTTGGACCAAGTGGGGGAGTAAGGTGAATCTAGTGCAAGCCCTAATAGAATATAAAAATTTGAAAATATCCTTAGATGAATCTTGCTAAGACTTCTCTAAGAGGTTTAACAAAGTCCATAACTTCATACCCACTCATATTAAACCTCCTCCAGTAGTTGCTCAATTACACTATGCAGAAGCATTTGATTATGAGTTTTCCATCTTGCTTACAAAAAGATAGTTTGATTCTCTAGAAGAAATGAAAAATGATGCAGTGAAAGTGGAAGTAAACATGACAGCTGCTAAGAGGTCTAAGATGGGCAAAATAAAACTGAAAGAAGAAGAAAAGCCTTCATCCTCATATGCTAAATTTGATTCTATGATGAAGACGATGGAAAAAATCATGGATAGAATTGTTCTTGGAGCTACTCCCTTACCTCCTGCACAACAAGATCCACGGAACAAAAATCCAAAATTTAGGAGGCCTCAAAATCCTCAAAGACAAAGAGAAAATAGAAATCATCCCGACTCACAAGTGAGGCCTCCCTTTCAAAAAAAGTTTCTTAATGGAGAGGATGCTCAGCCTGTGTTTCAAGAGGATATTATCCATTATCTAGATGAAGATATGTCTGGGATGTTTCTAAATAAGGAAGATAATAACGAGTCTAGTTATGACTTGAAGAAAGGTGAGGGACAATCTAATTACCTAAAATGTTATCAACAGGCCATATTTGAAATGTAGAAACAATACAATTTAAGAAATAGAAATGTGCCCATTACCACAAACAAAGCTCAACCAAATAAGGATTTTCCCAAAATAGCTAAGCCAAAGAAGGACCCACCACCTCCACCTCATGCCAAAGAAGTTGAAAAAACTATATCTACTTTCAGTCTAGAGAATGAGATATCCAAAATTAAAATTCCTATTCCCTTTGGAGAAATTATCAAGGTCACTTAATATAGAAGAAAAATTTTCAAGATGTTGAATTCCTAGATAGGACCTTCAGACTCTCCTAAATCTGTAAGAAGATCATCCTACCATTTTCCTAGGACCAAGGGTAGAAGATGAAAAGAATGAAGAGGTCCCTCCCATTTATGTCAGTCTAAATATTCATGATATGACTTTTCACAATGCCATGTTGGACTCAGGGGCTTCCCAAAACCTTATTCCTAAAGTAATCATGGAGAGGATGGGTTTACAAATCACTAGACCTTATAAAGATCTGTTTTCTTTTGACTCTAAGAGAGTTCATTGCATAGGTCTTATCAAATATGTTGTGGTAGGCTTAACACAATTACTTGCCAAAACAATGGTGATGGACATAGTAGTAGTTGACATTCCTCCAAAGTTTGGTATGATTTTATCTAGATCTTGGGCAGCCAAAATCAAAGGAACTATGTAGATGGATATGACATATGCCAAAATTCCTATTTTTCGTGAGAAAATAAGGTTGTATAGGGAAAGTAGGATGACCTACATGGTGAACAGTAAATATAAGCCTTAGAATTTTCCAATTCATGTTGTTGAAACTGAATTGGGATCCTCAATTTTATTCAATGAACTCACTCATGAAGTAGAAATTGAAGGAAAAACCAAAATCAACAAGTCAAAAATTAGGAAGGTGATGAGGAAAAAGCAGAAGGTTTGTGGCTTTTGCACTTTGATGGTTCTGCTAGAAGAGAGGGGGTTGGAGCAGGCATATGGATGACTACTCCTGATGATGAAAGTAATTTTTACTCTTTTAAACATAACTTTGATTGCACCAACAATGTGGCAGAATATGAATCACTGTTTTTGGGTTTAGAAATTTTGAAAAAACTAGATGCTAAGAAGATATTAGTGTGTGGTGATTCAAAGTTAGTGATCAAACAAGTTAAAGGATCATACCAAACCAAAGCTGTAAGAATGAGGGCTTATAGAAAAATTATCATGGAAATGCTTGAAAATTTTCAAGAATATGCCTTCATTGTGAAAAATAGAGACCAAAATTCAGTAGCTAATTCTCTACCTGTCTCTTCAAGTTTATTTGTCATCCTTACACATTCTACCGAGAAGTATGAATTTAAGGTCAGACATAGGCCATCAATTCCTAATAATATAATTCACTAGAAAGTGTTTGAGGATGATCAGCAAGTCTGAAATTTCCCATAATTGAAGGAGGAGTTTGAAAAGATACAACTGGATCAACAAAATATGTTTGCTGAAACCAAGGTCAATCTTGAAGTCTTGCAGCTGAAAAACAATTGTATACCAAAGGGCCTCATTCTCCTTGAAAAACTTTTTGATCAAAATGATGTTTTTAAATCTCCTAGAATGCATGCTAATGATGAAAAGGTAGAGACGTGTAATCTTGGTATAGTAGCAGCACCTAAAATGGTAAAAATTTCTAATTTTCTTTCTATGGAGATGAGACATAAGTATGCGGATATGATGAATAAATATATTGATTTTTTTTCATGGAGCTATGCTGATCTGAAAAGTTATGATCCTAGCATCATACAACATACTATTCCTATCAAAGAAAATGAGAAACCTTTCAAACAGAAGTTGAGAAGAATCAATCCTTTTCCCATTCCTCTAATTGAGAAAGAGATTAAGAAACTTTTTGATGCAAAGATCATTGTTCCTATAAGATTTTCAAAGTGGCTTGCTAATCTGGTACCTGTCAGAAAGAAGACCGGTGATATGAGAATTTGTATTGACTTTAGAAATTTGAATAAGGCTTCTTTAGAGGACAACTATCCTCTTCCCAAGATAGATAAGATTTTGCAAAATATTGTTGGCTCTCAAAGAATTTCCATGCTTGATGGATTTTCAGGTTACAACTAGATATTGGTACATCTAGAAGATTAGGAGAAGATTTCCTTTACCACACCATGGGGAACATTCATGTACGCCAATATGCCTTTTGGTTTGATGAATGCAGAAGCGAATTTTCAAAGAGCAATGGATATTTCCTTTACTGAGGAGAAATACAAATTATTTGTGGTCTATTTGGATGACATAACTGTGTTTTCAAGAAAGGAGGGAGATCATTTGAAACATTTGGAAAAAATTCTGCAGAAATGCAGAAAATTTGGTATTTCTCTTAATCCCACTAAAATTATTTTTGCTCTAACTTCTGGAAAATTTCTTGGAAATATTATATGTAAGGATGGAATAAATATTTATCCTAATAGAGTTAGTGAAATTCAGAAGATAGACCTGCCAAGGAATAGGAAGGAGATTATTTTTTTGGAAAGATTAATTTTGTTAGAAGGTTTATCCCAAAATTTGCTGAGATTTTCAAAAGTATTACCAAGATGTTAAAGAAAGGATTTGATATTAAGTGGACTATTGAAGCTAAGAAATTCTTTCAAGAGATAAATAAAGCCCTCACTCAAGCCCCAATGCTTATTAGTCCAAATTTCTCAAGTAAATTCTTGGTTTTCACATTTGCTTCTGAAAATACCATTGCTAGAGTTTTATTGTAGAAAGGACAACAATGTACTGAACAACCTATTTCATTTTTTAGTGGGACTCTTGCCAACTTTGAGTTGAAGTATAATATTTTGGAGAAACAGGCATATGCTTTGGTCAAATCTCTTAAAGACTTCAGAATTTATATTTTTCATTCTCATGTCATTGCATTTGTACATAACACCGTGGTTAAAGATATTTTGACACAAGCTGATCCTGATGGAAAAGCAGGGAAATGGATAGCTACTTTGCTGGAATATGACATAGAAATCAAGCCTACCAAGTTGGAGAGGGGATAGGGGTTAGAAAAACTAATGGCACAATCAAACTTTGAATATCTTGACATGAACTTCATTGAAAAAATTTCAGAGCTGACGGAAGAAGAAGAAGAAGAGTTGGTCCCTGTTGAGGAGAAATTCATCTTCTATAAATGGTACAGAGATGAAATCTTTTCCCTACATCATCGAAAAGCTCCTCTAGAGTTGACTAAGTCCAAATCAAGGTTTGTAAATATGAAATAATTAAGATATTGTATTGGGAATAATAATTTGTATTGGAAAGATGTCGATGGGATTCTTTTGAATTGTTTACTGGAAGATGAGGCTGAAACATTCATTGAAGAGTTCCGTAAGGGAGATTGTGGAGGACACCATTACTGGAAAGCCACAACCAACAAAATACTCAGCACATGCTACTATTGGCCTACTATGTTTAAGGACATCTACAAGAATATTGTTGCATGCCATGAGTGCCAAGTTTTTGATGGTAAGAAGAAGTTGATTCCCTTACCTTTGATCCCAATATATGTTGAAGCGTCTTTCCAACAATGGGGGTTGGATTTCAATAGCGAAATACACCCAACATCCTCAGGGAAACATCGCTAGATTTTGATTGCCACAGATTATTTCACTAAATGGGTTGAACCAATCCCAACAAGCCAAGCCATAGATTCAGTCATCATTCAATTCTTGGAGAACAATATTTTGTCCAAGTTTGGTTGTCCTATCAATATTATTATTGATAATTCACAAGATTTTAAATCCAAAAAATTAATTAGCTTTTGCCATTAGTATCATATTACACGTGGGCATTCAACAACTTATTACCCTCAAGGTAATGGCCTTGCAAAATCATCCAACAAAAGTATAGTGAGGATCATCAAAAAGGTGCTGCAAGAAAACAAGAGATCATGGAATCTAAAGTTGAATTTTTCTCTCTAGGATCATAGAGTTTGCACAAAGTGATCCATTGGTACATCTCCTTATGAATTAGTGTATGGAGATGAAGCTATTTTTCCCACTTCTTTGGGAGTTCTGGTAATGAAACTGCTGCAAGGACTTGAAGAGGAGCCAAATTATACCCAAAGGAGGATAAAATAGCTTATAGATCTGCAAGAAAAAAGAGAAGAGGTATATAAAAACCATCAACAATCACAAAATAGAGTGAAGAAAACCTTTGACATAAAAGCTAAAGAAGAAAATTTCCAGCTGCAAGATGTAGTTCTGAAATGGGAAGCATGAAAATTTTCAGAATATCTGGAAGGGACCATTTGTGATAGCTGCATATCATGGAAACAACACTTATCTGCTTTAGGAAATGGATGGAAAGTTATGTGCAGGAGGACCTGTCATTGGAAGGTTTCTGAAACACTACTCCTCCTAAATATTTTTATTGAATTTCACTCCATTGTATATATTATATTTGTATGTTATGATGTTTTGCTAATAAATATAAGCTCATCATCAATCTTGAGCCCAAGGAGAAGGCCATAAGAGCTTGAAGAAGTCTTTGTGAATTTCAGAAGTTTTTTTTTCATTAAAATAAGGCAATGGAACTACAAGTTCTTTGCTGTACCACAGGGGCACACCATCCCCAGTGGAGCCACTGTTATCACTCATAATTTTTCAAAATTTCATTGATAGGGTCTTTCACATCATTAACCTAGGTTCCATTTTGTTTTCATAGGTGGATTCATGAAATTTATAAAAAAACATGTAATAAGATTTATTCTAAGTCTAATACCCACGATGAGGCATATCATGTCAGTCAAATCCGCCCCATGTTATTTATTTTTCATACCCATGACTTCAAATCAAAAAATAAGCCTTGTCTGTTTTTTCACCGTTCGGTAGCGAATATAATGGCAGAATGGCAGATTTCACTATGGAATCACCTGACAATTCCATAGAGAATCTGTCAGGATTTTAACTGTTTTTGCTACGAAACTGTGTTTTTTTGTAGAAAAGACAGAGTGGGGTGAGGTGTCAAGTTTTCGATGGCCAAGGGTAAAGGTGAGGTCACCAAATTAGTTACATTGATCACCAAGCATGCAAGATCGTGATTTCACTCATTATTGCTTTTTGTGGTCACATTTGTCATCATTATACCTCAAGTTGTCGAATTTCATTTTAAATTTCACCTCTAAGGACCTATCTGTCATTCCTTGTTCAAAGTCTTGCATGTAGCATCATAGTGTCATCCTTGAAGAGCTGATTCATAGTGCAAAACAATTGTTGTCTAGGTTTGTTCATTTTTCAGGAGATACGAGCCTATGGACTAAAAAATATTGAATTAAGATCCTAGTTTCATAGATGATTTTAGGAATGTTGGTTTTCTGCAGTTATGTCAGAAGCTTCAGGGTTTTCATGCTCAGATATCCAAAGATTTTACAGCCAATTTCACAGGGACAACTTCAAAGGTAGGAGTTTTAAATTTCACAATATCACCTGATATTATCTCTCAGGCTATAGAGATTCCCATAGGAGGTGAGGAATGGTTCAAAGCTACAAAATTCAAAATGCAGAGCTGTGAGGAATTTTTCAAACCAGAGCACATCGGAGCTGACATGAAAAGTGGCATCCCAAAGAGTTATATGAAATAAAATTATTCAAAGTTGACGTTTGTGGTCTAGAATTATTTTACCTGTGAAGGGAGGTTTCATATGTTCTACCTCTATCATTTCAGGCTCCTTTTGCATTTCACTTGTAAGCAACCCCTTGATTTGAATTTATTTTTGTTTAGAAGTTTGGGGAAGATGTCTGAAAAGGTCCAAGCCAAGGCTGAGTTCAGTGAGACAATAATTTTTCACCATTTCCTGATAAAACTATTAGTGCTAGAGGAATTAAAGAAGTTAAACATAGATTAGCCATCTTTTCTCTTTCTTAGAGGATATGAAGTAGATTTAGTGGCACCCAAAGATATTTCAAAGCCAAAGATTAATTCATATCTAGCTGTGATAGAAGAAGTTAATGAAGAAGGAGGAACCTATTGTGGAGCCAATGGATATTGAGGCTAAACCCATACCAGAGATAGATATCCCACAACCATCACCTTCAGGTCAAAAATAGAAAATTAGTAAACATGGTAGCAGGAGGATAACTAGGAGCCAAACCATTTCCAAAGGAAATATTGAAGACACACTCCAAGAAATAGACATTGAAGAATCTCCAATTTCCCAAGAAGAAGACATTAAAGGGGATAGAAGGAAGAAACAAAAAGTTAAGTCTGTCAAAAAATTAGATTTTGTAGGAGAAGATGCTGGTTTCATATTCCAGCCAAGGAAACCAATGACTAGGTCACAGCTTGTAAAGGGTTCCATGGGGAGTAAGATAGAATAAAATATTGAAAAAGGCAAGTAGCATAGCAAAAAAATGTTATAGACCTATCTCTAGCAACATAAGAGGTCTTTGTGCAAAGAAAAGGAAAGGATCAAGTTAAGGAAAAGACTGAAGTACAAATATTACAGGAGAAATTAAGAGAGGCCAGAGAAGAAGTCATTGAAGAGAAATTGGAACTTCAAGAGGCCAAGGTAGATAGACAGCTAATGGTAGACTTTGAAAAAGAAATGAAGGATCAGCTAGATAAATATGACAAAATACTGTCAAATGCCAAGAAAATGCTAAAGAGAACCCTTCCTATGAGGAAAGTGGTGAACACTTGGAAATAAATCTATGGCTGCAGTCTGAGAGGAAAAGGCTCAAAGGGAAAGTTAAAGAGATGTAGGACCAAAAGAAACGATTCAAGAAGAACTGAAGAAAAGACGACCGAAATGAAAGTGATAAATGAATCTGAAGAGGTATAACCTGCTGATGCTAAGGATGAAGTGGCCAAAGTCTGAGGGGTTAATATATCTAATTTTTTTTTGTAAATGTTGAAACATGCAGGAAACATCATTTTTGGTTTGGTAGCTAAAATTTTGAAGAAAGATAGAAAATATGTGTTTTTAGTGAAATTAGGCAATTTCATAGCGAAGCCCAGGCTTGAAGGCCAAATTTCGCTACGAAATCACTGTAGGATGTTTTTACCACAAAAATCAGTTTTTATTGAAATCGAAGGAGGGATTGTAATTATATTGAGCCCATATGACCCAAAAAACATGTCTTGATCAGTAGATGAAGAAAAAAATGAGTTTGGATGGCTAAAGAAAGTGTGCTACTAAAACTTCATTATGAAATTTCCTAAAGGTACTATGTTTTTGCAACGAAGTATTTTTAAAGGTGTTTGGAGGTCTGAAAAGTGGTTTAAAGAACAGAAAACCACATGGATATATCCAAGATGATAGTGGGCCACCTTGGCAGAGATTCACCACTCAACAAGAGTGTCACCTATCCATCTCAACATGACGACAAGGATTAAAGCTATGTTTATCTTTTCCTAAAAAGTAGGACTGTTGTTTTCTAAACATAGTGGGTACATTAATGTATTAGTGATGGTGAATGCCACTAGAGCATCTTATCCCTATCAATGTAATTGTCCCATTACTGAAGAAAATGAATGTAATAAATGTAAAGAAGATTCCTATTATAAGTATAAGTCTTAAGAGACTAGGTGTCTTTTTCAGTTCCAAGAATGTAGTTTATAGTTAAGATAGGTGTCAAGGTTTTGGTTCGATGATATAGCCAACTGGGAAGATCCAAAGAATGTCTATTTATAGACAGGAAATCGTATGAGAAAGGCTTGGAGAATGTTACTTTGAGACTACTATTATTGTAAATTTTGGAATATCAGTAATATACAATGATGGTGTTTTCTGCTTAACCTAAGATTCTTTTAATGTTGCAATGAGTTTATGCCTTATGTTTCCTTAATATATTTTCTCAATATGCTGATGTTAAATTACTCCATGAGCCCAATGGTAGTGAAATATATCCCATTTTTAACCTTCAATAAAATACACTAAGACACTTATCACAGAGTTAGTCATCTGATTTAAGACCTAATTGAGCAAATCATTAGATAATTTGAGAGAGCCCTCTCAGGCTGAAGAGGCTAATCCTCAGTCAAAAGCTGGTTTGAAAGAGTTACTCTAATATGTCTGGTGGAGCAGCCCATCAGTACCAATTTAGAGATAACACATCCAAACAACACATAAAAAAATAATAGATACCAAAAACTAAAACACCAAGTAAAAAACATAATAAAAAATTCAAGCACCGGGTAGATGACATAAGAAAACACATGTCCTAATGTATCTCAGGGGAGGCTATCTTATCTGCAATATAAATCTAGATTAGCACAATATAACGTAACAACATATCAACTCAAACAAAAATAAGTTCATGATGTCCACAAAAATAACTTGCTATCATGTTCACATCATAGACTCATAAACAATTGCCATTGATGCATAACAATCACATGTGCGCAGGAGGTAAAATTTGAAGGATGAAAAATTTTCTTAAGTTTAGAAAACTTGGTGAATATTACCAGTCCATAATTTGTAATATGTAAACTTTTTGGAAGCATTTTTGTTGAAATAATCAAATTTGTAATAGCTTTATATAGTCTCTATATAAAATTTTGGTTATTCTTAAGGGAAAATAACTTTATACTATAAAATTTGGGTGAATCACTTTTACGAAAAATGAATAATGCAAATCTTATTTTTTTAAAACATAGAAAATTAGCCCACCTGTGAATATTATTCCCTAAAACTTTCCCTAGTGCACATTCATTGTAAATTGGTACTACACAATATCACAAATAGGTTGAATCATACATGAATGTTATAAACCTAACCGTATGCATCGGCCAATCCAAATTAGCATGACACAGATAAAATCAAGATCTTAGTAGCAATGACCATAACCATCATGAGTAATACCCCAATGCATATAACAACAAGTTACTATCATTCATGAGTGACCGACACATGTACATAGGACCACACTGAACAACTAGAATCTATAATAAATGTAACCACAACAATAATAGAATTAAAAGCATGTATGTAACCATAATTCATATAACAATCGTTAACCTACATACTTGCATGTCGAACATATAAACATGTATGAAAATATACTCTTACCGTAAGGTTTAGTGTTGCAACCACGCTCTAATGCTCTGTGTATCCTTCTTTATATCATGTAATATGTCAACATCATAACATACCAAGAGCATAATTATGACATAACTACATACAATGACCTCATGGACAACAACATTAACCATGAAAATTCATGCATAACAACATATAGACACTGACATGCATAACAAATGCATATACAACTGACATGTATTCATGAAAAATGCATCCAAACAGTAACATCATCAACTTCTACATGTCAACAAAACTGTAATAGTGTCCATCACCATGCATATATAACAAGCACATATATAACCTACATGCATGCATGAAAACTACATTCCTCCCATATAGTCCAAGAGTTGAACCCGACTTTGATACCACCCTGTAATTCTCTCCTCCCACATTTTTCTAGGCTAATCGGTTCTTTGGGTAAACATATGATGAGATTCTACTATGATGTGATTCAACCTCCCAAGTATAGTTAAGTAAGTGGAATCAGCAAACCCAGACCATTTTGGCCTTCCTCGGGAGCTATAGACCCTTCAGGAGGAATCCAACCCTTGCAGGTGCTCAACCCTTGAGACAACTTATCATTTTACTGATATGGACCCTCAGTCACTCCCATGATAAGCCATGCATGTGATTGAGGCCTTCTAGTTTCTCCGAAAACAAGGCATGCTAGTGATTGCGGATGTTTTCAGGTAGTTATGAGCTAGAGACCATAGATTCTCAGCCACTTTTTCAGGGCTAGGTCTCAAGCCTCTTCCCAGAATTTCAAGAAACTTCTAGTAATGAATAATAAAAATGGAATAAGGCTACAAATGTAATCATTATTGAAATTACTTTATCTTACACCTACTAGCGATGATAGGAATTTCATCAAACATATCACAAACATGTACTCCACAGGTCATAACAACATATATGAGCATAGAAGTATCCCACTTATTTGAGAATCGTTAAGAAGAATTGATGCCCTATCACAATATCTGCATTATCATCTATTAGGTCATATATTCATTATTCATTAATTTTCTAATCAAAACATTATAAGAGCCATACATCAAGTTTGACATAAAACATACTCATAACCAATATATAACCAATAGAAATAATAAGGATATAATATCCATAAAATCCACATATGAACAATTACATTTACATAATAAATATCAAAGGAGAATGAGCTCTTATTAGTGAATTCATAAGCAACCCAAGTCAGGTACTTCCACGAACCACCTGACCATAGATTGGGTTGAACCAAAAATTTATTTCAGCCAATTACTCCCATGCCATATTCTGAGGATGAATGTGGGACTCACAACAAAACCAATCCATATTTTCTTAGGTTTATCTCATAATCCACCAAGGGATTCAAATGCCCAAAAAATAAGCATACAATACTAGGCTTTACCTCAATCCCACTATATCATGTCCTAGGATCACTAGGCCTATACAAGCATGGATGCTTCCAGATATCTCCACCTACACCGTGAGGAATTCTCCTATCTCATAGTCTCTATTATTTACCATATATCCCTTCTTTCACCAGTCGAGGATTCCTAGGCGTAATTGAGACTCCACCCTCTAGGATTTACTCTATATCCTACCATTCACCGATCGAGGATTATTATGCCTAATTAAGGGCGCATACCTTTGGGATTTACCATGCATCCTTCCATTCACCAGTCAAGGATTCCCAGGCCCACCAAGGTACACAAAATCTAGCTTTAACGCAATCCCACCATATACCAGTTTAGGGATTCAAAGGCCTTGTGTTCTTCTTCAGAGACCACCCCACATGGTTTCGAAACGATCCAATAATCCATATTTACCAAGTAAAATATAACCCATCACACCATGGCTATCCGGAAATGGCAAGGGAAGGCTTAAAATCATTGTCATTCCTGGAAAAAACCATGCTAATGAGGTAACATAACCATATACACACATGCATGTACAATGCATGCCAAATCTAGTAAGGGAATCACACGTGCAAATTGATATACGCAAGTAATCATGTTGTAGTCGCTTGATTTTTCTCTTCCTTATTTATCTTTACTTCCCTTTGCCTTCTTTTCTCTTCCTTTTCTTTTCTTAATTCAATGCTAGAATTCTCCAAGAATGCTCCAAGTGTCCTAAGGTGTGTGAGAGAGAGAATAGAGAGAGCTCCAACAAAAACTTAAAAAAAGGCCATGAACTCATCCTCAGAAGCCTTTTTATCAATGAGACCTCTATTTTCTTCAATTTTCAATTATTTTCCTTCATTTTCCCTCTCACATGAAACATGTGACCTTTCACCTTCCTTTTCTCCTAATTTCCATTGTTTTCATAAATAGAATGCCAATAATGCCATTTTTCCTTTCCAAATACTTTATCATTGCCTTTGTCAATTTCCCTTAGCCATAATAAACCAAATGAACACCCACTAGGATTTTTTTCCCAACATTCATCTTAGAATACGTGTCCCATGACCTTCATCTTATTTTTCATTTATTAACTTTATTACATGGATTTTTGACCAGGGATTTTACACTAGACACCCTATAAATGTTTTGGTCATAACGTTTTCGTTTCAAATCCAAATTGAGTGATTCAAATTGGGTTATAAATTATACATTACGTTCTACTTGGGATAGAAATAGGTTTTGAAAATATGTTGATTGGTCCCTCAAAACATGACTGTCCCGACTGATTTTTAAGAAATTTAATCAACCCCACATGCCATAAGATATC
The DNA here is from genome assembly GCA_034641835.2 of Pinus albicaulis. Lineage (NCBI taxonomy): Eukaryota > Viridiplantae > Streptophyta > Pinopsida > Pinales > Pinaceae > Pinus > Pinus albicaulis. The sequence goes on along the minus strand of JAXQQM020060530.1, from coordinate 63,943 downwards.
ATAATCAAGCAATTTCTCCAAAAGAGTAATCATAATGGATATTTTTGTTTACAGGAATTTTATTTTTAATTTAACATCTACATACACAAATAAATTCAAATATTTATAAATGATGTTGATTGACACAGCGTGTTACAACAAAAACAACTCTTTTTACATATAAAGAAATTTATTTGTTTATCTCCTTATTTATTCTATTTTCTACACTAACCTAATATAATTTGAAAAATAAATTATATTTACGTATAAGAGTACTTTCAATAGATCCATTTTTGAATTAAGCCCTCAAGTATGTACATACTCGAATTTGAAAAATGCATGTTCATAAATACTAGGGTATGAAAGACCAACTTCCCTTGAAAAGATAGTCTCAAGAATTTCATGGAGTTATGATGCAATCAAAATACAAAGTTAAACCAATCTTCAATATAGCCTATACTTTCTTGATTTCCCATAGTTTTCATATCGTAAATTTCTTGAGTTTCTAATGTCTTATTTATCTCGACAACTTCCCAGATGTGTACTGGAAGAAACCTCATTTTATTCCATAACTTCTGCAATTTTTGGATTTGAAACCTTCCCAAAATCAATATAGTTTTTCTACAATGGTGCAAGTAAGATATAATGGGTGGGAAGGGTGGGTAAAATTTTCACTTAAACAGTGCAAACATGTTTTACTAGTTTATCATTGTGAGGCTGTGGAATGGATTGAGCAAGAAATTGTGTGGGGCATGGAGGATTTTGATGATGTAGCTAATTGGGTTGTGTGGATGATCTTGATATGAAAGAAATATGTTTTTGAAGAGATGGTGAAGAATATGGATGATATGTTTGTTATACAAGATAAGGGAGAGTAGTCATGTAATAATAAGATGATCCATGCCAAACTTGTGGAAAATATTGGTGGGGGTTATACTGAGATTGGCATCGATGCCATAACACAGGAGTATTCCATAATGTATAATACAAGAAATATAATGGAGAGAAAAGGTTTTTAACCATACATCTAGGTTGTGGTTTCCATGGTTGTGATTTTTTTTCAGGATCTCGATCTATTCGATATGATGCTTTCATCCCATGTGAGGAAGAGAAGCTTCCCATGGGGTGTCTCTTTTAGTACCGATGGAAAAACATTTCTTCACTTTTTTCTTGATTTTTCTTAACCTGCAAAACATCCAATTGTGAATTTAGAGATATAATAATATTGATTTTAAAATATTGAAATAAATCAGATATTTTAGCTCCTATTTTAGCAAATTTGAAAAGGAAAGAATAAACTTCTTTAGAATTCTTACCATTCTTGAAGACTCCTCTTGAATACCTTATGCATAACTCACAAACATCATCATATGATATCTGAAAAAAATCACCTTTTCCCATTAGGTTTAAGATTTCTAAAAATTCATCTTTGATTTCCTTTAAGTAGGATTGTTTTCAAGTTCCATTTTTCCAACTGTTTATGCTTTGATTTTGAAGGTTGTATTAAAATATCTCCACTTATTCCTCCAAGCTCTTATCTTCCCCTTTTGTCATTCTAAACATATCTTCATTAGCCTTGCAATAGTATTGGCACTTCTTCAATAATACATTCTTCATGTACTCCAATATTTGAATGCAGTTCCCACCAAGGTTCATGAACCATTAGAGAGTTGCTCCTTTTATATTAAGAGGAAACACTTTCAACCTTTGATAATTAGTACAATAATCATATCCTCTATAAAGTACCTCAAACCCAAATAAAAATGTATCTAGGTCTTCATTTTCCAAACCATGAAAATTTGGTAGAGTAACTAGGGGAATGTTGTGCATTTGTGTCACTCCTCCTAGATCTCTGATAGGGAATTCAAAAGTAGAGATGTGTTCAATTTCTTTCCAAAATAGAAGAGCTTCTTCATGTTCTTATTCAAGGCTCCTCCTTCAAATGTTGCTACCAATTAATAAGCAATGATTGGAGATATTATGCATCATACTCTTCAATTTATTAAAAAAAAAAGAGAACAAACATTATTTATCTATAAGGACATAAATAATTATAAAATAGAATTATACAATAAATTATAATAAATATCATGATAAAAAATGGTAAAAATAGATGAAAAAAAATATCAAAAAATGATAATTAAAATGAAAAATTAGTGACCCAACAACAAGAAATGAAAAATATAGTTTTAAATAAGAGAATAAAAGAATTGGATATCGGTTTGGTACCTAAGCTATTGTTCGTTGAACCTATATCCTCCATTGAGCCAAGTTAGGTTTTCGAATACATGCTAGAAATTGGTACAAGGATTATCTGAAAATATATTTATCATAATTCGACATTACATATATAATAATATAAATAAGAGTATAAACATAATCTAGAAACTTTGGGGAGTGGCATTGACTTCAGCTAATTTGTCCATCAAGATTAATTATCTCATTGAATATTTTTAAAAGGACTTAGAGAATGATGAAAATTTATATAAAGAGGCTTTAAATAAATTTATTATGAAAGTGTTAGAAACGAAGGAAACCTAAAAAAAAAAAAATTGTAATCTCAAAATAGAATGAAGGAATTAAAGGCTTGCTGAAAGGAAATAATTAACCTACTTTGAGAAAAATTAAGGACAAAAGGAGTGATATTCTTTCACTTAATCAAGGTGGTTAGGGAGTCAAAGGGTCCCAATTTAATTATGTATGTAATGTTATTAACCCAAGAGTAAATGCAAGAGTGTGTTGATGTGCTAATGGTCACATGGGGTAATTACTTCAACAATTTTTTTGTTTTTCCCCAAGAAGAAATTGAGAAATGGTGAATTCATTTTGTAAATAAAAATGAAAACCAATTGGAAATAATACATTAGGATGGATATGATTTAAATTAAATTGTATGAATTCTTTGAAGACCAAGTAAAATTAGAAATTACGGCTGCACTATCATGAGACTACATCGAGCGATGGCTCAAAGATGCTTTGGACAATATAATGACTTCAAGATGACTCATCAATATTTCTAATAGTTAGGTCTTCAACATGCATCCATTATTTAAAGCGAGGAGGTATTAGGAAAAAAGGGTCAATTATTCTAACATTGTAAGTAAATCATCTAGTTTGATCCTCATACCTCCTTTTCGACTCACATAGTAATCATTAAACCTTTTTCACTTTGGAGTTTTGTAAGTATCAAGGTCAATTCCTAATTGTAATTTATTTTCTCTTCTAGGTATTTTTCTTATTTATATCATTCCAATGAGTCCCATCCTTATTCTTAAATGGAAGAATGAATTTTAAATTCTTGGATATTAAATATTTGGGCATTTTTTAAAGTTTCATCAAAGAGCTACTAGGAGTTTATGGATAGTATGATCTTTTGATTTGAGTTATAAGCATAATTTACTTTCACTTTTGGAGTTTTGTAGTATCAAGGTCAATTCTTAATTGTAATTTATTTTCTCTTCTACGTATTTTTCTTGTTTATATCATTTCAATGAGCCCCATCCCTATTCTTAAATGGATGAATGAATTTTAAATTCTTGGATATTAAATATTTGCGCATTTGTGAAAGTTTCCTCAAAGAACTACTAGGAGTTCATGGCTACTGTGATCTTTTGATTTTGAGTTATAAGCATAATTTTTTCACTTTGGAGTTTTGTAAGTATCAAGGTCAATTCCTAATTGTAATTTATTTTCTCTTCTAGGTATTTTTCTTATTTATATCATTCCAATGAGTCCCATCCTTATTCTTAAATGGAAGAATGAATTTTAAATTCTTGGATATTAAATATTTGGGCATTTTTTAAAGTTTCATCAAAGAGCTACTAGGAGTTTATGGATAGTATGATCTTTTGATTTGAGTTATAAGCATAATATTGCAATTGTGTAACTCCTTTCATCCCTATGAGTTTAAAATAAACTATATTTTAAAGTTATCTAAAAATTTTATCCACGATTATTTTTTCTATCCAAATGTGTGATTATTTACTTTTAACTATGTTGGAATTATGTTATGGAAAACCCTAGCCATGGTTTCTAAAAAACCCTAATTACATTAGAAAATTTCCACCTTTTCTACCACTTTTCCTATGGATAATACTAGTGGGGGGAGTGGTTCTCCCTCCTACAATAGAATTTTTTCAGGAGAAGGACCTTTGAATCAATCTATGAAATCTAACCTCGACTCTTTGGACCATAATACAAGTTGTGACAAACAAGAAAAAAACCAAATGTGAGCTCAGAAAGGAAAACGGAAGCTAGGAAATGTGCTTCCCAAAACAAACATAGGCAAAAAATATGAAATTTTCTCAAACTGAATTTGAGAATATGTGTAGTATATGAGGGACCATGCACTTATTGGGAAATTTATGGGAATATGGCTATCAGAATAAGCCTTGAATACATAGATTCATAATAAATGGAGGCCCAAGGAACATATTAAGCTTAAAATAGGAGCAGAATGCATATTTACAATTTATGTCACCAATTTGGAGGTTTGAAATAAAGTACTCAAGAATAGGCCATATTTTTTCAACTCAATTGGACTATATCTACGATTTTGGACTAAGGGGTGTGTTCTAGATAAGTATTTTTTCATAGCTTCCCCGATATGGAGATGTATGTACTTGTTGCTCTAAGACTTTTTGGTTGAAGAAACCCTCTTAGGGATTGGGAATGCCTTGGGGTAGTTTTTCAAAATATCCTAAGTGACAAGATAAGTTAGATACATCTACTATGTGTGAATATACATGTACATGAACATACTGGAACCATTATTAGAGTCAATTGACATCTACTACTACTATGAGTTATGGAATAAGTAACTTTATTACAACTACATACCTCTTAGATGTCGCTGATGCCCTGAATATGGCCACTTATATTGGGATTTCTCTTTGGTGAATATGAATATAAATTTAGAAGTGCACCCATACCTAGACAAGGATGGCTTTACCAAGGTGAAAAAAAACACCACAACCCTCAAGATTCCTCTTCAGAGACAAAGCTTTTACAAGGAAAGGTAGTGTTCTAACTGGTATGAGGTGTTTGCCTCCCTGGAATCCCATGACCTACAGAAAGAAAATCTCACTCTAGATGTATAGATGAAAGATAAGGAGAGCCCCTCATAGGTCTTGGATCCTCCACCTTCAACTAATTTCTCAACCTCACTAAAAAATTAGAACCCCTACTCTATCAACTCAACCTCCCCTTAACTCATCTCCTCAATTTCTGCTTACTTTGGTGTATTTACATGCAACACCAAATTAGGTGAACCTCACGAATATGGTAGAGGATATTTATTTCAAATCACTAAACTTGTCGAAAATCTGAGGCTTGGAAAGTTAAAGACACATTTTCACTCCTAAAACATCAATTTCATCTTCTAAGAAGAGAATACTTGAAATACTGGCATGACACATCAAAATATAGCTCAAGCACTATATATAGTATGGTTCTTGTATTCTAAGTTGCACCATCTCAGTGAGCCCATGAGATGAGAAAATGTAATATTCCAAAAATTTAGCCTACATCTAAATGGAATGTTATAGTTTGTTTGATCACTAAGTAAGTGGATCAGTGGGTAGGGAGGCCCATAAAACCCTTTAGAAGGAATAATAACACTCCTAATGTGAAAGGAGGAAGAATAAACAACATTAAGCACCTTTGGGTGTGAATTGGAGGGGATACATGTTGAAGAGGTCAACTTTGACCAAGTCAACAACGTTGTCATGGAGTAGTGGCATTCATGAGGAGACAACGTAGTTTTAGTGGAGAACAAATCGCATGAGCTTAGTGGCAAGTATGGATGGGACCCAATGTGAGAAGGCTCACATACTATATATGGAGGGTATGGAAGACATTGTTATTCATGTTTTTAGATTATCATTTGATATTGGTCTGTTTAGACTTTGCTTCCTTTTGCTATTTAGTAGGGTTGTTTTGTTGTTTAGCACAAGGGTGTTCCTGATCAGGAATCCATACCTAATCCTCAGGGAAGGAGAGGTTATTTGGGCTGCATTTCCTCATTCTAGCACTTTTCCCAAGCTACCTCCTTCAGCTACAACGTATTTTTTTTTTTAGAGCTAGGTTGTGTTGAAGGGTGTAGCAAAGGAGGATCACATTGGGCCATTTCTAGGCTTGTTTTTCATTAGAGAGGTAGCCTATCCATTGGAGGATCAGAAAGTAGAGCTCTTGGGAATATTTTTACATATTTCGCATTAGGCCAACCATCTACCATCCCTCACAGTGCAGTCATAAACCAAAACTGCGTTATTTTTTGAGGCAGTTGCTGGGAGGGTTCATTGAGCTCGTCAGGAGGTTCTATTTCTGATTAGAGGGATCAGCCTTCTATTTAGAAATATCATTAGAGGAGGACATCACCATTTCAGATCTATCATAGCCTCATTCCATATTAGATCTAGTTTGCAATGGCATATAAACCCCAGGGTTATTTGTCACATTGTATATCTCTTGGTATTTCTAGCAATCTTTTCCGGGTTGGCTAGAAATCATGTATTAGAGACCACATCTTCTTCTTTGTGCATTTATTTTGTTTCTAATCAGCCATATTTCATTTATGTATGTTTACAGCAATATCTATATTGATATAGACATCATTGTCACTGCTCTCCGGCATTCTATACAGTTGGAGCAACTCATGTGTTGATTGTTCTGATAGTTGGAGGCTTGTTCTTATTGATTGAGTGGCTTTTCCCTCATGATATTTTTGTATAATTTTGATGATATATTAATAAAATTATGGCTGCATATTGATCCCTCTTATGTCATGTTCATATTTGTTGTGTTTTACATTATTATGTCATGTATTGCTGCTATTTCCATTTTGGAATATTACAGTGGTATCAAAGCATAATATTGGCTCAGCCTATGCATTCAAGACATTATGCTATTAGGAGGAGAAGCTTCTCACAGAAAAGAGAAGTTGTATAGAAGAAACAAAGGCATGAATCCATTATTTGGAGAAATGAAGGAAGAGAGGATCTCCCAGCTTCTTTTCCAAACTGTGAAAAATATCAAGGAAGATCTCAAGGAGATGAAACTGGAGAGGTGTAGAAAAAATTCAAGAGGGTTTGAAAGTGAAGCAAGCCCTAGGTATTCACATGATGGGTGTAGACATTCAACCACACATGCATATCCACAACGCAGTTTATTGCCCACATTCCCTGCAAGAAGGATGGAGGAAGAAGATGCACCAAGGGAGGAGACCTTGAGTGACTATCTTCAGGAGCATGAGTCTCAATCATAGAGATTCAAAGAGCGCATGGACTTCCAAGGGTTTTTCCAACTCAAGGAAGACAGAAGATCCAGCAACCATAGCAGAAGCAAGAGAGGTAGAATATTTCTATCTAACTTTGATGGATCAGCAAAGTGCATAGCCAAAGGTTGGGTGAAGGAGCTAGATTCCTATTTCCAGCTTCACCAAGTTTCAGAAAAGGAGGCCATTAGAGTAGCAGCGATGCACCTCAAAGGTATGGCCTATGATTGGTGGTTTTGTAGTTCTGCTTATTTTTATCATGAAAATGTGAACACTTATTCAAGGTTCACTAAGAAATTAGTGAGAAGATTTGATATTAAACCTTGTGAAACATCTTTTGTTGAAGCCAAAAAATAAAAACCTTTGCATGAGGTGGAGAGATATATTTTTCCAACTCCACTCTATATTTCTATTGGAGGGAATAAAAACATGCATGATTCCTTTCCAAGGGCAATATCCCCACTTCTTGAAGAGCCCTCTTCTATATATGAAGACATGGAGGTTCCTCCTTCAAGGGAAGACCAAGATCAATGGTCTCTCATTGATGATGAGGAATTCTCAAATATTAATGAAGAGGATGAGCATAGAAGATCTAACACCATTATACCATCAGGAGGAGATCCATCACCACATGAATATGGAAAGGGAGCCCTTTCTTCCATTAAAGGAGCCCTTGTATCTTTGCAAGGAGTTCCAAATGATCCAACATGTGGGAACCAAAGCACAATTTCGGAGCAGCATGTATCAGTCTTTGAGGATTGTGAGATGGGAGGAGAAGAAGAGAAGAAGGATTAGAAGCAAGGGATGGTGAGCATCCACCCTTATCTATTTCAGGAGGTTTCTCCACTAAAGAAGGATATTGTATTGCACAAAGAAGGGAGGGACAAATCAATCCACTCATATATACAATCCACTTCAGATTTTGATGTCTCACTACATGGGGGCATTCCACATGGGAGGCCACCAAATCTAGATTTGATGAGAGACATCTTGCCAGTTGATTCACCACTCTTAGATCCCATAGGGTTGGATACTTTGGAGGGGTCCAGTACAACGCAGAGAGTTTGGGATAGACTCAAAGATGAGGGAGGCATTCTCCAATTTTTAGCATTACCCACTCTCACTACATATTATGCGCTGACGATAGTTGTTGCAGTGATGGAGGATGGCACCACCATGGTGCAAGTCAGCTGCTCCATGGATTTGGACAAAAAGAGGGTAATTTCTTTTAAGAAGGAATCCTCCATATATTGGAGTGTATGGAGGCCACTCATGCTTACATTAGCCAAGATCAGGAGGTTCTTTTTGGATGGTAGCTTCCCATGGGAGGCCAACTTCCAAAGGTCACCACTTCATTTTTAGCATGAGTAGCTACATAATGAGCATGGCAGCACTTTGGAGGATGACTTTGGCATGTGGGATGTCAAAGGATAAGACAACATCATGTGGGGAGCTTCACATTTCAAATCTTCAACACTGTCTCTTAGGAGGGTTTATCCATATTGGAGGTCTCAACTTTTGGTAGAGTACTCCACGGATCTTGCTGCTTACATGATTCTTGATGACCTAGAGGGAGATGATAGATACATGGTGGTTTATGAGGTCATATATTCTTATGGCAGAGTCTTCTTGACTATATTTTCTAAGCTCAAGAGGAAGCTACTACATGCAGCACATGTGGACTTTCTTTCCATGCACTTTGATGGATTTCATTCTTTGATGGAGGAGTTCACTTGGGAGGGCATCCAACAGGATATATATCAGCATATGGAGAGATGCATAGCCCGGATGGTGATAGAGAGGTTGTCACAGCCACTTCCCTACTCATGGAGAGTGAGGGAGAGTTTGCAGTTGAGCCATTTCAGCTCCATGACCGGAGTACATAGTAGAGAAGGTACATTTATGAATTCTGATTTCTACCCCTTTATTTTTTTTGAGGAGCTTGTTGTACCAAGGAGGATTATTCCTTCTTATATATTATATTATGATGTACTTTAGGCCAATTGTAGCATTGAGGTTGGCTATTCTATTGGTGGTTTGTGGGGGAAGCCACGTGATTCTTGGTGTGCCCCATTGGCACCACATATTACTTTTATGATGCTATCTTATAGGATGATTGTGGTAGAAAACAAGTGGCTAAAAGGACACTTGCTATTATTTGTTTTGAGGTAGGCAAGGGATGCACTGAATTGGTTCCATATGTGGAACTATGATCCACCTCCCAGTTGTCATACGAAAACTTGTTTTAATTGGTTTTTGCTTCCATATATTGGTGATGTTCTTATGTTTATGGGAATCTTTGTTGGGAGAGTGGTACAAGTGTTGGAGGTGCCCATTGGGAGTATGATTCTCCATAATTTACATGTTGCATGTTTCAGGAGAAACAATGGGCAAACGATGTTTTCCACGCTAAATCTCTTTTCTTCATGTGGGAGGAGCCATTTGGAGAACTTTAGTTCTTGGAGGAGGCACTTCATGGCTGATTTGTTTGGTGGGGTAACTTGGGCCATTTTTGGAGGCCATGAAATTTCAACCCAAGATCAGAAGTAGCCCCATACTTACCATAAATGGAGAGATAAACAACTTGGGCAATCACGGTGGAACTTCTGAGTAAATTCATTCTTAAACACCCTTAAAAGAAACCCTTGACTGGTAGTATCTGGTGATTTATCTTCCACCTCATCCCCAAAACAACATTCTAGCGATAAAAGTGGGACCTTCTAAGTCAGTGACAAACTAAGTATACATTAGGACTCCAGAAACCATTACCAATCATAGAAAACTCAGCTGATGGACATAGAGTATACTTTTTTTTTCACCATCTTAGCTAAATGATGATTTAGGTATAGAACACTCTTAAGAACCACAGAACAACACAAAAACTTAGAAAACCCCAAAAATTATTCTTATATTGGTTTTTATTACTTACTTGGTGGTGGACCATAACACATTTTACCTTAAAAAAGCTAAAAATTTCCACCTGGTGACTCCACTGGCCCTAGTAGGCCTATTAATATTCTAGTACTTCTATATTTCCTTAGGATTGTGTTTAACCAGTCCCAAGAAGTTTAGAAGCCTAGTCCCATATTCTAGAAAGGTACTAAACACCAGAGTGGTCAAAAATTTGAAAAACAGTCCTTAAAATTTTCAGCCTCCCTAAATTTTGAACTTGAAATCTGGCTTCACATAGGATCAATACCAGATCTCATCTAGACCTTAATCCTCCTACAATAGTTGATGATCCAGAAAATATTTTGTGGCAAACTTCTAAAGCTGGAAATTTAACTTCTGATAGGACCATCCAAAGAACAAGATCTGTCCCTGAAAACCTTGTAGTCTTGAAAGATCCTCACTTTGACTTGCCTCATACAAAGAACCTATTTAGAACCAAGTCACATAGTGATATTTACCAATATGACCTTGAGCCCACAGATTTACAGTAGAAATTTAGCAGAGAAGCATCTCCTTCCAGTCCTCCTGATTTTCAGCTTCTCCACCACTTCAGTTCTTTCCACAACAAATTTTATCACAATCAGCCTATTGGTCGAAGTACTTCCACCACTCCCATATACACATCCATTGTTTAAAACACCCCTTTTCATCCCACTTTCCCTTTCACAAATCTACCCCTTGTAAATCCGCCATTTTCTCCCACCTGGCAGCATGGTATGCCCCATTAGTGTTACCACAACCTATGGTTCCTTTACCAAATGATTATCAACCTAGAATTCCCCATTTCACTGGAACTGAATCTACTACTGCCCAAAAACATGTAGATAAAATGGATGATGCCTTTGATTACATGGAAATAGAAGAAGAGACCATTAAGATGAGAATCTTTGCCCAAATTTTAGGAGGAGAAGCCAAAAAATGGTTTAAAAGCTTAACTCCTAATAGCATAAATGATCTCCCTTCTTTATACCAAACATTCATAAACAAATGGGAAATTAAAAAGAACCCTCTCCAAATCCTTTCATAATGTAGAAACCTCAAAAGAAACACTGGGGAAAGTGTCCAAGATTATTGCACTAGATTCAATAGTGTTACAATGCACCTCCCCCTAACATGAAACATCCACTAGGCTTAGCCTTAGCTAAATTTCCTGAAGGCTTTGACCCAGGCATGGCCTACCAACTAAGAGAAAAATACCCCTTGACTTTAGAAGATATGCAGAGAGGAGCTATCAGTGTAGAAGCAAATCTGATTGAGAAAAGAGCTAGATTTAAATCAGAGAAAAGAGACATATAAATATGAAACAATGGCATCAACCTCATCATCTGATGCCAAAATTGACAACTTGGTTACGGTAATGGAAAGAATGCTTGAAAAGATAAACTTAAATGATAGAGTACCTCCTAGAGAAAACCAAATCAATCCCCAAAACATAAATAGAAATACCAATTTCAGAAGAGATCCTATTCAAAATAGAGAAAAAGATAATGACCAACAAATTAGACCTCCCTTTCAAGAAAACTATGTAGATCAAGAAGAAGGAAGGGAAACTGAAAGGTTGGAAGAAAATCATGTAAATCTGATAGGATCTGAAAGTGAGACAAATGTTTCCGTCACTGAAGAAGAACAAGGATTCTTCTCCTTAGAGAAAATTGAAAACAATCATGAGGATTCTGAAGATTACCAATTGGGGTTTGAAAATGCTATAATGGAGGTGCACAAAAAATATGATCTTAGAAGCGAAAGGAACCCAGAAATTTCCAATGATAAAAACATAGATACTGTTGTTAGGAAAACTTCAGAAAATTCTCCTAACAAGACAACAAACAGAAAAAAAACTTTGACTAAGAAAACTGACTCAAATAAGGACAAATCTAATCAGCAAAGTGTTGACCCAAGCTGCCCTAGTACTTTTGCTAGTGGCCCTAAGAAATCTGTCCTAAATAACAATCCCAATAAAACTTCACAAATCAAAATTGCTGAAAAGACTATGCTTGACAAAATAGATGTAAATATGTCAAAACATTAGTCCCTTTCAGCCTTGAGGGTGAAATTTCCAAGATCAAAATTAGCATACCCTTAGCTGAACTAGTAACTCAGGATATATATAAAAACCACGTTTTGAAAGCTTTGAATCTATGCAATGATACTGATACATTAAAATTGACATATGATAAACCAAAATTGTTGTTTGGTCCTAAAGTAGAAGGGAAATACCAATAAGGAATAATTCCTCCATTTTATGTCAGCTTAAATATACATGATAATATTTTACATAATGCCATGCTAGATTCTGGTGCCTCTCACAACCTTATGCCAAAAGTGGTGATGGAGAGATTAGGCCTAGAAATTACTAAACCGTATAAGGACCTATATTCCTTTGATTCAAGTAGAGTCAAGTGCTTAGGCCTAATCAAGGATTTATGTGTCAATCTGGCACAAATTCCTACTAAGGGTCTAGTTATGGACATAGTTGTTGTTGACATTCCCCCAAAATATGGCATGCTATCTAGATCATGGGGAGCCAAACTTCAAGGAAGCCTTCAAATGGACATGTCTTATGCTTATACCATTCCATTTTTTAACCACACCATAAGATTATATAGATAATCTCATATGAAATTTATGGTAAGCAACATAGATAGGCCAAACAACACTCCTATGTTAGGTAAACTCTACTCAGGATAGAGTCAATGTTGACTAGGGTAAATAGTAGTGGTTTTGGGGCACATGGTATTGTGTACCCATGGTTTTTCAGCCCATGGTATTGCATGTAATGGAGCCTATAAAAGGTTGGGAAGACTTCATTGTAATGTAGGCTTGGAGGTGAGTGGTGAAGGCTCACTTGGCCGGATTGGCCAGGGTTTTGTCCAATTGTTAATGAAATTTCATTGGTTGGGTTTTTCCCTGGATTTGGGGTTTTCCCAGATAAACATATGTGTTTATGTTAATTATTTTTTGCTATAATTTTATGTTTATTTCTCTTATTAAATTGTTAATTATTTATGCCGTAATTTCTAAAACATGGTATCGGAGCCAAATATTGGTTTCAGAGGGACACTTCTGTTGTCAAGGGTTTATTTGACTGTAGAATCTATGCACAGTTTTAGGCACAAGGGGATTGATGGTGCGGTGATTGTAGCATACCACATACATGTAGATTTGTTCTTGAGTGATCAACTGCAATAGAATGGTTTGATCAGGACACACAAGGTAGCTTGGTTGGTGATGGTTGATGCGAAGGCCACAACTACTGATCCTCCAGAGAAAATGGCTATGAATCCTCATTTGGCCACTATATATCTATCGTTCAATGATGTTAAGGAACTAGGGAGCCGAGCTGGAAATGAGATCGAAGGGCTTGACAATTTATGTGCCATGAGAATGCATGGAGTTTAGGTCATTCATTGGTGGATATGGATTCCATTGATGGTTCTTCACAGAGGAGACTAGGATGCACAATCAATGTGAATTTGGGCCATGACACTATCACCGAGAAAGATATGGAGGAGAGATGAGAACAACATATGATTGTCAAGCGCAACAGCCGACTAACAAGTAGTGGGAAGCAAGTGTAGTAGGAAATGCAAGCGAAGGCAGAGGTGTGAGAACTTGTGCAGAAGGAAAATGCATGAGGCGGATGCAATACTTATACATGGAGATCGATTTCCAATTTGAGAGCTCCATGGGCTGCATCGCGCCCTCAAACACTTACAGAATCTGGAAGTGCGATGGGAACCTGGGGACTGATACAATTCTCGTGGGGTTCAATGGGTTCAAGATACAGATCGAGAGTCAACCTGGGCTTCATGGTAGTGTTGTTCAAGTGCTGCAGTGGACAATGGTGGGTCATCAATGAGAAATGCATGAGACTCACTCATGCAGATATGATCCCAAGGAACTTTAGTGAGATACATCGGAGGTTGTCAAGCATGAGTTGAAATAGCTCTTAGCCAAAACTAGAAGCAGAGGTCGAGGACGTTGGGGAGGAGATGTGTGCTGACAATATGCCAAACAATCATCAAAGCCTCAGTCCCAAGCATAAAATCTCAGATAACCATAGTGTGAACATGGTCATTAATGAGGCTAATAATGTGCATTGTAGCTATAGAATCAAAGTGGAGAAGCCATGAATACGGTGGACATAGTTGGCTATGACGAAATGGTGGCTCCATGTAGACTACTAGTGTGAAGGACCCACATAGTTGGTGCATGTTAAAATCGAGGGTGGGATCATTATTTGCGTATGAGTTGTGCATAAGTGGGTAGTGTTAGACTCATATAACAATAGGTGTCATTTTTCATGATTGTCTTATTGAACTATGCAACATGTTCAAACCTTTTTCTTGTGCAAAGGTGTTCCATATTCTTAAAAAATCAAAAAATTTAAAAAATGTAAAGAGGGTATACCCTAAAATAAAAATTAAAGGGTAAAAAGAATAAAATGGTCAAAAAATGAAAGAAATGAACCCCAAAAAAAATTAGACCAGGAAAGTGTGCAAGTCTAAATGCCACTACTATTTCATTTTCTGTAATAAGCAATTGTGTGCAGCTTGTCAAACTTTTGCCACAATTAATGAAGAGTCAAACTATTTAAACTTCACTCATTCATTTTTCAATTTCATGTTGTAGAATAGAGAATAAATATCTGACCAAACAGTTTAATCTTGGCAGATAAGTAGATAGGTAGAGTTAATAAAAGGTGCTCAACAGTTTAATCTGAGCCCTTGGATGTAATAAGTGTAGAAATAGATAGATTTTCCATGTAAAATAAAAGAATATTGATAAGGGTTTGCTAGTTCAAATGCACCCTAATAAAGAAGAGAAAATGGTAGGGTAAGATAATTAGGGTAGGTAGATGGCATTGCAAATTCTCATGTGATGAATGATGGCTTTAAAATGTTTGTAATCTTTTACTTTCATCACCAAGGGTAAAATCAGAACACCACATTGGCAGAATTTCAGAACACAGCAAGGTCAAAATCATTAACTTCCCATCTCAATTTTTCCCTAACAATTTACTAATTTCCCCTAAGTGCTAAGGAATTTGAAGATTAAAGGGGCTCAAGGAATTTCCTTGACTTTTGGAGGGACCGGACCCTCGGCCCAATGATTGGAGAAAACCTTAGTATTTAAAATATTCATCATCATACTCATTCATTCATAAAAATCTTTTCCTAAGTAAAATCTCATTTTACTTAGGAAAAAACATGCAATAATCCATAAAAGCCCTCAAAATAACTTTTTATTCTAAGCCTAAGTGATGAAAGTATTATAATGCAAATTACTTTGAAAAATCCTTACTTTCTTAGTTATATTTAAAGTGTTTTGAGTTTACCTTGTCCTTTGTCATATTAACTCTAATTTATCTATTAAATCCCTATTGAAAATACCTTATCCTATTATCTATAACTCCCTTTTATAATAATATCCCCAAAAAACCCTCTTATTATAAGTTTTAGCCAAAGTTAATTAAATCATACATGATTAAATAAAAATCCCACATTACAAACCCTTTGGCTAAAATATATCCGTATATATTAACTCTGCCCCCTATGGTAAATTAATTTCATTGATTTATTACCATATAATAAAAACATACGAAAAAGGTTTAAGCATATGCTTTATATGTTTAAAACGTAAAAATAACATCCAAAATTTTTAAAAAACCATCCATAACCCCGACCCTTCATAAACCAAGATTAATTAATCATTTGGATTAATTAATAATTCAACTGCGAATGAAATCCCTCCCGAAATGATTAAAACAATAAAAAATGCGTCGGGCCCGCTCATTAACTCCCCCGCCGACTTCACGTACCAATCACCGTCCGATCGCTCCATCGAAGATCCATGGCGCGCGTTCATTCCGCTGCCCATCCTTCGTCCGATAGATGACTCACGAAATCAAAGCGGTTTTTAAATAGTTCCCGGGCCACGTGTCTTTCAATCTATGGAATCGCTGCCGATTCGCATAAAACTGCCTTCCCTCAAAGGTGGTGCGGAATAAACCGCTTACCACCATTCCCACCTGATGTGTCCATTGTACATCCTGACGTCATATATTAAAATAATAAAATATTCCCCCCGTTTGAATTTGTAAATAAAACAAAAACTCGCGCATTTTTCATTATTCTGTGTACTGAAAGCGACTGCGCCCTCCATGCTGAGAAATTCAAAAAATCTACTGTCAACTGCTATTTAACCGAATTTTTCTGAAGACTTCTGCCAGTCCAGCTTCCCAACGACCATCCGCAGTCAACTAGTACCTATTAAAACACTGCCATTTCCCATAAACAGGTATTTATTCTGATTTCTTGCTAGACTCTGTTAAAAATCCTCGCTCAAGTTTTAATTCCACAATACAGTCTGAACAGAAATTTCTTGTGATATATTTTAGTTCTCAGAGCTATAATTATACTCCCAAAACTGGTAGTTGTGCCCCATTGTCATAAAAACCCCCGAACTTCCGTTTTTGAATCCACAAGAACCAAAAATGGAAGTCTCGGTGGCTTTAAATGTTGCTCCATTGAACGCCCCTCATAGAGAATTGGAATATTTGCCATTAGTGGATAAAGATTTTCAGATCAAAGACTTAGTTTTCAGTGAAAGCCCCCTTTGAATTCATTTTTGCTGCAGAGATAATTATTTGAAAGGCTTGGATGTTATTGGGTTATGGGAATCTACTTTCTCGAGATACCTTTTACCCTCAGTCCATATCTTTCCTGAAATTATCCATTATTGCCATGCTAATTATGATCCAATTCAGAAAGCAATTTTATCCCCAAACCAGAATGTCCTTTTCCCTATTACTGCTCAGTCCATCAATGATATGCTCCATTTTGAACCCGGTCAAAACCTCACTCCCTTGTCCCTTGGAGAATTTCTTGAAAAATCTACTCAGTTATCCCCTGAAGAGGTAAAGCGCATCTGTCAGACTTTCATGTTACCTGAACATCAGCCCAAGGGCCCACCTCCCTATGTTAGTGCCTTTTTTACTGAAATAGGCCAGATCATTCTGAATATGATTTCTTTTATCATGGGCTTTAATACTAGTGAGTATGTTGATGAGTTAACTCTAGTATTATTGTCTATCTTCACTCTTGGACAGCCTCCTGCTGTCAAATATGACTTTGCATCTTACATAGCCAACAAAATCCATGATCAATTCATGAGATTAGAAAATGAGAAAGTCTTCAAATATTCCTCTTTCATCTATCACCTCATGATATATTACCAGTCTAAAAACTTTCCTTTCCATGTTCAAAAGCTCAATGTCCAAGGAAATCCCAGGTCTGTCATATTTTGGTCAGCCATCACCCACAATTCCAGAGATTCTCCTTATTCCTATAATGAATTCATTGATCTATTTATACACCCTTCAACTACCTTGTTGACAGGAGTTCCTCCTCCAAGACTCAGCAATGAAATTAAGAAAACTCTGCAAATTTCAAAACATTACAAAATTGGTGATTAGTACTTGTACCAAAATTATACAGAAGTCAGAATATATGGATGTGAATTATGTCCATTTAAATTTCCAAAGTATGTGCCTATGAGACTTTTTGCTTTAGAGTACTTCAGGCAAATGAATAACTCTGATATTATTCATTTTTGTAATGCAAAGAAGAAAGCCCAACTCTGAATCAAAGGTCAATTAGGTCCATTTATATGCAATTATAGGGAGGTTGGACAAGAAGCTGAGAGAATACTAGAAGACCATTTCAAATTGCAAAAGAGTTTCTACTGGGCCCCTTATGACCCATTCGGCTTCATTTGTGAAAGAAGAATGAAAAATAAATCAGCACCTTACATCCATCATAGGATTCCAGAAGTTGAACAGTATGATAATAAAGATGAATGGATGGAGGGAACATTAATTGAACAGGATAGTGAAGAAGTCAATATGGACATTGTAATGAAAGATCTTGGAAAAATGCTTGACCTAGAATTTTTTGGGCAAGTGCAGCTACCAGACATTGGTCCATCTTCAGCAGGGAATTTTCAACAGAATTTATAGGAAAACATTCCATCAATTGCAGTTGAATCCAAAGGCAAAGAGAAAGAGCCTGAAATACAAGTGATTGAAACATTCAAAATGACTGAACAACCTCAAACATCTAAGGCTCAAGGACAAGTACAGGTTCCTCCTCAAATCAATCCAGTAGAAATGCCAAATTTGCAAACTCCACTGAATATTGAAAAGGGCAAGAAAAGAGAGGCTGAAGGTCCTACTCGACCCAAGGAATCTTCAAAACAACCTGAGACCAAAAGACAAAAAGTGAATCCTCCACCAGAAGTAGAATATATTGATGAAATCATTGATAGTCCAGAGAGAGAGGAAAGTCAGTTAACAGGATCAATTAGTGAGACAGTCAGTAATATTTAGCCAAGTACTAAAATTTCTTCATTCAAACAACCAATGAAAGATGCAGGAGACATAAAAAGGACATTTATCAGTATAAAATCAAGGAATGATCCACTAAGGGTCCAGGTGTATAATCAGTATCTTAAAATGGCGCCACAAAATCAAGAGAGATTGATGTCAGCTTTTGACATTCAACAAGGGAAAATGTTGATGAGCCATTTCAAATCTAAAGTGCCAAAACCACAGACAGAATCTGATTATGTCAGGACCAATTTTGAGGTCCTAGTAAGAGATATTCATCCTTTGGACCAGATATAATTACACAAGCAGACTGGAGAAATGATATATTCTACACTTACTGACAAAGCAATGGCAGCTCATAAACTACAAGATTCTTTGAATAATACAAATACCCAGTTGCAGATTGAGAAAGCTTCTTCCCAAGCAAAGGATAATAGGATAAAATCATTAGAGGAAATAATAATTGGATTAGGTCACGATCCAAAGGATGTCAAGGGTATTGAAGCATTGATTAAAAAGAAAGATGATGATATTGCTGCATTAAGGAAACAATTGAAACTACCAGCTTCAAGGCACCCTCAGACTAAAGAAGTAATGAAGGAAAATTCAAAAGAAGAGGTGATGGACTTACTTTTAAAAATGAATGAACGACTTGCTGAAATAGAAAAGGAACTTGAGCAAGCATTAAAAGATAAAGAGTCCATTATTCCAGCAACTACAACACAGGAAGCCACAGGAACAGGTACATCAATCACAGGCCAACAAGCAGAGCTAACATAGGTGAACACTTCTGATAAGGGTTTGGATGAATTAATCAACGCAATGAATGAATTAAAACTACAAGTGACAGAACTCCAAAGCTTAAAGTCTCAGCTTTCTACTCTGGAAAATAAATATGATCAATCAAAAATGAATGTTGCTGAGAAGACGAGAAATAAAAAAACTGGAAAAATCAGTTAAAGCATTGGAAAAGGATCTTACAATGGAAAGACCTTTAAGTGAATTAAAAGAAATTCTTTGGTATAACATTATTCAATCAATAAATAATGTTTGGTCTTCTATTCAAATAATATATGAACAACAGGATTTAGTCAAATTGGCTCTGGAAGAAATTGAAAAAGCCAGGGAAGAGTTAGGGAATATGCCAGAAGAAGCCAATAGACTTATCAATTTTTTGAATACTCAGAATAAGTAGCAACTTGCAGAAGTTAGAATTCAGGACAGGACAGGAACCATCTTGGAAATAAAAAGAGTTTTTACCAAAAGGACTCTTATGCAAAATCTTGAAAGAAGGTGTTCAGACATGCATCAAGAAATTTTTAATTTCAAAGAAAGATTTGATGTTATGTTAAATAAAGTTTTGCCCAGTCCTGTTAGTGCAGAAGATATATTAATGGATTTGGAAAGTTTTGTGGCGAAAGTAAACAAACAGGTTGATGCTCAAGCTAGTTCTTCGACCAGTACAGTAGCAGGAACATTGCCAACAGGGAAAAGCCTTTATGAAAAATTGGAGAGTTTATTTTATCTTGAACATGAAATAAAACATTTGTTTCCATATCAGCCTAATTTTTTCAGATACACCGAAGCTGATGAAACATTGGGAAAATTGCAAAGAACCAGAGTGCCAGAAGTTCAATGGTGGGATGAGATGATGGAACTTTTATAAAATTTATCCTTGGGTAAAAATTTTGGCCTATTTTACTGAGGTATATCTTGATAAAGGATAAATAGGTGAATAAAGGTCAAAGAGTATCAGTTCAGCAGTAAAAGTGTATCAGTAAGAATAAAAGAGTATCAGACAAGCAAGGCAGTCAGAAAAGAATTACTCAAGAAGACAACAACGAGCTAAAACAAAGGAACTGCTTCCAGCACATTCTAAAAAAGAGGAGACAACACACAACATCAGCTGATTTATCCTATTTATGAGACCATCTGTCTCCATTTGTATTGTAACCTATTCATTAGTCACCCTAGATTATATCTCTTTTGTTATGAGATATTTTTAATAGTTTTTGTATAAATAAGCCCTCGAAAGGAGTATTGAGGGTGGATTCTTCTACTTTGCTGTAACATTGACTTTTTTGGAATAAAAGTGTTTTGGAGAAACTTCTTTGTGGCTTGCTGAATGATGATTTGAAGCTCAAGACTTTTTGCAGGATTCATGTGTCAGACTACAGTTCAATAAGTCTTTTCTATCCTATGTTTTAAGTTTTATATCTGTTTATAATATCACTGTGTTCCATTTCTGAATAATTGACATAAAAGAATAAATCAGAACTTAGTTAAGTGTACTCTGATTTCAATTGCGATTATTCCAAAATGTTTTCTTCTAAACTGGTTATAAGAAATGAATTCTTAATTGCTCTTGTTTTGCTGGTTTAAACATTTTTTATTACTATAGTAAAGAATTCTTAACTTATCTTTATTTGTAATCATTCACTTTCTTTCTTTGAACATGTTGAAAGATTCTTAATTGCCTTTCATCCCTTCAAAATCCATTCCATTCACTTTAATATCTAAAATTGTTCTCTGTTTGGCTATCTTGCCCTGCAAAGCCATCTTTGGTGTAAATACTTAATCCAGTAAAGCCATCCTTTCGACTCCATAGCCCAATGGCCTGAAATACTAAATCATGCCCTTAGTTGGCGGATTCCACCATTTAAATTAAAAAAAAAACTCTTGGACTTATAACTAGCCTAATATTTTCTAAGAACAAAGCTAAATTTTAAAGAGAGAGCCCTCTCTAGATACAGATTGGCTAGATTCTGTATCTGAAGGTTGGTTTGTGGTTACCTCGGATTTACTTTCCTTTTCCACAACTTCAAGGAAAATCTGAGTGATAACAGGTAGAAGGCCATACAAGGCGTCGGGATGTCTCAGGCAGTGCACCTACTTGTGAATGAGTGGAGAATATTATAACAGCTATTGATAAGATGACGCAGGACATTAATTGGTATCATGGCTTTCCACGTGAAGAGGGTTTTACCCTAAGGCACACTACAATAAAAAAAGGACATTGGTAAGGGGCAAAAATGGTCACCATAAGCTCATTGGTGAGGGTCAAAAGAGCCTTCGTCACCAAAAATTGAACGTCACCAAAGGTGGCGTCGCTGAAAGTATAGGTGTTGTGGTGACATTCAAGGCCCATCACCAATAATGATTTATAGTGACGAATAGTGACCGTCACCATTTCATATGAGCAATGGTGATGGACAATAGCCTCTATCACCAAAAAACTAAACATCACCAAAGGTAGCATCTCCAAAAGTATGTGTTGTGGTGACATTCAAGGTCCGTCACGAATATTGATTATAATGACAGATAGTAAGCGTCACCATTTCATATGAACAACAATGATTTTTTGTGATGGAACTTTCATGGCCATCACTATTGGTGCATATATATGACGACATTCATTGACCGTCACCATAAATTCATTGGTGACATCAAGGTCCATCACGAATAATGACTATAATGACAAACAGTGACCCTCACCATTTCATATCGACAACAAAGATTTATGGTGACAAAATTTTAATGGTCATCACTATTGATGCGTATATATGGTGGCGTTCGTTGACCGTCACCATTTCATATTTTGGCGAGGGTCGAAAAATGTCACCATAAACTCATTGGTGATGGTAAAAAGAGCATCTATCACCAAAGACTGATCGTTGTCATTCCCTATGAATATCAGGGCATGATGGAATCAAACCACCAACCTCTTTCTTGTAAATCAGGTGCTCTTCCATTGAGATATCACCCTTTAAAGAATTAGACTTTAAACTAGCAATTGCCCCTAAAGGTGCAAAGATACACCAAAGGAATAGAAAATCTAAGAAGATCAAAAGTTGCTAGAAATAATATGTTCAATATACATAATAAAAATATAATAAGAATAAATTATATAATATAACAAAGCATCTACTATGTAGGAGAATAACTGGAAAGCGCAACTAGAAAATTGAATCACAACACGACAATATAAAAGAACATGCAACATGAAAGGAACAACTCCACAGTTTGAGAAATATGAACAATCCATGGGCTTGTTCTTATTTATTGATATAGATAACGAAATAGAAATCTAGATTTATGAAATTCAAGTATCACACAAGAATGTCTTGAACAAATATCAATATGTAAAATAGTATTTTTTGCATTTGGATTTACCTTTCAGAACCTATTGAAAAATTTTCCATAGAAACAGCAAATAAACATAACAACATAGACCTCAGAAGCACTAGAGAAGTATTCAAAGAAAATGATGAAAAGCGTATCTAGAAAGAACTAAGAATCCTTTGAAGTAAACCATGCATTTATCACGTGACTAGTACACTTGCAAAAAAAATCAAAATAAATTATGAACTATTCCACCAAAAAACAGTGAAATTTTCCACTAAAATACAGTTTCAAATTAATCACTAGCATGACGCTAACTTCTCTGCAAAAATAGGGAAGTTTCAAGACAATGTATAATAGCTTGCATGGCAATCGTGTTGATAAAACCCTCTAAGGAATAAGACCACATCAGTCAACAAGAGTGCCATCATACTTAATACTATCAAAGAGTGGTCAATAGCAAAAGTGAATTGACGAACCTTCATAACTTGCATTGGTTCCTTATCCTTCATCCAACCATAAAATTTTATACCAAGGTTAACATTTTGAAGGAAAATTAAGAAAAGTCACATGATCTTGTGAAATAAGATTTTTAACACTACCATTAACTGCAATGCAACAGTTTCTCACAAACAAAGCATCCTTGTCTAAAGTGAAGTAGTCAATGATGATTAAGACTAATTGTGGGCTTAGAATTGTTTTTCCATTTATTTATTTTGAATTGTTAGAATTACCGTACTTAGTAGCATAGGCATTCCCACCATGGATTGGGAAGTCCATAACAACCACTTATGTAACTGGGATTGTTGACTATAATCATTTTAACCTTCTGATTCCTTTTGCTCAGCCACTGAAATATGTGTTGAGAACTTTTTTCTTAAGACATCCCTCATTAGAATGGGTAGACCATTAGTGATAGTAAAACTATTCTCGTAATATTTCCACTATCATTACAATTAATTTTGGGCTAAAATTTAGTCTTATGGGCATCTTTTTCATGCCTTGTAAACAAATGAAGATGACAAGGGGAAGGAGCAGAAGAAGGGGGATTAGAAAACATCCACTGAGAGGAGCTTGAATTGTCGTCAATGATGCTCCATTTTTAGGGATCGCTTTTGTAACTTGCTTTCAATATTCAAGGCAAGACAGAAATCCTTGCTCCAATGATCTGAGTGCGTGCAAAGTCCATCTTTTGTTGAATATGAAACAAGAGACACTTGATAAAATTGAAACATTAATCCCCAACGATGAATTTTTCAATATACTAATGAACAATCAATACTATAAATTGTCAAAGAGGCAGCCACCGCTAAGTAGCTCCTTCCTAGGAGGTTGGAAACATTGTTTAATAACTATTTTGTAGAAGCCATCGAAATCACCCAACAAGCACCACATTGCACACAAAATGTTGAGTTGTGGGAGAAAGGATCTTAAATTAGAATGCACCCTTTTGCGAGAGTAATGGCATTTTGGAGAAACAAAAATACCTATGATAAGTGATATACCTGCTGGAGGTATAGAAATGTTTCTAGCATTTCAGGAGGTTGGTCTAGACCCCAAGAGATATCTAGGTAACAACCCCAAACACGAGTAGCTCTGAGGTTATGGCAGAAACATTGAGAAGGAATGTGAAGGCAAAAGTCTTGCAATCAGACTAAAATCACAGGATAACTACGAACCAAGAGTGACAAAGTTCTGGACATTTCCTTAGTCTAAAGAGGCTAGAAGCTGATGCAACACTAGAAGGTTATTTTATTGGGCAACGAGAATACTATGTGCATCTTGCAGATGCAAATTGATCTTTCACATGATGGGAAAAAGTGCTTGCAAAAATATGCCTTGTGTGCAGCATCAATGCACACAACATTCTCTATTGCCCAATGCACTAACCTTGTAGTTGTGGCCAAATAGAATTTGGGTCACAGTGGCAAGGCTTTCAGTAGCAGGCACTTACCAAATCTTCCACAATTTGCGCTATTGTATCAGAACTAGATCTTGGACCTATGCTAAGATGTGAGGTGTTTCCACTGCAAGACATCAAGAAGCGTGATTCAGAGTTGAAAAACTTGAGAAACACCTTAACCAGGGAGAAACAGTTAGAAAGAAACGAACAAATAATAATTATAATAACTCAAGAAGATTATAAATAGGAAACCCTTCTATCATTGCACTGGAGGTGCAGGCCTTCACTTTTTTATTTTTCATTATAGTTTGCACAAAATCCCTCCAATCACAGCCTGTCACATTTTTTCTTTTAGCAACAGTTAAATACTTTTTCATTTGGTCACGTATGAATCCCAATGGACAGCTTGTGTTATATATGCCATACATAACAATTAGGAAGCCAAAACAAGTAAATTCAATGTTTCAACTGTAACTTCTTATCAGGAAATGTTAGTTACAGTAATAGCAATGATATGCCAATTACATAAGCCATATGTATCTCCTATGGAAAGGGTGATTCTAATCCCCGTGTGAGCCAAAATCTCAATAAATAGCAACATAAAGAACTAATATGCAGTAGAATTGTTGTAGAACCTTTTATAAATGGGAAAGGTAGTGAATTATGGAATAGCATATCATGCGTACTACCTATTTAGTTGCTTACCCCGCAATATCTACTATCATTTTCAGTTGGAAAGACACACTGAGTGAACCTTGGGATTGAATTCTTCTGATGGAGCAGTGCTCAAACAAAGATCAGATCTAAGTGATTCAGTGGAGTGAGGGGCAGAGGAAATTATTGGTCAGAGGATATTCTCTAGGACTAAGAGTACATAACAAAGAGGTAGCAGAACCAACAGAAGAAGCAGCAGAGCCACTAGGAGGTGTGATACAACCCCCAAAAGGGGTGATGCAGGCCCACAAAGGGACTGTGCAGTGTTTCTGTGAGACAATCTGAGTTTTTGCTGGAGATCACGGTTTCTGAGCTTGGAGGGATGAAACTTGATTTTATGAGAGGCAGATCGATTCAGAGAAGAGGTGACGCAATCCACAACCATACCCACATAGGCTTATGCATCTACTATGCAAATGCAATGCGGAGGGGGCTGGGGTTTCGCCAGTTCAAATCCGGGTCAACTGAGGCTTGAAGTGTGAGGTAACACTCACTATATTTTTATCTGTTGTGATTTCTATGTACTGGATAGCCAGCAAGGCATCTGAATATTGTATTCAGAAACTGCTGCTTAATAATACAAATCCTTAGAATTTGCTACACCGGTTTTCCCGCATTGAGTTTTTCCTGGGACTTAGTCCAAAATAAAGGTGTCCTATGTGTGATTTATTTCTTGCTCAGTTTCCCTGTTTCAGAATCATATTTAATTAAGTGTAGGCTGCTTCAGTAGTTTACTTCAATAATTCATGATGCAATCTGAATTAATTTTGTAAACATAATTTACATAATAGGATAAGTAAGCTCAAATAGTTGCAGTAGGATTTCTAAGATTGTCAGATCTAGGAATTTTCACATTCTGGGCCACTGGTAGGCCACGGGCCTATTTTCTCCTGATCAAATAAGTGGATGACGTGCCAAAGGGCTATCTTCTAGCCTACGCTGGCAGCAATGTTGAACCTTAATAATTGAAGGAAATATGCAGTGATTAAGGAGGTTTGGGTATTAAGAAAAGAGGGGATTGTATTCATCTAATAGCAAACCCTTACTCATGATCATTATTTCATATTGATTGTTTCAAATGGGCAAGTCATTCTTATTGTACTCTCTCTCTTTCTCTGTTGGACATTTTATTTTAATAATAAGAAGAATTGATGAAGGGTTTTCCCCATCTTGGGGTTTTTCCCTGGCTTGTGCCACATACTTGTGTTCTCTTGTCTTGGCTTGTCTTCTGAATCAATCATACATGTTATTTCTTAAGTTTCTGTCAATGTCAAATGATTCAGTGCTAATAAAAGTATAATGGGATTATATGGAATTTTAAGTTACTGTATTAAGCAAGAACATGTTAATCTAAATTAACATGGTATAAGAGCTAGGAGAGGACAAGCCCAAGCAAGAGTGGGAAAAGAAAGAAATCGCTGGAAGAACATTTTTTACTAGACTTTATGGATTGTGGAATGTTGCACAAGAAGGGAATCTCGAAATATTCAGACCGGAACTAGGGAGAAAACCCTTTAATTTTAATAGCCCTAATCAGAGACTCAATTTCAGTCCAATGTGTGAAGGATCAGTTCTGCATTAGTTGAGCTCTTTATCCGTGATTTGGATGGAAACTGTGATCTGAGGATTCAAATGACAATCAGGTCTCTTTGTTTCAAGTTTGGTTGACTCACGCTAATCTCTATTCACTCCCAGTCAATATACAAGCCTTGCTCAACTTCGACATTCTGCGACAAGTCTCTTGTTCCCTGTTTATTGGTATCTCTCTTATGGAAATCAAATAAGCAACGTTTCTTCTGTAAATAAGATCGAAGGGCCTTCTTTTGTTTTTCTGTTTTGGCTCGACCTCTTGTATTTTGTAATTTTGGTCCAGCAAAAATAAGCCCATCATCTCTACAGCCAAAAAGGAATGATTAATGTGATTCAGTTGTTTTCGGTGGGGTTTCGTTGGTGTCACTTGCACTACTTTCTTTCCTAGCTCATTAACCTTGCATGAAGGCCACTCCTCTGAAATTTTCTTTGACTATTCCTGTGGCATTGAAAAATATTTTTTTTTTCGCTTAGGGTGAGTTTTGGGGCTTCTGGGATCCATTTTATTTTGTTACAGGGTCATTTGCCCTGAAAGAGATCGGTGGTTTGAAAGTTTTCAAATTCTAGTCTTGGTTTCAAGAGAATCTGGTCAATCTCTGGAATGAAGTGGACATATGTTGAACTATAACTCTCCAGTTTGAAGATTTTCTACACAATGTATCTTTGGTGACCTCATGATAATTCTTGGATCTGTGAAGCTCTGATCTGTGGCCATATGGAATTGGATCTGCAGCTCTTTGTTGTTCGATCTACATCCTAGGTTAATCTGTATTAATTCAGTGGAAATCATACAAGTTTTAATAGTCCAAAATCATCTTGGCCAGTGACAGTGACATGTTGGGAAACTAGCTCCAAAAAGAGAAGAAAAGAGATATCAACGCCTTAGAAATAAGACACTTCGAGGGGGCAACCTCCAATACATTACATGAATGAACAATTCTTGGATGATACAATTTACAAAACCTCCTTTCTATATATAGGAGTCCATGGGGCCATAATGTAATCCTAGTGGGCCACAATGTAATCCTAGCTGATCTAACAATAATAATTTAAGGGCACAATAATAACAAAATGGGGGTTACAAGGGTACAATAATAACAATAAGGGGGTTACACTAACAACAATAAGGGACTATACTAGTAATATAGGGACCTAACATGCCCCTCTCCTTCAAAAAGTAAGGTTTTTCCCAATGCTGAGAGTTCAAAGCCTGTGATAAAATTCTCATCCTCCCATGTAGAATCTTCAGTGGGTAAGTTCTTCCACTTGATGAGATACTCTGAAATTGATCGATTCCGTAGTTGTCGAGTTCTTGTTTCCATGACCGCTTTAGGTTCCAATATGATTTTTCCTTCCTCATCAAGTTCTGGCAATATTTTTTGAACTAGAATATTTTCACCTATAACCTTCTTTAAGCATGAAACATGGAAAACTGGATGTACTCACGAAGAAGCAGGAAGCTCCAATTTGTATGCCATAGTACCAATCTTTTGCAACACCTTGTAAGGACCATAGTACTTTGGTGATAATTATTATCCTTCTTAGCTTGCTTGAGGGACATTTGTTTGTATGGTTGTAGCCGTAAAAATACCCAATCTCCTACATCAAAAATTCTCTCATTGCGATGTTGATCTGCCTGTTGTTTCATTCAATTTTGTGCCAAAGTCAAGCTATCCTTTAAGAGTTGGAGAACTTCTTGTTGATGCTCAATGTGATCTTCCACTGCTTGAACCTTCGAATTTTCTCTTAAATATGATGTGATGGATGGTGGATGATATCCATAAAGTGCCATAAATGGGGTCATTTTTGATGCAGTATGGAAGGAAGTGTTATACCACCATTCAACGAGAGGTAACCACTTGACCCATTGTGTTTGTTTATCAGATACAAAACAACGAAGATATCCTTCCAAACATTTATTTACTATCTCAGTTTGACCATCAGATTGAGGATGATAAGATGAGCTATGATCTAATTGAGTACCCAAACAAGAAAATAACTCCGTCCAAAAATTTCCAGTAAAAATGGGATCTCTGTCGCTCACAATAACCCTTGGGCTTCCATGTAGCTTTCGAATTCTATCCATAAATGTAGTAGCAACTGTACTTGCTTTAAATGGATGAGATAATGCACAAAAGTGTGCATACTTGGTAAGTCTATCAACTACCACCATGATGATATTCTTTCCTTCGGACTTAGGTAAACCTGTGATAAAATCCATTGAAATCTCCTCCCAACGTTGACTTGGAATGGATAAAGGTTGTAGAAGTCTCAGGGTCTTAATTGTCTCAACTTTATTTTGCTGGAAAACCAAACATTCCGTCACAAAATTTTGAATATCAGATTTAAGGCCATCCCAAAAAAATTCTTTCTTCACCCTGTGGTAAGTTTTTAAAAATCCCGAGTGTCCTCCTAAAGGAGAAGTGTGCAATTCCAGAAGAATATTTTGTTTTAGTTGGGAATTCTCACAAAGATATAAGCGATCTTTGTACCATAAGGAATCATTTTTCCAACTAAATGTATCAGATGTACTAGGATCTTGCTGCAACTTTTGAATGAGTATCCATACATCTTTGTCCTTCTTCCATTCATCTCTTGCTTCAGTTATCCAATCTGGTTTGATAATAGAAATGGCACAAAGCAATGCTTCCACCTCTTCATTCTTTCTTGAGAGTGCATCTGCAACAACATTAAGCTTTCCTTTTTTGTAGATTATTTCAAAGTCATAACCCAACATCTTTGTGACCCATTTTTGCTGCTCTTCTGAAGATAGTCTTTGTTCCAAAGTGTTTAAGACTATCATGATCAGTTTTTACCTTGAAGTGTCTTCCCATTAGGTAAGTTTTCCATTTCTTTAGTGCATGTAGTATTGCTAACATTTCCTTCTCATAAATAGGTTTCTGTAAATACTTTCCTTTGATTGGATGAATTTCAAAAGCAATGGGTCTTCCTTCCTGCATTAAAACAACACCAATTCCATTTCCTGAGGCATCACATTCCACAATAAAGGTTTTTGTGAAGTCTGGCGTAGCTAAGACAGGCGCTAGGCACATTTCCTCTTTAAGATGTTCAAAAGCCTTAGTTGCTTCAAGAGTCCATGAAAATGCATCTTTCTTCAATAATGTTGTTAGAGGTGCTGCTATTCTCCCATAATTCTTAACAAACTTGCGATAATACCATGTTAACGCGAGAAATCCTCGCAACTTCTTTATGGTTGTGGGGAATTTTCATTCCTTAATGGCTTTAATTTTGTTAGGGTCTACTTTAACACCCTCGTGAGATAAAATATGACCCAGATATTCCACCTCTTGTACTCCAAAGAAACATTTGGATGTTTTTGCATATAATTGTTTCTCCTGCAATAGTTTGAGCACCCTGTCAACATGTTCAACATGATCCTTCCAAGACCTACTGTAGATTAGTATATCATCAAAAAATACTAGCACAAATTTTCTAAGGAAGGGTTTGAAAATGGAATTCATCAACCCTTGAAATGTAGAAGGTGCATTGGTAAGGCCAAAAGGCATGACCCAAAATTCATAATGACCCTCATGAGTTCGAAATGTTGTTTTTGGAATATCTTCAGTCTTCATTCTAATTTGATGATATCCTGAACGAAGATCCAACTTGGTAAAATAAATTGCTCCATGTAATTCATCCAATAATTCATCAATTACAGGAATGGGAAATTTATCTTTAATGGTGAGCTTATTGAGCTCCCTATAATCCGGACACATTCGCCATGATCCATCCTTCTTGTGTACCAATACGACAGGAGCAGAGAAAGAACTTTGACTAGGTTGAATTATACCCGCCTCTAACATTTCTGCAATCATACGTTCAATTTCTCTCTTTTGGACATAAGGATATCTATAAGGCCCGATGTTTGGAGGAACACTTCCTGGAATCAAATGAATAGCATGATCATGATCACGAATAGGTGGGAGTCCTTTGGGAGTTTCAAACACCTTGGAATGATTGTCCAATACTTGTTGGAGATCTGTAGGAATAGATGATTTTGATGTTGGAACTTCTAGTGAGCATAATTGTGCAATTACGCCTCGTTGTTATTTCTTTAGAAGCTTTGTCATGACATTAGAGCTTATTATCCTTCCTGGCTTCCCCGCAATACCTCGTAATTCAACTTCCTTTCCTTCTGAAAAAAATTTCAAGAAAATTTCTTGAAAATTAAAAGCTACCGTCCCCAAAGATTGTAACCATTGTAGTCCTAGTACAACATCAGCACCTCCCATAGGAATGGAAAGCATTGGACTAGTCAATACATATTCCCCCATGGTTAGCTTAATATTATGGCATTTTCCAGAGCAATTTATAGTTCCTCCATTCGCAACCATCACTTGACATTCTGGTGCTGGGTATAGGAAACAATTTAATTCCTTGGCTACCTTACAATGAATAAAATTATGGGTGCTACCTGAATCAATCAACACTATTACCTTTTTCTTCTTGATCCGTCCTTCTATCTTGAGAGTTTGAGGAGTGGTAATTCCTGCCAGTGCATTACATGATATGGTCGGATTCATTTCTTCCTCTTCTAGGGCCGGTTCCTGGTGTATATCCTCTTCTTGTTCATTTTCTTCTTCTTATTCACAATCTATGTAAAATAATTTCTTTTCAGCACACTTATGACCTTTAGTGTATTTTCTATCACAACTGTAGCAAAGCCCTTTTGCTCTTTTTTCTTCCAATTGTTGTGGTGTCAACCTTGTAGGTTGTGGAAATCTAGGCATAGCAACACTTCCTTCTTTATAGAATTGAGTGGTAGGCTTCCTTGTCGCCATAATTTTATATTCAACTTTTCTTGCCAACCTGAATGCCTTCTCCAATGAATCAGGTTCCAAAACATGAACTTCATGTTGGATGTTATCCTTTAGAGTGCCTATGAAGAGATCAATCCTGTGTTCCTCCGGAATATCAGTTACCCTTATATTCAATTTTTGGAAGTCCTCAATGTGCTGCCCCACTAAACCCTTTTGTTTGAGATTTATCAATTGGCTAAAGAAGGTGTTGCTCTTTGTATCCTCATAATGTGCTATCATTTCCTCCGTAAAATTGACCAAGTGACAATTTTTTTACGGGAGCAAAGCCATTGATACCATACAAATGTATTTTGTTCTAAATGTAAAGTTGCAATGCGTACCTTTTGTGTGTTTGGTACGTTATGGAGATCAAAATATTGCTCCATCTGTAGTATCCATGTTACAGGATCCTTTCCATCAAACTTCCTCATATCCATCTTTGGAATATGGTGGTTCTTCCCGCCAACATTAGAGTTTATGAAATCACGATTAACATTTATTTTTTTCTCATCATGAAGTTCTTCTACTATATTTTCACCATTAGGAAACACTTCTTGTATCAATTTTTTCAAACCTTCCATGTCTGTTTTTAGAAAATTCTTCATGTTTTCCATTTTCTCATCGATCTTAGCTTCAATTTCATCCATCTTAGATTCCATGCCAGCCTCCATGCCATCAATATTAGAATCCATGACATCTATATTAGTTTCCACGCCTTTCTTCAAAACTTCCATGTCATTTTTTGTTGGTCTTTGTGAGAGCGAAATTTGTTGCACTTGCTCTTGTAATTTTGATATGTCATGTTGCCATTCTTCGTTTTCATGAGACATAGTAGAGCTTTCCAAAGGCTTCATGGGTGTTGAATTCTTTTTAGGGGCCATTTTATAATCCAATATTGATATTTATTCTACAATATGCCCTTGCAATCAATTCAACTTGATTCTTCAAACAAGACTTATGCAAATCGGAAAAAAAATACACACCTTTTACTTGCTTTTGAGGAGCTCGATATTGAAATTGTCTTATCTCTGTGATTGTGGCTCTTAAATATCTGAAATTTAGTATTGAATTAGCCCTATGAATTCTCTTTTGAATTACATAGGTATGACTTGATTTGGATTCTCCAAGACAAAGTTATGTCTAATCTCCCACAATGACCTAATTATGGACTGGTTCAGTATAGCGAACTTGTACGACTTGCCACATGTCACTGTTTCATCCTTCGCCTCTAAAATTGATAGCCAAGAAATTGCAATATGTGTACTTGTGACCAATTGTTATGGCACTCCAATCTGATGCTCAGAGAGAGAGTTATTGAAATTTTCCCATGATCACCTTTTTGAGATGAAATTCGGGAGCCTGAAAAAGCACTACCTTCCACAGATCATATCTCCAAAAATATTGTGAACCAAGCTCTGAAATTTTTTGACGAGTTTCATTAGGATGTCAGCTTTACACCATAACAATTTTAGACTTTGAACCTTAGTAGAGAAAACGTTATAGTGAAAATTCCACGATGACCTGTTTAGGAGCCTGAAAAAAGACCTAACTTCCACAGATCATATCTCCGAAAATGTTGCGAACCAAGCTCTAAAATTTTTGGACAATATTCCTTAGGATTTTGGCTTCGCACCCTAAAAATTTCATCTTCTGAAACTTCGTAGAAAAAACGTTATAGCGAAAATTACACGATGACCTGTTTGGAGCAGCGAAACCCTAGAATCCAAAGCTCTGATACCAAATGTTGGGAAACCAGCTCCAAAAAGAGAAGAAAAGAGATATCAACGCCTTAGAAATAAGCCACTTCGAGGGGGAAACCTCCAATACATTACATAAATGAATAATTCTTGGATGATACAATTTACAAAACCTCCTTTCTATATATAGGAGTCCATGGGGCCATAATGTAATCCTAGTGGGCCACAATGTAATCCTAGCCGACCTAAAAATAATAATTTAAGGGCACAATAATAACAAAATGGGGGTTACAAGGGTACAATAATAGCAATAAGGGGTTTACACTAACAATAATAAGGGACTATACTAGTGATATAGGGACCTAACATTTGTCTTGAAAGAGATCAGTGGTTTGAGAGTTTTCAAATTCTAGTCTTGGTTTCAAGAGAATCTGGTCAATCGCTGGAATGAAGTGGACATATGTTGAACTATAACTCTCCAGTTTGAAGATTTTCTACACAATGTATCTTTGGTGACCTCATGATAATTCTTGGATCTGTGAAGCTCTAATCTATGGCCATATGGAATTAGATCTGCAGCTCTTTATTGTTCGATCTACATCCTAGGTTAATCTGTATTAATTCAGTGGAAATCATACAAGTTTTAATAGTCCAAAATCATCTTGGCCAGTGACAGTGACTAATGTGATCAAACTCATAAGGAGGTTGGTTATAACATATGTCTTTTTAAAGACACAAATCTTGCAAATAAATCACTGAGGCTAGCATTTTTCAAGTCTCAGTCCTTAAATCTCACTTCTGAAGTTTCTAGAGTCGTTTGAAATTTGTGGAAGGTTCTATATATATACTTTGTCATAGTCTTATTGAAGTGGACCATTCAAGCTTCATTCCAATTTCTAACCGTTTCAAGGACTGACAAAATTCTTGTGTTGAAGTAATTTGATTACAGTGCATTGTAATCTCTCACCAATAAAGGAGTACCTTCAATGCTAATAAATTTGAATATAATGTGCATTGACAGAATTTCCCTGATAGAAAAGTATGAAAATATCACTATGTATCATGACATTTTATCTCCTTGACACTGATGACTACAGTGTAAATATGATCCTGAATTAGAGGAACACAGTATGACCATTTTGGTTAGTACGTGTATGGTGATCTCTATGTATTGGCAATATCTCTAAGCATTTTCTTGGGACTGTAGGAGTACCAAGCTCAAAATGAAAATAAATCTAGGTTGTGGTCCACATGGTACAAGCTTGTGAGTGACAATGATATGCTTGCAAAGATATTATTTGGGTACACTGCTCATTTTATCTAGAATTACAGTGAGATGATTGTTCGATAGTTGGTCATATTACAGTAGGAAGGTCATCAATATAGGAAATCTATTTTTTTCCTGAAAATGAGAGCTGGGCATAAGGAAAATCATTTCCACAAGGTAAAACTATGGTTGACAACTTCTTATTAGAATGTATATTATTTGGATTTAAATACAAACTATGATTATTTGTGGTAATGCTATGGATGTTGGAGAATAGACATTCAAGAAATTTTGTCACTTCAACACGTCTACAATGTAGCTATAGAACCTTTTTCACCTTGGCTTCTATTTTCTGCAATGGCTTGTAGTGGTAGCATGATGCGTGCATTAGATATTTTCTTCCAATGTTCTAGTGAACCTGGTATTTTCAAGAGGGTCATAACCTGTTAGGAAAGAACTCATTTTTTCATAAGAGGCATTCCTAGAAAAAATTGGTCAAGAGGCCAATCTGCAAGACAAAATTATAATATATATTGTGAATTCTCCAAAGCTTGAAACTTATTCACTGGTTTATACTTCACTAGAAATTCAATAATGCCGCAGTCTTCAGAAACCAAAACATAGTGGTGACTTACAGGTCATGTTTGCATTATGCTAGTACAAGCTTAGTCTATTCAAAGGCCTACCATATGCAACAAAAGAGATTTGCAGAGAAGCTTTCCATGTGCACTATTGGAATTGTAGGGAAAATGAAATAGTTAGTTTATATATCTTCATCAATTTTGAATTAGGAAAGAAGCCCTTAAAATATTGACCTTTCAGGAAACTATGCAATTATGAGTGCTTTCTATGTCCAATATTATAATGATGCATTTTAGATGAATCTCTTAGCTTGCACTATCTTCAAATTTTTGAATATTGATCTTATTAGAAATTGTAAGTTAAAGGTTTTTTTTTTTTCAAAATATAGCACCCCTATGGCATCATAGGTATGGGCACCTCAACTTGACCTATATCTCTCAGTTACCATGAGAGAAACTAGTAGATGGACTTCCGAACATTCTGTAGAAGATCCACAGAGTTTGCAGAGCTTGTCAAGCAGGGAAGCTACATTGAATACCATTTTATGAAGGACAAGCTTGGAGAGCGTAGAGGGTCCTTCAGTTGGTACTTTTAGACATATGTGGACCAATGAACATGACATCAACCACTGGTGCTAGGTACTTCCTTCATTTTTTTGATTATTTCAGTAGAAAAATGTGGGTATATTTTCTATAATTAAAATATGATGTGTTTAATGAATTTCAAAAGTTCAAAGCATTAATAGAGAAACAGTTAGGTTTTCATATTGACTCTCTTAGATATGATACTGGTGGGGAATTATACTTAAAATATTTCAATAAATTTTGTGCTAAACATGGGATGAAAAGACAATATATTACACCTTACACTCCACAACAAAATGTATTGGTTGAGAGGCAAAACTGTACTATCACAAAGATGGCTAGGTGTAAGTTGCAGAGGAATTCTATTCCAAATAGGTTTTGAGCTGAGGTAATGTTCACAATAGTATACCGGCTGGTGAAATGAAATATGACACTTTGGTCTCAAGTTGGAGGACCAATTCCTGTAGTTGCAATGCCAACATATGCACCTGTGAAGCAAGAATATCCATTTTTTTTGTATTGTTCCCCAGACATTCTTCAGTGTAGGGCAAGGGAAAGACATTCCTTCATCCCATGCAGATATATATAGGCCACCTACTGGATTTTTGTCATCTACAACTGCAAAATTTTTAGATCTAGTGCAGTCACTTGGTTTTCTGTACACTTGGCACCTCTCTGGATGTAGCTCTACCTATTTTCCTGTTGTGTTTGCATATTTCTTGGACTCTTCAATTTCTCACCCATTCACTCCAATTACTTCTCATATTTTGACCTCAGGTGCAATTCTTCCGCCCCATATCCGACATCCTTAATGGGATTGAAAAAAATTCCAACTCACAATAATGATATAATTTGGTCTAGGCTAAACTTAGATTTGAATTCTGGCCCAGAGACTTTTGATTCAGAGGGTAAAGAAGAAAGAGCAAGATCAAAACATGCAGTAGTTTTGGAAGGTCCTTTGATAACAGATGGGCAAACTAGATTCATCCAACAATGATCGGCATCAACAAGCTCTTTTAAATAAGGTGGGATTTAAATAGAGTTGAAAAAAAAGAGAGATATAAAGATAGCCAGGTTCTACAGGTGTTGGTAGCTTCCTTTTCATGGATCTGTCTCACCCAAAAGGTGTTGCTTATTGGGCACATTAATTTGTACTTGAATCCCAATGTGATGTTGATAGGGTTGTTTAATCCCAAATGGCTTAAGTTGTAGATAAAGGTGTACTGGATTGAATCTAAGATCGATACAAGGCCATAATTGCTCATGCAGATTGAAATTCCCATATCACTAAATTTTCCTCTTTTCGGGTGATCCTGCTGCACTTTTTACACGTATGCTTATTGTAGAAGTATGAACGGCACAAGCTAGGTGTTTGACAAAATTCCGAAGTAAAATTTTACCACATGGAATGTTATTATTAGAGATTGTGTTAGGGATGGAAACTACCATGAAGCCCTCAAGCTATATTACCAAACACAACAGGGAGTACTTAGTGGAGACACACCTTTCCAATTGTCCTCAAGGCGCGCGCTGAGATTGTGGCCCTAGAGAAGGGCAAGGAAGTCCATAGTTACATGGAACACCATGACTCCAAGATATTTCAAAATTAAAAATTGTGAAGAGGCAGGAAAGGTACTTAACGAAATGTAGTTGGGAAGGTCAAAACCCAATGTGATAAATTGGAGCGTGATGATATCCAAGTATGATTTGAATGGTCACAATAGTGGTGTAGTGAGATCTTTTCTAAAATGCAGCTGGTTGGAGTGAAATCCAATTCAGTCACTATTTTCCAGTGCTCTCGCTTCTTGTGCAAAATTAGCAGTGTTGCAACAAAAAAAATGGATGATACATATGAAGTGTTTTTCAATATGCAAAAGAGGGATCTGATTTCATAGAATGCAGTAATTTCTTGTTATGCATTGAATGGATATTGTGATGAGGTGTTGGGGCTCTTTTATCAACTTAAAAATGACAGGAATGAACCCAGATGTAATTAAATGGAGTGCAAATATTGTGAGGTATACTCAATTTGGTCATAGTGTTGAATCCATGGAAATATGCAGTTGAATGCATGCTTCAGAGGTGAAGCCTAACTCTATTACCATAGCAATTATTTTTCCTTCATGTGCTGATTTGTAGCTCTATAGTGTGGGTATCGAATGCATGGGCATGAGGAAGATGCCCTGACACTCTTTTTTGAAATACAAGAAGAAGGAATTAAAGTAGGCCATATCACCTTCATTGCTATTTTATCTGCCTGTGGCCATGCAAGACCAGTAGATGAAGGCTAGCATCATTTCAATCGAATTAGTATAAATTTTGAAGTGAAGCCTAGAGTGGAGCATCATGCATGCATGGTTGAACTCCTTGGCCACTCGAGACACTTTAATGGAGCATATGTGAAATTGTCAAACATTTATGCTACTTCTATGGGATGATGTAGTCAACGTCAGAAAGCCAATGTTAGATAAGGGAATTGAAAAAAAAGGAACTAACATCTCATTTTCATGGACAATTCCAGCTACTGCTAAGTTAGGATGTTTTGAAATATATCATAGAAACTCTTCGACAGTGTTCTCGGGTTTCAATGATAATACACCCTCTTCATTTGAATTTTTCCTCTCCAAAACCATGGAGAGGAGAGGCATGGAGGAGTTATGACCATGCATACTTCCTTAACAACCCTCAAGGTGGCTGGAAATAGATAATCATGACAAGCTCTAAGCACTGGACAAGTCTTGGTTGAAGCCTTATGTTGTAAAAGACGAATCCATCAGGAAATTCTTGGGCCAACTTTGGGACTCCGTTGAGGAGTTTTGGTGCACTTCGAAATTAACTCAAGTTTTTCTATAGTGCTTGGTTATAGAAAATCAGTGGAGCCAAAAAAAAAGACATTTTCAGGGAAACGGGTCTGCCTATCAGAGACCAAAAGTTGGGTCACTGGTTTGAAAACAGGAATTTCTTTATCAAGAAAATTGGATGGAGCGGCCAACAAGGGAACATCACAAGTTGTTGCCTCAGACTTGCATATTTTTGTGGGCTTGTTTGTATGTATTCAAGATTGTTTTGTGGTCAGAGAAACCTATAGGAGTGCATGATTTAGTCCTGCAACACATTTTGGAGGAACTATAATTTTTTTATGTGGGATTCTTTCTTATTCAATTGAGGACTATGCCATGAAAAGACTCATCTGAGAAGGCAATGAATTCCATGGATGTTATAGGGATTCGAATAGAGGCTGGGAAGGTTTAGTAGACTATGGAAGTGGAAATATACTTTTTATTGATACTTCAATAAAAATGGAGACCTCGTGCACCTCTAGAAAGTAGTTCTACGCTGCCTCACATCTATTGTAGCTATTGCAAAACTCTCATATATTCTTGAACAGTGGAGGAACACGATCACAAATTACAATATTATTTTCTTTCCATTTATTCTCTTCCTCTACGAATTTCATGGCAATTGAAATCATCACTTTCTTCTGTTATTTGAGGATTATATGGAAGGCTTCATGTATTTGTTTCAGAAGGTGCCATAATTTATTTTCAAGAGACAGCTATTCAACAAACCCTGATTTATGATTCCTATTGGATCCTGTTACAACTAATACTTGAATATAATTCCAGAAATTCTCCTCCTTCGAGATTGTAAATCATCATATCTTTTCCCAGGACAAGAGTAGGTGACTGATTTCATAAGAAAGGTATTTGAGATTCTAGTTGGAGCATCTAGAAAGCTTCAGGTATTAGAAAGGTTATTCCACAATTGAAACAAGGTGTACAAGGATGCTTGATATACTAGAATACTTCTTGAACTTCTTATATTTTGCATATTGTCGAATGGATGGGAGCACTTCAACATTATAAAAGCAACATTGAATAAGAACTTCAGTATCCAAGATAATGAAATTTTAACTTTTCTTATTTCAACTGACGCAGTGTGGTGGGAGGGGCTAGAATCAATTTTCCAAGTGCAGATACAGTTTATTATATATGGTCTATATTTAAGTCATTTTTTTCTTTTATGATCTCAATCATGATCTCATAGTATAGGCCAAGACAAACCAGTGATTGCATATCAGTTGATAATAAAGTGTATTGTTGAGGAGAAAATATTGCATCAGTGTACAAAGATGGATTTGGAGAATCTGGTGACGAATCTTTGTAAAAATAAAAGTTTAAAGAGTTATCTAGATCACAAAGAACCTATATATCATGCTTTTCAAAATGAATTTAATGCTATTTGTTTGGTTTTATCTCATTTTTTTGTCCTGTAAATTTGTTATTGTTATGTTTATTATCTAGCATGCATATGCCCAGACAATGACCTCTTGCCATAACTTCAAAAAGAAAATCTCTAGTACCTATATCCAATTACTATAGTTGCTGGAAAAAAGAAATTCAGAATAATTTAATACGAAAAGAACTTATTTTACACATACTACTCCTTTGTGATTTTCACAGCACCTCAAGTACCCAAGTAGGAAATTTAAATTTCACTCTAACAACCCCACAATACATCATTTTATGGTAACTTACACTGCATACCAAGATTGGATACAAACATGACACAATTCCTCATTTCCAATATGGTGCCAACAAAAATTTTTCCATCTCAATGGTTCAACATTTTTTGTAATACAAGACCCAACCAAGTTTCATTAGTTTACTCTGTTAACCAAACCAGGTTTCATGAGTCTAAAAAGTACATATGACATTCTAATAGCTCACTGCATGTGTTTGTACTACCTATTTCTTCTACTCAAGGAAATAGGTATAGCAAATATAAATCTGATAGTAGATCCAAAAATAGGTGGCGGGCCCTCTTAAAAGTGAGGAATATTTGGGAATAAACACTCATTTACAATAGAAAATCTCCACGAGTCCATTTCAAAAAATGGGAAATAATGCTCTGACATGTGCATTGGCTAGAATGTTTGTAAGTATTTCTACATCATTTATTTATACTCCTAGTGAGTGTGTTAAACAACATATGCAAATTGATTTATAGTATTGCAACAATTGGTATGTCTATTGGAAGTGGAGTATCCATTGCCAAAAATGGATCTCCAACATCAAGAAAGTAATTTCAAGACAACATATACCACTTGAGTAGATTAGAATGAACCAGAAATGAATAAAATTCAATGCCATGTTCCAGAAATTGTTAAGTGTTGAGCAATAGAATAGGAAGGAATGCTTTTATTTACTTGACATCATCATGTTGTGCTAGATGAAGACTTCTATTACATGATCAACTAGGTAAGATTTGGCACAAGTATCAATTTTTATCAGACTACAGGTATCATTTTGTTAATTTTGGGCAACTAGGTCCAAAATCCATGTTGCATTGCTCATATGATGATGATGATATTGTTTTTGGATTCCTCTTTTAGAGAGGTGCAAGATTGATATAAAGATCATCTTGTTTGGATGAGAAGAACTTATATTTTGATTTTATTTTCCACACATGTGCAAATTGTCAAGGTCAGCTAGAATTGTAATGAAGGCTTGCAAGCCCAATAGATGTGTCACACACCCTCATTGATGGATATAAATTGGAGAGAGATGATGTCCATTTCATCATCAACTCATCACACATTTCCTCTTGTGATCTAATTGGTTCATTCAGCCTTTGGAGGCCTCTCTCTCTCACATGTGCGGATCTGAAGCAGAAGAAGTGCAGACTGTTTTTAGGGCTCTTTGTTGGTGCGTTGACTAGCATTGATCGTGGGTCAAAGCTTGGAGTTTGGCCTCCATTATTGTGCAGAAAATCGAATCTCTTGAGGCAGCATTAGAGGGCACAAAGATTGAGGAGAAGGGTGACGTTTGACCACAGCCCTAGACCGTAGTGTTGACTTTCTACATTGACTTTTTCTGTTGACCAGTGTTGACTTTTTTGGAGTTGTATTTGAGGGGTGTGTGTGTGACACTTGGAGGATTGGCTGATCTAATGTTGGAGAATACTTTGCAGACTAGTGCATCATGTCGACTGTTGTAACGAACATTATTCTCTATCTTTGTTGGACAAGAAGAATTGTAAATTTTGATTTATATTATTGGCTTATCTTCTGTTGATCTATTATTATGTTATATCAGCATTTTACTTTCATGTTTATGTGATTGCTAAATTGAATCGGGCCTATAAGAAATATTGAAGTAAAACTGCATTAAGCATAGAACATACCATGGTTATCTAAATTTAACATGGTATCAGAGCTGAGGTGAAGACAAATCCCAAGCTAGTGTGAAAAGAAATCACTGAAGAAGAAGTCTTGTCAAGGACCAATGGCCTCCTCAAGCTAGAAGGGTTTCAAATCTAATGATAAGTTGACTGACAAGTTTGATTATCATGCATGGAATATGTCCTTGGATTTGGAATTAGAAGATCAAGATGTCATGGATTATGTGCCGGGGAAGATTCATGACCCTCCATCAAATGCACTGGCTACCACAAATATGAAGTATAGAAAATGGGAAATCAAAGAAAAGATGATTATCCAGGATTCTATTCATTAGCACTTGGTTGCCTATATCTTTGAGCTAAGCACATCTAAAGAGATGTATGATAAATTGGTAAGCATGTTCAGGGCTAGAAATGCTAATCAAGTTCTTTTCTTCAAGAACCAATTGAAGAATATCAAGAAGGGAAAAGAAGAATCCATTCAATCCTATTTTATGAGGCTCACTGAAATAAAGAATAATATCTTAGCTATTGGAGAAGAAATAGATGATTGAGAGATGGTTCTCATTGCGCTTGGAGGTCTCCCCCGTGATTGGTATGTATTCAATACTCCTATTCTTAATAACAATGTGATTTTGATAAAATTTTGACAAGATGAACTCAAGAGGAGACAAGAATTATGGAGAGAGATCATCCCTCTAATGGGAATGGAGGTGAACCTACTACCTTTGACGCTCATCCAAAAAGAGGAACAATTGTGGTCTGAGAAATCAAAACCATGGAAGAGCAGGGCCCAAAGGAAGGAAAGGAAGATGTTACACTTGTAACAAGTTTGGTCACTATGCAAGAGAGTGCCCCAATAGAAGGTACTCTCCTAGGGATGATGACAACAACAACTTCAGGGGGAATGGAAATCAAAGGAAGAACAGGTTCAAAGGAAAGAGGAAGGCTCCCTCTGATCGAGGTGGAAATGGGAAACCTTTCAAGAGGTCAAGAAATTGCAGGTACGATGAGTATAATGTTGTTGATAATAAGAAAAATGAATATATTCTTGTATCTGCCTTCTCTACTGCATCTCCTCCCGACACCCTGGATGTCTGGTTGATTGATAGTGGTGCTTCAAGGCACCTCTCTGGTTATAAAGAAGCCCTCTTTAATTTGATTGAGAAGGATACTAATTTAGAAATTATCCTTGGAGATAATACCACCTATATTGTGAAAGGGACAGGGATTTTGACCCTTCATCTATCTCAAGGTCAAGTCCTCCACTTACAAGATGTGTTGTACGTACCTGATTTGAAGAAGAACCTTGTGTATATTTCGGTAATGGAAGAAAAAGGATTCATGGTGGCATTCGTTGATGGAAAGGTACACATTTGGAAGAAGAACTTCAAAGAATCTCTTACTATTGGTTTTAGAATTGATACACTCTACCAGGTTGGAGGAAGTCTGTTGGGGGCTATGTCAAGTGATACAACTCTTCAAACCGAGTTATGGCACCATAGGTTTGCACACCTTCATTACAAATCCCTTCCTAAAGCAAGGAAGGTGGTGACGGGGATGCCCGAGTTTAAAGATGATCATGAAGGTATCTGTCAGGGTTGTTCCGAAGGGAAGCATAGAAGGGGACCATTCCCCTCAAGTGTCACAAAGACATCTGATATCTTGCAATTGATACATTCTGATTTATCTGGTATGCTACCCATAACATCCTTGGGAGGATGTTACTATTAAATGACTTTTATAGATGACTTCTCCCGCAAAACCTGGATATATTTCTTAAAGAAGAAGGACGAAGCATTCAAATGGTTTTTTACCTTCAAGGCCTTGGTGGAAAATCAAACCGAGAAGAAAATCAAAATTTTGAGGACTGACAATGAGACTGAATATGAGTCGAATGAATTCAATGAATTTTACAGGGAAGCTGCCATTAAGAGGGAGACCACAACTATGTATACTCCTGAGAAAAATGGTTTTTTTGAAAGGAAGAATAGAACCATTGTGGAATTTTTTCATGCCATTGTGTATGTTCAAAATAGATGCCCGCATTCCACATTGGACTCCAAGACTCCCAAAGAATTCTTCTCTAGTAAGAAGCTTGATGCCTCCCACTTTAGGGTTTTTGGAAGTCCTGTTTATTTTCATGTGCCGAAAGAAAAGAGAAGCAAGTTGGATTCTTCTAGAAAGAAGGGAATGTTTGTGGGCTACAGTGAAACTTTTAAGGCATATAGAATCTATGTG
Source organism: Pinus albicaulis (assembly GCA_034641835.2). Classification (NCBI taxonomy): domain Eukaryota; kingdom Viridiplantae; phylum Streptophyta; class Pinopsida; order Pinales; family Pinaceae; genus Pinus; species Pinus albicaulis. The sequence goes on along the minus strand of JAXQQM020060530.1, from coordinate 19,647 downwards.
CCTTCTCAAAAAAAAGTGGAGATATGCCACTATGTCACCTTTGATTAGGATGTTGCCCTCAAGAAAGTTAGGATTATTCCTAGATCAAAGGAAGACAAATAAGAAGAAGAAGTAGGGAAGCAGGAAGAGCCGAAGGATGAACCTATGCCCGATGTTGAAGGACCAATGGATCCTATTGATCCACCTCCTTCAAATAAGAGGAGACCTTCATGGCTTAGGGACACTCTTGAAGATACTGAGATACATATTACCCCAAGGGGGACATTCTTTGAAAGCAAGAAGCCGAATAGGTACCAAGGGTACCTAGCAGTCATGAGTACAATTGTACAATCTAAGCTTGGATCATTTGAAGAAGTCGTAAAGCATCAAGTTTGGAAGGATTCTATGCATGAAGAATATGAATCCATTATGAAGAATGATTTCTGGGAAGTGGTCCTGAGACCGGAGGACAAATCTGTTGTCACCTCGAAATGACTCTTCAAGATGAAGCATGGAGCTGATGGAAGTGCTGAAAAGTACAAGGCAATATTTGTTGCCCGAGGCTTCTCTCAAAAATAAGGCATAGATTATGATGATTTAACTGCACCTAGGGACTCGGGTCAACCTAATAACCACCTATTTTGGGTCAGGATGTAATGGGGTGTGTTACAATATCTTGGCTATTATTAATTTCTGCGCAGTGTATCCAAGCTCTAGTTTTCTCTAGTTTGTTTGGTCAAGGGAAGATCAGGTGGAAGAAGTCCTCCTTGCGGTTACAAACCCTAACCAACATAGCAAGGAACTTAATCATTAAGAATAATTTGGTCTGTGAATCCTCTATGGTTTGTTTGAGGACAACAAAGGTGCAATTGAGGCTCATTCTAGGTATAGTGAGAAAAAAACAAAGGACTGAAATTATTTTGAGATTGTTTTGAAGGCAATAGCCTAGGAGGGATGTGGATAACCACATTAGGGAAACCACATCATATAACAGACAACTAATCCATCCCGATAGTCATTCTATGACTATATATTGTACAGATATTTGATTAGGCTACCCATCTGGGCTGCAGGTACCCACAGGAATGGTAGTCAGGCTCCTATTCTCTAAGCCTATGGATTATCTTCAGACATCAGTATAGTCAAACTCCTATGCATAAAGCTAGAATAACACAGTAGATATTAAATTAATATATTTCATCTATTTTTTATTGACATATCATAATTGCAGTTGGATTTGGTTTCCTAAATTGCTGATATTGCAAATAAATCTGTACTGGTGAACATATTACATGTTTTCATTGAGCAGTCAACCCTATTATTGCGCTTTTGAGAAGAATCATATTGTTGTTGTCAATCTTTATATTATTCATGCATATATATTGTTTATGAGTGTGTAACACTAATTTATTGAAAAAAAACTAGACATAATAGAAACCCTAAGCGAAAATTTACCCTAGAGAATTACAGTTTGTACCAGATGTGGGTCATCAGCAAGGCAAAAGGATTGCAAGTACTTAATGTCTACTTTTTAGAGCATTATTTCATTGTAAATTTTACCTAATTTACTTAATTGCTTAGATATGACGAGTTACTTGATGGATTTAAAGGAATTTCTATATATATATATATAACACCCTTCCAGCCAGCTATGTTGGCAACACTCCTACAGTAAAAAATCGTGTGGATGAATAAATTTTCTTAATAGAAACTATAGCTCAAACTGCAAAATGAGGTGTATTATAGATGTCACTTTCGGAATGTCAAATTTTAACCATCTATAACCCATTAGCAGCAAAAGCAACAGGAAGGTATATTGATTAGGAAAACAAAATATTTTTTCTTTTATTTTATTTGTTCCTTATTCAATTGGACTTTTAATTGGTACTGTGGAAAGTGGCAATTGCCAATATGCCAGTATCATTTTCAAATTGCAGAACTTCCAAGCCACAGTGAGTATGTGATGCCTAATAGCAGGAATTTATGTTTTAGCCCTCAAATTTGATGGCTCAAAATTCAAAATTTGTGGAGCTATATAATTGCAGGTTCAACATGGCTAGCAATAGTAAGACACTAAGTTTAAATGCATGCCCCTATCTTATTCATTGGCCCAATATCGGGAATACGCACTCATTCCACCTCGATAAAGCTGCCCTAAAATGTCAAGGTTATTTGAAGATTGGGGGCATTTGGGTTTGTAGTTGAGTCAAAGGAACAATATGCCATCTTGGTGGCAAGCAGGCCATCATGATAAGGAATTGGTGAAAGGTGTATTGGCACATGGTTTTTGGAATTGGGAGGCTATCTTAGAAGACAATAAACTAAACTTCAGAGTTTCTGATTCTTTTTCAGAGGCTGGTAATCACCCATATCCTAGATATTGCATGAAGCACCTCAGATTTATCGGAAGTTATCTGTGTCATCGCCTTCGTAATCTCAAGGCTCGGCATAATCGACATTTTTTTTATGACAAGGAGAAAAAAATTTCCACAGAGTCTAGACATTTCGAGTGTTCTCGTCCTAGCATTCCACGAACTCCAGATGGGAGGCCTATTATTCCCCTTTCTCTAAAAAAAGGTCTTACCATTGTGGATATTTGGAAAATTGAATATAAATGTGTTGGATTTCATACAGACCGACACATATTCCCTATTGGTTATAAATCTATAAGAATCTATGCCAATATGGTGGAAAAGGATGGACAGACTACATACACCTGTAGAATTCTTTACGGTGGAAGTGCAGGTCCTATTTTCATGTATTTCCATATGAAAACCCTGAAAATTTCATTGAAAGAGATTATGCATCTGGTGAATTGGTTGTTGCTTGTGGAACTGGCAGAACACGGCACGATCACCATTAGCGGGATGGAGATGTTCGGCCTCTCACATCCTACAGTTATTCAATTACTACGTGAGCTACTTGTAGCAGAGTACTGTTCTACCTTCTTCTCCGAATATCCTAATTTTCGATCTCACTCTTGAAGACAATCAATTAGTACCCAGTTATTCCTTCCATTCAATATGGTTCTGAATTCAGAGAAACCCAAAATCCAATGAGTAGCTTTGGAGATCAGTCAGAGAAATCATTATCTGACTCATCCGAAGAAACAGAAATCAACAGTTCATCTGATGAAGTGGATGGTTCTTATCAGGGTGTCACTTCAGATAATATGGTTGAAGGTCAAAGTTTCACTAGAAGAAACATGTTAGTTCATTCGGGTGTTGTTTCCTGATTTTGTTTTATGGTGAATTTTCCAGACAGCTAGATTGTTTGGAAGTGAGATTCTGTGGGGAATTTTTTGAATACTGGTGTGATAATTTAGGATCATTGCCTATGGCCACCAGAAGCTTGGTGTGACTTTCATTTAAGCACTGTGGTATTAGATTGACTTATAAAACCGAACCAGATAACTAGTCATCACCCTAAAAATGCTCTTTGGGTGGTGGTGTTTATTGTTTATGGAGATTTCTACTAATGTTATAATTAATCTGTGCTCTGTTGATTCATTATAAACAGGTGTTAGAAATTGTGCGGAAACTTTCAACTGATTTCTATCAAATTTTATCTAATAAATTTCCTATATTGTAATCAAAATAATGTGTATCATTACGATCTATTAAAACTCCATTTAGTCTAGCTTCTAACTATCTAGATTCGAGGTTCATGCTGAAGACTCTTGCTGATTGGAAAAACACTGGTCATACAAAAAATGAAATTCAAATAAAGGAATGCCACATTTATCCTAAGTCCCAAAATGCCTCGAAACTGAGCAGCTTGGAACTACGACATTCAACAATGAAAAGGTTGCTGAATCATCAAAAAAATCGAGTAATTCAAAAGAAAATCTATGAAACCATGAGAAAGCCCTGAAAAGCACTTGCATAATATTGAGGATAGCTAATCCTGACCTTTTTCTGAGCCAATTTCTGCAACTTGGGAATCTCTTCATGCAATCTGGCCTTAAATGCGTCGAATTTCAGCATTCAGGGTCGTGACCACTACCCTGTTCTTCTACTTCGTGACATCATCGGATTTCTGGTACCAAAAAAGAAAAAAAAATTAGCAATTTTTCTGGGCATTTTAAAGACCGAGCCAGGAGAAATGGAGGGTTTACTAACCTGCTTAGCAGTGTCAGTGTCAGACTTGACATTGGTATAAAGCCTCACGAAGGCATCGATGTCGGAGATCTGATTCTCCCTCTATTTGTCAATGTCGTACTTTTCATACTGGTTGCCTGGCTGGAACCAAATCAGTATTTATCACCATAATGGATGAACCAACGGGAGAGGAAAAATGAAAATGATAAGTTTTTTTGAATCTGTCTGTCTATGTAACCTTCCCCTAGTTGTGCCAGAATCATGCAAACAGTTGTGACTAAAGCATCAACATTAACATGTAATATCCTAGAAAATAGTTGCCTATAAATGATATGCAATGCCCAAAAATAACTGGCTACGATCGGTCCTGAACGCATCAGGTTCTCACCCCATGGGTTCAATCAGCTCTCGGTTCTTTGACCAGCCAATTTTGTTTCTTCTCAAATCCATCCCGCCGGTTCATTATTCTTGTAGATGGCGTCCACCCGCGTGAGAATGTCGATTATGATCATCTGCACAATGATCAGATCAGATAATGTCCATGATGCTCATATACACAATGAGATATCGAGCACCTGAGAATGTCGATTATGCTCATCTTCACAATGATCAGAGAATGTCCATGATGCTCATCTGCACAATGAGATACGATGTGCCCAATCCCTGGTTTTCCAGATCTGTGTTTTCCCTCTAAATTCCTTCTGAGATTGATTAATCAAATTTGACTAAACAACCTTGATTGAAAGTTCGTAGAGTGATTATTAAGGTACAAAATTTCGTAGAGTGATTATTAAGGTACAACAAATTGTAGGAAGAGATAACAAGAGATAGCACATGGTTAGATGATCACTATTCAAAATTAAAAAAATTGTGAGTATGTTAACTTAGAAGTGAAATTGAACTCATTCAAATTTCAACTCTCCTTGGAATTATTAGTGGTGTGTAGGAATTTGGAATTGCAGGTTGAATAAAGTTGTGGTTGTACATGGGAATTTTTGGTTATGGACTCACAAATTTGGTGTAATGTGATCTTACTATAGTTTCTAGTGTTGTTAGAAATGAAGAGAAATACAAGTGACTTCCTAAAAATATGTAATTTCATCTTACTATGGTTTTTAATGTTGTTAGAAATAGATAAATACAAGTGACGTCCTTAAAAAAATGCAATGTCATCTTACTATGTTTTTTAATGTTGTTAGAAATGAAGAAAAAATAATGGTGTGGACATTTAACATGTCATTATGCTATGATATGATTAGTAATGTTTTAATTCATCTTTTATCTATAATTATTTTTCTTATTACTTTTTCACTATTGTGGCTTATATGTGTAACTATAGGCTTATTATTTTCTTTTGAAGTGTGAGTGGACTAGGTTATTCTAACCTGTGATGAATGAATAAATTGAATGTCTTAACTTATATTTGCTTATGTGAGAGTACTATCAAATACAACGTGTTTATTGTTCCCCTTTCATGGAAATCCATTCTCTCTACGTCGTGGTTAGGTTATTCATTTGTTCGAGATTCGTAAACTAAGCTTGGTGAAATCCAATTGAACACCTCATATGTCTTCTTTAAATTCCAACATAGATACATCAAGCAATTGGACCTATAGTCAACAGGCCATTTCCTTTGTAGAGTGCGAAGTCCTTTACTTGTTTCTTTTCTTGTCCCTACACTCTTCACTAGTTCTTATGCTAGATGCTAAGTGTAGGGCTTTGCCTTAATCTTCACTAAGCACAATGCTTCACCTTGTCATTGAGCACATTCACCAAGTAAAGCCAGTTTGCTCACTATGTCTACATTTGGGAAAATTTCTTCTCTTTAATTCCATTTTCTTGATAGTGCACCTTTCTTTTCTTAGTGATATTGTACTTAACTATAATTATCTTGTCATTCTACAATGAATTGCACAATAGGATGAAAGATGTGGTTGAGATACTCCTTTACATGCAATATATTGCACATTAATGTAGAGATGAAATAAGCATTGTTGGTCCATTTATTGAATAGGATGATGTGTTAGTGCTTAAATTTGTCTACTACATTTTAAAGCCCCAATTTCAACAAAATTCATTGTCCATTGGTATTTTCCCCATTAACAACACAAAAAAAAGGAATGTCCAACTACCTTTGACAATGGACCCTAGAGTGGTATCAAATTCTTGTGATGTTAAAATCCTTAATGAAAAATAAAAATGAATGAGTTATTTTCCCCCATATTTGTGGTGAAATCCCATAGGTTCAAGTAAATCATAGGCAAAGGTGTGAGCCCCAAAAAAGTGTTGGAAGAGTAATAGAGGAAAGTGGTAAGTATAAGGCATGGGGAAACGGTTATGTGTTTAGTGCCCTTACTCACCAAGTACCCAAAGTGTGTGCTTAGTGGGTGAGGAAGCATAGGTTATTGAGTACAAATTATTAGGTTCCCAAGCAAGGGGATCAAGACAAGCACTAAGCAAAAGATGACCATGAGAGGTAGAAATTAATTATCCCACTGAGAAAAAATTTCATTTCTCATGGCTATTGCTTAACAATGAGTACATGGCTTTTAGTCGACAAATTGAAGAGAAATTTGAGATATAATGCAACATGAACAAGCAGGTTAAGTAGTCTAATTAAAATTTATGAGCTCCATCATTGTTGAACTTGCATGTTTGTCAAAGGAGAAGTGGTTAAGTATGCCATTGATTGAAGCTCCCATGATACTTTGTTTAGCTCAAAGAAGGCCACAAAGGAGGGTTAAAAGGCTAAATGAAGGACCCTAAAAGTCATCATAATCAAACAAAAAGAAAGGCGATGGATTGAAGATCAAAGTAAGAGGAAATTCTAGTGAGCATTCAACAAGTAAATGCATAAAATGGATGAATCAATCATAGAGTGGGGGAAATGCAATATTTGAGCACACAGGAGAAAAAGTAAAATATATCATGTGTTTAAATATATGAATGTATAGAAAAGGGGCATATACTTGGTGGTCACGTTCTCAACAAAAAGAGTTTTGGGGGCGCATTCCACTGCATTGAGCAAAGGAACTCCACATCAACAAAGAAGGCATTCTTTGTTTCCCTAGAAAAGTGGAAGGGCCCCAAAGGAAAGGAAATTAATGAGAAAAAGGAAACCAAGTAAGGCCCACTTGCTTGATGAACCTATGTTGAATGAATAAGAAACAATGGGTATCATTCTGTTGGGAATCAGGATTGTCGTTAAACCAAAACCTGTAAGTGTTAGTCAACAATCACATCGCTAGAGATAAGGATCCACGAGAGCCAATTATTCCATGTTGTTAAACACATGGGGAGCATTGGTTTATCCAATGTCCAACAATATCCCCCCCAACGCGAGTCGATTGTGTATCGAACTCGTGACCTACACTTTGATACCACTTGCTGGGAAATATAGTTGTTGTTAAAACAAAACCCGCATGTATTAGTCAGCGATCACATCACTAGAGATAAGGATCCATGAGAGGAAATTATTGCATGTCATGAAACACACGGGGAGAATTGGTTTATCCAATGTCCAACACATTCAAGCCCTAAGAAAAATGAAATACTAATCCCTTGGTAAGATGGGATCTCATGTCTCGAGAAAAAAAGGGACATGGGAACAAAGTGCATGTTATTGGTAAGGTGGTGTTAGACAAGTGTAGGATTGTGTGGATGTTTGATTCCATTAAATCAGTGATGCACATAGAAGCAAGTTGAGGCAATGGAGAGACTAAGGCAACCCCACTGGTTATATGTGGACCAACCAACCATTGTTAAGTAGCACCAAGGCCCATGACTTGAAAGTGCATGTTGGCACCCTTTTCTCCATCTTAATTTAAATGGATCCAATCTCACCAGATATTGGTGATTAGAATGGATGGGAAACCTTTTTAATAATCTTCCATGATTTTGTGTAACTATGTTTTGAATTTTTTTTCCAAGCTTAGATAGGACCACGAGCCTATCATAATCAATTTTGCAAGGGTGGTGATGATGACCTGCACTGTGTTGGGACAAGAGATAAATAAGTGTGAAGAAATATCATCATATGACTTGCATAAAGGATAGATGTTAGGGTGATTTGTAAACTATCATGGATATTGTTCGTGAACAAAATGTGTTTCCATTCCAATCCAAGTAGATATTGTTGATTAGAATGCATGGGGAACCTTTTTAATTATCTTCCATGATGTTGTATAACTAAGTTTTGAAATTTTCTTCCAAGCTTAGATAGGACCACAAGCTTATCATGTTCAATTTTGCAAGGGTGGTGGTGATGACCTGGATTGTGTTGGGGCAATACATAAATAAGTGTGAAGAAATATCATCATATGACTTGCATAAAGGATATATGTTGGGGTGATTCATAAAATATCATGGACATTAATCATGAAAAAAATGTGTTGTTGTTCCATTCCCACCAGATATTTTTTTTTAGAATGCATGGGAAACCTTTATAATAATCTTCCATGATGTTGAGTAACTAGGTTTTGAAATTTTATTCCAAGCTTAGATAGGACCACGAGCCTATCATGTTCAATTTTGAAAGGGTGGTGGTGATGATCTGCACTACGTTGGGACAAGAGATAAATAGGTGTGAAGAAATATCATCATACGGCTTGCATAAAGGATAGATGTTGGGGTGATTCATAAACTATCATGGATATTTCTCATGAACAAAATGTGTTTTTGTTCCAGTCCCATCAGATATTTCTGATTATAATGCATGGGAAACCTTTTATAATAATATTCCATGATGTTGTGTAACTAAGTTTTTGGGTGATTCGTAAACTATCATGGATATCCCACTAGACATTTCATCATAACAGACCAGATAAAACTATATTTAAAAATGAATGAATAAGAGTTTGTGACAAGAAGTGTCAGTGAGTTTCGGGTGTGCTAAGGAGGGAGTGACTTCAAGCTATGCTAGGAAATGTTAAGGCATGATAGAGGCCAAGGAAACATGCCAAGATGTGCCAAGTGTCAGGATATGCCAATGCATGCCAGCCCAAAGTGTTTGGGAGTGCCAACGAAAAACAAGGAAACACTAGTCTCAAATTCATGGAAATGAATGAATAATAGTGTGTGACAAGGAGTATCAACAAGTTATAGGTGTGCTAAGGAGGGAGTTTGAAGGTCTTCTAGGTAGTGCCAAGGAATTATAGATTTCCAGGGTGACATGCTAGGATATGCCAAGTGCTAGGGTGTGCCAATGCGTGCTAGGGAGTGCCATGGAAACACAAGGGAGAACTTGGCCCCCTATGGTACCATTTGGCCCCCTATGATCCCATTTGGTATCAAATTCCTTTCATCAAGGACCATTTGGGAATCCAAGTTCCCAAAGGATTTTAGGGATTGATAACCTCCTTCATAAGTCTTATTCTTCTCCCTCAAGCCTTCAATCCCCCTCCTCTCTCCCTAGAATATCAAGTCCCTTGCTTAAAAGGAAAGCATGTCCCACTCTTTATTCTATCTTAGGGAAAGGGTTTCTAGGGTCACTTCCTGCCTATTCATTAACCTATACTCTACAAGTGACTTCCTAAACTACCGAGACTCCTCCCATTAGTGAAAATTTGTGAAGAGAAAGGAGCCTTAACTGTGGTGATAATGGGATAAGCCTCCACCATTTCCCTTGTCCTATAATTTTCCCTCTTAGGAACCCCTTTTAGGTCCACTACTAGTTTGAGTTATAACAAGTTGTTCACAACTTAATTTGTGAACAACTCTTTTGTACACCCACTTTTTCCATACTATGGCTCCAAGATGAGAAGTCCATGGCTATGGAGGTTTCCCTTCTCACTGAATTAATCCTCTACAAATATAGTGAACTAGGGCTAGTTGGTTGGCCCACTTGACTGCTAATTTAGTCCTTCAAAGTCTGCACATCCTGAGGCCCTATACACCTACCTTTCTACCAATCTTGTTGTCCTTCACAAGTACAAGAGTTAGGGCTCTTCTTTGACAGTCATTTAACAACCCTCCAACTATACTTGGACTACCATCAATCTGCCCAGCCACAGTCAATTATTTTTATTGATCTAGGGCTCACAATATTATATTCATCTAGGACTCTTCAAATCTTCCACCTAACTATGGTTTGAGTCCTCTCAAAATTATTATTCTTGTGTATCGACAATTTGATCTTTGTTGTCCAATATATGAACAAATCTGAACTATTCCTCTTATCATACTTCTAACAATCTGTAGATGACTGAACTAGGGTCACAAATCATCCACTAACAGTTCATTGACTAATTTTTTATAGGTTCCTTCAGATATCTGTTTAAAACTCTATGGATGGTTCACCACAATCAACTCCTGTGCATGTCAATCCATTCTTCATATGGCACATTTCTTCTGCATGCTCAATCTTCTGCTCAGGTTCCACCCTCCTTTGGATCTTCTATCTCTACACATACTGAATCTTCAAACCATCTTCCAGATCTACGGTCTATATTGAAAAAATAAACCTTGCTCTAAGGGTTGTAACCGCTCTTCTTCTACACAAAATTTTCACAGTCTTAAGGGCATACCTTATGAACTAAACATGACAGGAAACTGTCCTAACTAGGGCACTATACTTATGTACTTCTAATTTTTGTAGAAAAGACCCTATCCACCCATAGAAAAAACCACGACTCTTGCCTCCATAAGAGACTCGACCTAGCTCATATGGATCCATAGATTCTGGGCATTTCTTTGACTGAATCTTGACATGAACTTCAGATCTCAATGTCGACCCTCAAACTAGGGTTACCCCAGTCAATATTACGCCTGCATCTACTTATGTTTTGACTCTAAATTATAGTGCAAGCCCTCCTCCATTTATGTTGGCCTTTATCACAGACCTAGAGGTCTACTAACCACCACAAGACAATATTGTATCAACCCTCTCTTCTTTTTCATGTAGAAAATCTAACCAACGGGATTCAATCTGATCTTGTAATGTACTAAAACAAGATACTGAATCCTTCTTACAATTTGCGGAAACAAAACACGATCGCACAATCACAATAAGTAAGAGAAAGAAATCATCAATCGCACAACACAAGATGTATCTGGGGAAAGTAACTGCTCAAAACCCCTCTATCTCTATTGTGTATTAAGTCAAGGAATCATGAAACAATACAATGCTTAATCTCTCATGAGATTCTCCAGCACTCTGCCAATTGTCTCCTACTAATCTAGGCAAAATCGGTCTAGTACTTAGCCAATTATCAACCTTGCTTCAGCCTGCCTTGCTCACGCAATTCCTAGCGAATTAGCTCCCTATTAATTAGGAAATTCAACCTTCCTTGATTGTGCAATCTATCATGGCATCCCAATGACTTTATAATTTCACATGGGAAATTTTGTATAAATACAACTAATAGTTATTTTCCCTTTAACCTCTATCTCAATTGGGTCTTCTGCGGAACTGACATGCATGCAAATATTAATAGAGAATTATCAATTATCTGATTGATCACTCATTGTGAATTAAATCTAATTTAATTCAGTGGACCTCTCACTAGATCATCACTTAGTTAGAACTAGTTAATCTGATTTTAACTCAATTAGTTGAGTTAATTAATTCACACCTACACCCCACTAATGCATCAACTGCAACTAGACCCCCAAAATATTAGAATCCCTCTACATGCCTAATCTTAGACCCTCATGATCTGGAAATATGCAAGTTCAAAGTAAAATACTGAAATAAACATAAACACAGAGATGCAGTAGGAATAACACTTCATTTCATTAATACCTAATACTGAAAAATTCTTACAGACAGAATGGAAAACAAACTAGCTCAGGCGATGGTATCTTATCTCTGAGAAGAGATGTGGCGGCTACATGCCTCTGAACTATGTTACAATAAGGGTCAAGGGCCTTTTTATTATTGAAAAATATGAGAAAACCCTAACCCAAGGAGATGTAACACCAACAGTTTATGGGCCCCATTGGGGTAGTTGGGCAGCCAATTTCCCAGGGTCGTAACTTGGTCATATGATCTCTGTTTGGCGCACATGATACCTTGTTAGAAAGATCTCTTTGAGGACTACAACCACTAATATGATTTCTATGAAATCAACAAACCTTTCATGCCTAAAAACGTCATTTGGGGCCTCAAAACTGCTCCGGAAGTTCAGGACCCAAAAAAATGACAAAAATAGTAAACTATGCTATAATTAAGGAAACTGAAAAATTGAAAGAGACAATGGCAAGGGTCCAAGTTGAATAGGCAGGTGGCCACCAATATCCACCTTGATCACCTCAACTCCAATTTTTTAAGCTAACTCAGTCATCATGACTTAGTTAACTGACCCAAGTTGTTATGAGATTAAATTACAATTTATTTAAGGGAAAAACAAATTAGACACCTCACATTCGTCATTCCTGGTACAACAAAATTCCTCACCAGTGTAGGTGCATTTTTTTTTGTCCTTTATGGTTGCCAATTTCACTGTTTCTTGTTGTAAATTTCAACACCCCCTCTCAACAAGAAAGGAATTCAATCTATCCTGATCTGGTACCTTTGGAATTCTACATGCAACACTTATCTAATGTTTTTTGCACTTGCAAATCCTAAAACTGAATAGCCTCTGAACAACTAAATCAATATAATGCATTTTTCATCAGAGTCTTCTGACTGTTGCTAGCTATTGCACCTATCTACTGGACTCTCTATGCTGCTGCTGACATCTGCATCCGTGCCCTTTGCATTGTTGCCAACTTTGATTTGCGCTCCAGTATCTGACATCTATCACTTTGATTTATGTCTTCGTGACATTTGACTGCATCAATCTAACTGATCCTTCCTGCTACTGTTGTACTGTGGACTCCTCGTAGCTAAGATCGATCCATGAGACACACCATCTCAATGGACCCTACCCAAATTTCTTATCTTGGGATTATGTCTACATATCACCTCATCTTTCACCTAGAGGTATGGCTGCATTTGCTCCCTCTGCCCATCTCAATCAAAATTTCCCCCTCATGGAGGTCTCTGCTTGAGTGGATGCTTCCACTCGGTCTCCTCTCTGCTTCTCCAATTGTGGCTGCTCCACAACCTTCTGAGATTGCTTCTAAGGATGCATGTTGAGAGTTAATTTGTACTCCCTCTCAATAGGAAAGTCTCTAACCTCTACTTTGCTCCTCAAAGCTTTGCATGCATATGTTACCTCAAGTGCATATAGGTTCTTGACTCATCCACATTGTAATTGTCCCGCCATTAAATTTTTTTATAAAAAAGAGCTGATTTTAAATCGAGGATATCTCCCTCATCCGAGCTCCAAATTTATTTTCTATTTGGGTATTTTTTCGCAAGGAATCAAAATATACTATTTTTTTTTTTAAATTTTACACCAAAATCTTCAGATGTTCTCTGCAAATTCGCTACCCGAAAAATTCCTGCTCTGATACCATGTAGAAAATCTAACCAACGAGATTCAATCTGATCTTGTAATGTACTAAAACAAGATATTGAATCCTTCCTACAATTTTTGGAAACAAAACACAGTCGCACAATCACATATAAGTAAGAGAAATAAATTATCAATTGCACAACAAAAGATGTATCTAGGGAAATCAACTGCTCAAAACCGCTCTATATCTATTGTGTATTAAGTCAAGGAATCATGAAACAATACAATGCTTAATCTCTCCTGAGATTCTCCAACACTCTGCCAATTGTCTCTCGCTGATCTAGGCAAGCTCAGTCTAGTACTTAGCCAATTCTCAGCCTTTCTTCAACCTTCCTTTAGCCTTCCTTACTGATGAAATTCCTAGGGAATTATCTCCCTGTTAATTAGGAAAATTAGTCTTCCTTGATTGCACAATCCATCATGGAATCCCAATTACTTATAATTGCACATGAGAAATTTTGTATAAATAAAACTGATAGTTATGTTCCCTTTAACCTTTGTCTCAACTGGGTCTTCCTCGCAACTGACATGCATGCAACTATTAATAGTGAATTATCAGTTATTTTATTGATCACTCATTTTGAATTAACCTAATTGAATTCACTGGCTGACGTCTCACTAGCTCATCACTTAGTTAGAACTATTTAAACTGATTTTAACTCATTTAAATGAATTAACTAATTCACACTTACACCCCACTAATGCATTAACTGCAACTGGACTCCAAAAATATTAGATTAATACCTCTACATGCCTCATCTTAGACCCTCAACTCGAATTTATTGAGCTAAATCAATCATCATGACTCAGTTAACTGACACAAGTTGTTATGACATGAAATTAAAATTTATTGTCCAATTTATTTAAGGGAAAAATAAATAAGATGCCCCACATTCCTCACTGTTGGTGCATCAAAATTCCTCACCAGTGTGGGTGCATTTTTTTTGTCCTCTTTAGTTTCCAATTTCAATGTTTCTTGTTGCAAATTTCAACATTTCAGAACTTGATGCGGCCTTCACACAAAGACACCATTGAAATCACATGCCCAGATTCTCATGAGAAACCTATCTTAAGCTCGATCTATCATAAGAGAACCAACAATATGCCATCCTACTTCTAGCTCGAACCGGCCATTAAGGTATGCAACATTCTTGTGAACCCTCACATGATGATCTTGCTCTTGGAGGATGGTCATGGCCTCCCTTTAGAAACCCTTACTTGACCTACTTTAGGACTACATCTCTCTTTGCCCCCTTAATCAAATGAGCTCATTCTCACTTGATGTAATTTCCTTCATCCTAAGGCCCCCTTAAATAGTTTTTCCTATAACTCTTAGGAACCCTCTAGAACTTACAGGTTTTATCCACTTAGACCTTAGGAAATATTATTTTTCCTTTTTAATTTTATTTTAGATTTTAAACCCCATATTGGGTCCAAAATCCCTTTTCTTGGATTCTTTTCCCACAAAGCCTTTTGTGACCAAACTCACACAAACCCATATCACTAGGCTTGTGGAGTACCTCCCAAGCTACACAATTCAACAACATAGTCTAGTTGTAGTAACCGTAACTTGGTCAAGCTCTTGTAGTCAAGCGAGGGCTTGGTTGGGTTCCCAAGTTGAAATTAAGTAAAGATAGTTGCGAGGGAATGATAGGGTCAGGGCATGCACATTAGGAATGAAAAGGCATTTTAACACATGCCAAATAATGTCAATTCCTGTTGAAGAGTGTTAGGGAGTGTCGGGGCATATCAAGGGATAACTAGGTCAAAATGCATGGAAAGGAATGAATAAGAGTGTGTTATAGGGAGTGTCAGCAAATTAAAGTGTGCTAAGGATGAAGTATGTTAGGAGAAGTTCATAATGTGATTTATAAGAGGCAAGCCTACAATTGTTATACATGGCTCGACATAGCAGTTTTTGACAAAGGGAGATCACTTTGTGCTAGGCACAACATTGTTTTGCCTTTAGCTATTTTTTTTATATGAGATGTGGCACACTTTGGCTACATGCTCATGTTTTAAAATATTCTAAATAATTTCATATTTTACATTGTTGTGTATAAGTTTTGGGGCGCTCGACTTGTGTTGGCTTATATCTTCTGTGCCTTGTGTATCTTGTGGTTCTTGCAAACTCTCAGTCAATGTTCTGTTGTTTATATGAACTGAACATACATGTGAAATATTTCCTATGTAAGCTATGTTTCTTAGTTGTTTTATGGCCATGGCTAGATCATGTGATCCTTGTCTTGGTAACTAGTCAAGTGGGACAAGTTGAGCTTGGACATGAGTGGCATAAGATGATTTATAGGCAATTTATAGGTGAACAAGCTGGCACAATCTACTTGTAGTAGGTGAAATTGGTCAAGTTGTTGCAGTTGAAGCAAGCCAATATTGTCACATGAACTGCAGTAGCCAAGGAATTTATTGGGTTCCCAAGTCGTGAAAACATGTAGAGGTTAACTGTGAGGACATGAGTGCCAAGGCATGCTAGGGAATGCTAAGATGTGTCAAGTGATAAGGCATGCCGAGATGTGCAAGGGTGTGTCAATGCATGCCAGGGATTTTCAAGGCAACAAAAGGGGGAAACAAGTTAAAATACAAGGAAATGAACACATAAGAGGATTAATAAGTCATCAATTTACCTTTTCCAAGAGGGGCATGCTAGGCACACCAACACTAGGTGCCAATAGATGCTAAGTGCAAAGTCTTAGTGCATTATAAGTGCCAAGTATTCCTTTGTTGCTTCTCATCTACTTTCCAATAGTTTATCTCAAATAAATTTAATATTAAACCATGCCAAATTATACCAAGGCATGTCAACATATTCCATACATGCTAAAACTTTCAAAGAGCCAACACGTGCCAAGTGCCAATATGTGTCACATTGTGTTATGCACGCTATGAAGTGGAAGGGCATGTTGAAGAGTGCTAAGGTGTGCTAGAGAGTGCTAATGCATATTGACAAGTGTTAAGGAGTACTAGGACAAAACATTAAGGGAGAACTAGGTCAAAATTCATGGAAGTTAATGAATACAAGGAATGTGTGCCAAGGAGTAGTGTTAATGAATGCTAGTTGTCATGCCAAGGAGGGAGCGACAAGGTATGATAAGGATTGGTAAGGCATGCTAGGGAATATCAAGGCATGTTAATAAGTCTCAAAGTGTGCTTGGGAGTTCCAGGGTGTGCTAATTATATATGCCAAATAGTGCCAAGATATGCCAATACATGCCAGGTGATAAGGATGTGTAGGGTGCCAGGGTATGTCAATATGTGTCAAGAAGTTTCAAGGAAATAAAAGGAATAACCAATAATAGGGTTAATAAGTTGGGACTTTATATTTTAGAAAAGTAGAATGCTAACCACACTAATAATAGGTCCCAATACATGCCAAGTGGCATTGTGTGCCAAGTTCCAATGTATGTCAATGCATTCAACCAAGTGTTACAGGGAATGCTAGGGACTAAATGCATGCCAACACATGCTAGGAGAGTTCTATGCTTTGCTAGCACATGCCACCATGTGCTTGAGCATTAGTGTCATGACAAGATGTTCTAGGTACAAAGATGTTCCAAGACATGTGAGATGATAAGAAATTTTATTGTGTGCCAAAGCATTAATTTAAGGTGTGCTTGTATTGTTGAGGAGTGTTAGGTCTTTCTCATTAATAGAATTGACAGAGCTTGATTATGTATTAAATAATATATTTCCTACACACACTAGTGGGATTTTATCTAAAGTGAATTTTCTTGATAATAAACTTAATAGATATGAATCATGTGTTGACCCATAGGAAAACTCTATTCGACTAGTCATTACTTGAGGGAAATGATACACACTAATTACTTCTTAAAAAATTGGCTAACTCTAACCACTATGGCCTTGGATATATTATAAAAAAGACTCCACAATAATGGTATTAAATTGTTATCTTTTCACAAAAAAATATTAACAAGAACATAACATCATCAAAAACTCATTGGAATGATCAATGGTGACGAACATGTTTTGACCGTCACCAAAAGTAACAAAAATAGCATCGGTGGGGGTCATTAAAAGTTCGTCAGTAGAAGTGTCACCAAAGAGGGAATTAGTGATCGGCCTTTAACGACCCTCACCAAAAGTGTCATTAAAAATGGCTTTGGTGATAGACCTTAAAGGACCATCACTATATACACTTACAGCGACGCTTTTTTAAGGACCGTTACCATATGCGGCATTGGTGACGGACCTTAAAGGTCCGTCACAATCATGACCCTCACCAATGTCCATTTTTCTTGTCCTGATAGGAAGACAAAAAACTAACCAGTTGAGTACAAGGCATAGTTGAGCCAAATGTTGTTGAGGAAGGGCCTAATTATTTGGGTCTTGGTTATGGAAAACATGATGGAGAATGCTCCAAAGCCAAGGAGGCACATGAAGCTGTTCCAAGAAAGAATTTTATTTCGTGTTCAATACCTCAAGCTTGTGAAGTTTGTGTTCATGATGAATGGAAAAGTTTGACACCCACTTTGCAAGAAGATGTTAATAAACATGCAGCTAATGAGAATGTAAAAGAAGGGTTGAAAGCTCTATCTAGTCATTCAATTCATTGCTAGTATTCAGAGGAGAGCCACTACCTCATCAAATTCACCTCCTCAAGAAGGCGACAACGGTGAATTTTCAAGGTATAAATTTTCCTTTAATCAAATTTCTTTTGATTATGATAAACATGGTAAATATTCACATAAGATATAGAAAATAACTTGCACATGTTCCTTTTGTGGTTTGAATAACCATAATGTTTATAGATGTTGGAAGAAGATATCCATGCACATTGAAACTTTCTAAATAAATGAGGCAAAAAATCAAAGGCCCATTGGACAAGGAAAATGATGTTGAAAATAAGATGCAATTGTTTATTACTCATTACCATAAGAAAGGTCACCTTGTAGACAAGTGTTGGACTTTGTATCCAACAAGTCATCCACAACATTTGAAGAAGGTGGAAAGAGATAATGACAAGAATGAAAAAGAGGATTCCATAATCGATGAGGGTCAGGATGATTCACACGATGATGAAGTGCAACTAAAACAAGCTCCATTGAAATGGTTTGCTAACAGATGGTTAGATTTCTTATCTAATTAAGGCCTTGAATGTATTTTGTTGTTTAATGAATTTCTTTGAAAATTCAAAGTATGGTGCATGTTGCATGAAGCAAGATGTTTAAAGTAGAGTTATGTTGACACACTTAAATGCAAAAAATATGGAAATTTGTACATGAGCTATTATTTGACTTCAGAGTCAGTTGTTTGAAGAGGCATGTTTTGTCGACTTGTGTTTGGTTGATGGTTTTGTACACCAATATGTAAGAGTACATGGAGATATTCACATGATGTGAATTTTTTTCTTTGAAGGAGAAAAATGATATGTCAGCGAGCTATGTTTCTTGCATGATGTGTTTTTCAGTTTGATGGTTTTGTTTGTGACAAGATGTCACAAGATTTTGGGAAGGTCCACTCTTGAGTGAGAGCCTCATGATTACAACCTAATCATGAGAATCAAATGGGAGAGCATCCTTATTTTGAAAACAAATAGGATTCTAAGCTACCTAGGACTCAAACCATTATTTTTAAATTTGAAATATCATGGTGTGTTGTTTCAATGCCTGAATCCACAACCCTAACATAAATTGTTTTATTCTTTTTTTGCAGGATTTAGTTGGATATATCAAAATTCAGTTGAATTTAAAATTCTTGGCCTAGTGGCATGAACCAAACATATTGTACATGTATTAAATGAGGAATTTCGCTCTCCCAATCATTTATAAATCACCCATATCACCAAGAAAACATGTTTTAAAAGAACATACTTTGGTATGGGAAAGACCTTAGGTTTGAAATATTATAAGAAGGTTTTTGATATGCTTGAGAGAATGTGGAAAATAGAATCCATAAACAAATTATTTTTCAAAACGTATTACTTTGAAAGTATCAACAAGGAACATGTACAAGGGTGTTCAATGAACTAATGCTATTTATTTAAATTCCATGATGTACATATCTTACTCATAATTTTAACAAATTATTAAATAATGATTTAGATTGGATAATTATATTATTTGTCATATATTTTGATGCTTATAGAGTGAAAAAATTGAAAGAATCAACTTGTAGGGTCATTTTAATGA